>BSBK01005435.1:0-600000 GCA_027943335.1 Chamaecyparis obtusa | reverse complement strand
TCCTTTGGAGAGAAATGTGGGGGCATTTTACTAGCTACAAGAGTAGTTTCTGCATCAGCATTTTGAATTATGGATAAATAGTCAGCCACTACATTTGCCTTCCCTGGCTTGTCAATAATGGTTATATCAAATTACTGCAAAAGAAGAATCCATCTTGCTAACCTGTCTGTGATAGCAGGTTTGTTCATTAGATATTTGATTGTTGAATGGTTAGTGTGAATAAAGATGGGATAACATTTTACATAATGGTGGAATTTGTTTAAGGCATAAACTACAACCAATAATTCTTTTTTAGTTACTGTGTAATTTAATTCTGGTCCATGTAGGCTCTTACTGATATAGTAAATGGGGTTCTCAAGGTTACTAGGCTTTTGTCCTAACACAACACCTATTGCATAGTTTGAAGCATCTATATGTATGTGAAATGAGAGAGACCAATCAGGTCATTTAAGGACTGGTGCAATTGTTAGAAGTGACTTGAGCTACAGGAAGGATTCATCACAAGCTGATGTCCATATAAAATCAGCCTCTTTGGTAAGCAGTGTGTATAGAGGACTAGCTATTTGATTGAAATTATGAATAAAACACCTATAGTAGCCAACATGTCCTAAGAAAGATCTTACATCTTTTTGCTTAGTAGGTGTGGGTAATGTGAGAATTACCTCAATTTTGGCTGGGTCTACTTGGATTCCTGCTGCTGAAATGAAATGTCCAAGTACAATGCCTTCTTGCATCAGCATAAAACATTTCTCATTGTTGAGGGAGATATTGTGTTCCTTGCATCTGATCAGCACCTTTTTTAGATTCTACAGAGCTTCTTCAAAGGTCACCCCAAATATTGTAAAATTATCCATGTATATCTCCATGCAATCATGTGAAATGTCAGCAAAAATACTAATTACAGCCCTCTGGAATGTTATTGGAGCATTACACAACCCAAATGGTAGGACAGAATATGCATAACTACCCTAGGGACATATGAATGTAGTCTTTTCCTGGTCCTCTAGAGCAATACTAATCTGATTGTATCCACTATATCCATCAAGAAAAGAAAAATACTTTTTACCGGCTAAAGTATCAAGTACTTGATCAATGAAAGGTAAGGGGAAATGATCTTTCCTTGTGGCTTTGTTTAATTCCCTGTAATCTACATAGATTCTCCATTTACCCCCCTTTTTGGTTACTATCACCAGAGGTGATACCCATTTACTATCAGATATAAGATATATAAAGCTAGCATCTAGTAGTTTTTGTAACTCTGTTTTGACTATCTCTCTTAATGTTGCGTTAATCCTCCTCTGAGGTTGGCAGAGTGATAGACTTCCTTCATTGATATAAATCCTATGAGTACATAGTGTGGGGCTTAGTCCCTTCATATCCCCATAGTCCCATGCTAAGGCTTTTTCATGTGTTTGAAGGAGTTTAGTTAATTTCTCCAACTATTGTGAAGGCAGCTTATTATTTACATGGAGGTTGTAACCCTTGGAAAGCTCAATAGTAGCTATAAGGTTAAGCATGGATGCTTCAAAGATAGGACTATGACTACTTCACAGGGTAGTAACTAATGGATAATATTAGGTTCTGAAGGCAAAACACAGTCCTCAACATGGTCCTCATATGTAGTTAACTCCAATACAGAGCCCTCAGATATGTCATTGAACACAACATAGTCATTATTAAGAATGCTTTGAATTACTGCATCTTCCTCTTGCAACTTTAGAAAGGACCACCTATGTAACATCATGGGCTGAACCATAGAGTTCAACTCTTCTTCCCCATCTCCTAAATCTGGCCATATATGGGTGCTTAAATCTGGATGGGGTTGAGTTGGAGGATATAATGCTAGTTTCTTAGTTGCTTGCCCATCTGAAATTGTCATGTTCCCTTATCTACAACTAATGTTTGCATCAGTTGTTGCTAACAATGGACATCCTAGAATAACAGGGTAACCAGCAAGATTGACCTTTGGTGATAGAATCATGAAATCAGCAAGATATTCCCAGGAATCTAGGGCAACTATTATGTCTTATATCATCCCATCAGGGGTGACAGTAGAACTATCTGTCAATTTCAAGATTGTTGGAGTAGCTCGCAATCCTTCTATGCTCAGTTTATTCATAGTATCCTTAGTCACTACATTAATGGTAGCACCTAAGTCTATTAAAGCATTTTTGACAAACTGACCATTAATGATGATATTAACAACTGGACTCCCCGGATCAAAATATTTTGGAATTACAAGTTTTCCCAACATGATATCAGCTAGTTGTCCTATAACATGAACTATTTTGGGATCTATTTTCTTTCATCTAGGATTTTTGAGACAAGCTTCCTTGATTTCTTTTCCATAGATAGGAACATCCTTGATGGCTTGAAACAGAGGAATATGGACATGCATGCTTTTTAGTTGGTCAAGGATATCAAACAGTTGGTCTTCTTTTGGTATAGGTTTGTCCAGGTTGAGCCTCTGAGGAAAAGGAGGTTTTACTGATGTCTGAACATTAGCTGGGGAAACTATATTTGGTAAATCATTCTTTGGAAGTGGTACTGATGTCGTAGGAAGGTCTAGCACTTCAATGATAAGAGATGGTTCAGGTGCAGGCAAGGTAGTACATGATCTTAGGTGTATATCAACTATGTTGAGTGCATAAGCAGGGTACTATTGAGCATCAATAGCATACATTTGTTGTTGTTGTTGTTAACTATTTAGATTCAATTTTGGCTAAGTAGGTAACTATGTCTACTTTTGAGGAATTGTAGTTGCAGGTGGTGGCATAATTGTAGGTGTGCTCATTGGAGGTGGCAAAGGTGGATATCCAGGATTCAGATTAGGCCATTATTGAGGTCCTCTCCACTGGTTAGTGGGCTGCCAATTTCCTTGTGGTGATTGCCATTGGTTTGGAGGTTGTGGCCATTGGGGTTGTTGTGGATTAAACCATTGATTCTGTTGATTATTGGGCCAAGTATTATGCCAAGTAGGTTGAGTATACTGAAGAGGGATTTAGAAATTCCAATTTTGCCATTGATTATTGTAAGGATTTAAAATTTGCAATGGGTCTTGAGGCATACCTTGTCTCATGGCCCATGGCTGACATTGACCAACAAATAACACTTTCTCATCCTCTCCTTCTATCTTTAAGTACTCAGTTGGAAGGTGTTGATTCTCCAAGTTCACAACTAGCTTGCAATGACAATCCTTCTTTTGCTTGCGGCAATGGGGATTGAATTCAATGAGATGTGCCTTCGTGTTTGCATGCTTCTTCTTGGTAGTCATCATGTACAAGTGTGTAGTGACATCATTAATGATGTCTTTCTTGAAGTCTGAAAGTAGGTTTGAGATTCATATCTTGGAAATGTCAGAGCCACTTCCTTTTGCAAGTGTTGGATGGAATCCTCTTCCCTTCTTTACTGCTTATTTGGAATAATTCAAACAAATCTTCTTGAGATCATCCCAAGAAGACTAAGATATATCTCCCCATCCATAAGGTCCAATGCTTCCAGCAAGTTATCATTCACTCCTCTTAGAAAGATTAGCTTTTTTGAATCCTCCTGCAATGCATGTTGAAGATTCTTCTGTAGATTATATAAGAAGCATGATATGTAGTCCTCCAGGGTCTCATCTTCCTTATCTGACATTCGAAAGATGTCATCTCCTTTTAAATCACCTCCTTTCCAGTATTCCTTATATTTTTGTGGAAATAAATCTCTCATTCCAGCCCAATCAGTTACTGCATTCGCTCCTAAGCCCATGAACCATCTGAGAGCTGACTCCTTTAATGTTGTTGGAAATAGCTTAAGCTTATGACTATCAATGTTATAGTCAAAACTTTGACACAAAATGTCAAACTAAAACAAAAAGGTGTCAGGGTCCTCTGTAATAAGGCCATAGAACTTTGGAAGGGTCAAAGTAGGTATGTTTTTGAGATTAGGATTATTGATAAGACTTGGGATAGGAAATGGAAAGGTAGGAGCTGCCATTAGTGGAGGTGTTGGATAATGAAACTACGACTGGAAAGTATTATTAACCAAAAGGTTTTGGTCATCAGGTGGTCTTGGATTGGAATTATTGAGGAAACTGGCTAATATCTCTACAAAAGGGTGAAGGTCATGTTGGTGTTTTTTCTTGTTGGTCCTGACATACATTCTTTCACAACTCACAAACTGACTCAACAAGAGAAAACCCAACTTTGACAAGGCTTCAAATGCCTTCTGCACTTCGGGCTCCATAGACCCAGGTGGGTGTACCTCAAGATATCTGCTCACAATACCTGCAAACTATTCCTTCCTCACAACACGAGCAAATATAAAAATGGATCAGCAGGATATTAATGTCCTGCAACTGGATTCACCCTTTCAAGTGAATCATTGGATGGTTTCCAGCCCATCATGCTAGATTTAACAATCAAAGTACCCAAGAACAGAAAGGGAAATGGTTGATTGATTTAAAGATTTGGTCGCAATCATGGGAAAGATTAGTGCCTAGTTCATTGGGTTAGGAGTCAAACAAACACACATCCACAAACATCTTCATATCAAATACAAGTAAAACCAAATGGAATGCCTTGCAAACCACTATCTCTTTCTCACACTTGGACATCAAATCCATATGCCATTTTGATTTCTCAGAAAACACCACTAAGACTAACACTCTCCTTGAAAGAAGCTTAGTGATACCCTCACAATCTGCCTTACAAATTAGTATGTTGAACTTGTCTTACAAATTTGACACACAAGAAATCTAAAATAACACACAGAGACATCAAAAAACACCAAAAAGGGCTTCAATGTATTTTCATTAAACTTCAAAATGTCAATACATTCAGATAACAGCTAACTTAGAAAAATTAGACACTAAACTTAAACCAAAAATTGCATTAATGGAACTCAAACACTTGCAGAGCCTAGCTCATGCAAAAAGGTTGGAACCCTTCAAATCGAAAAGAAAGGAGAATAAGAAGAGAAAGGGGAAACACCAGAAAGCATCACAACTCTACACTTGTCAAACTTTGAACTACTCATTGAATGAGTCATGAAGTCTAGAACAGCAAACCTGATCTGCTCTATCCCCTTGAAAACACATGTTCACTTGCCCCAACTGAAAACATGAGTCACCGGATTGCAACAAACAAGATATCCTCTTGACCCCTTGTTTCTTTCAAGTGTAAATATCTGGAAACCAACAAGACCTGCATCAAATCTGATCCCGAAAATGAAATCCTCATTCTCTCACCTTTCCAACGACATAAAACACTTGATATCACGAGCAAACCTGAAGCCACCAGCCATTAATTTCTCTCTCAAGTCTATGATTTAAATTTTTGGATTTATTCACTATAGCCTGCACTATAGGAATTTATCATTTTAACTTTGATTTTTCAAACCATGTGCACGTTGAAATCCAACTTGAATCTGAATATTAAATTCAGATTTTTACCTTACCACTCCTGACCACACATCAACCCTAAGTTAACCGGCTATGTATATCTCTAGGTCGTTGAAAAATGTGGCTAACTCCATGTTTATTTGGTGACTAGGTGACTAGCTTATTCTCCTATTCGTAGAATGTTTACTCACTAACTGTCAGGACTCGGCGACCTCGCAACTACCTATTTATTTGGCGACTAGGCAACTGGCTTATTCTCCTATTCATAGAATGTTTACTCACTAACTGTCAGGACTCGGTGACCTCGCGACTACCTTATCGTTGAATCATGGCACCATTTGGCTTAACCACCAGCTAACTGGCGAATTGGCAAATGACTACAAACTCTAATTCGTGGAATCATTTTATCTAACCGCTCAAACTTTTGGCAAACTGGCGAAGGCATGACATGTGTCCTTCACTGCAAAATTTCCTTCTTCTGGGTGTGGGCACAAAAACTGAGGTAGCTAGACAGGGGGTCACATGAGCATGGCTTCCACCATTTGATTTACCTTATGATTTTGTAGACTTGTAGTTAAATACTAGAATTACCTATTTTTGCATGCATGTGGGATTAATATCCTGGTAGTTTTAAAACCCTCTTCACCTTTTGCGTTCAAAATAGGGGGTCCCACCGCCGCACTACATAACTCCAGCCAAGCAGGCCTTTCAGGATTCGCTGAGCTTCTTATTTACATAGCATTGAAGTGTCTTTGCTTATAAACAGTCAAAACGACCACTGCATAACCAATGTGGGACATATTCATAGAATGTGTTTTGAAAATAGAGTGCGCCCAACCATGCTTTCACGCGGGTTTTTCTATATGATGTTGAGCCTCCATTCTACATGGTTTGGTTTGCTTCATATTTGCTAGCACTCCATATGTTTTACGCAAGGAAGCCCCCATTTGAGTATGTGTCTGTGCATCTCTATTATACATGAGTCCCTGCTGTTGTGTGAGCATGTTGCACTTATAATGACACTGGAGCCTCCATATTGCTAACCATGACCTCCTTTGTTCTTATGTGAGTCACCTGAAAATGATAGCCTCCACGTGATTTGTAATTTGAGTCCCCAATCTACTCGCTAGCATGGGCATAGCTGAAAGCGCACCCTCTTAATCTTTGAATTATGTTGCCCCTTTGAATATGCCTACTCATGATTAAGCATGAGCCTCTTTCTTAAACACACAGCCTTCACCTAAATGTGCAGGCAGTCTCCATCTATTAACGTTGGCCTTTTAAACTAACGTGCACACGTTAATGTGCTTCCCTTCCTCTATTTGTGTGAGGCCTGTATATGCTATGCTGCCTTCCTAGTTTCCTCATGCAATGTTTGGTTGCCTCATAGCTTCCCTTATAGTCCCCACTTGTTTAATGCATGATTTCCAAACCACTGCTGGCACATACCTTCCTACACATCTTCATTTTCATGGATTGGCAATGCCCTGCTTGGTTTACGCAAAGCATCTATATGGAACATGGTTCTTTATAAATACAATAACTTCTCATTGCATGGAAAGTTTCTTTAGTTTTCTTTATGCATTCTACACTTATTCGGCCTCTTCATACCCAAATTTCTCTTATATTATGCTGGCAACTTCCTTCACCTGCCTTACATTATATTTTCTTGAAATGGTGTGCATTGTGTCTTAATTTGGCAGCCTCCCATTTAATTTGCACAAAGAAACCTCCTTACAAATGCCAAACTTCTTTACCTCATGCAAGTTTTGCAAGTGCATGAGGCACGTCTCATATATCATGCCCCTTTTCTTCCTTCACTATGCGCAAACTAGTGTAGACTATACTTTATACAGGCCCCAAAACGGTCTATGACTTCATCTTTATCAATATCTAGAATATATATGTCAGGTGGCACTTCATACATCTGTACACTCGAAGCATGTTGAATAACCCTTAAACTCTCAAGAATCTGCATCTTAATTGTGCTCAAATATGTCTTGCTATTCATGTTCTCCATATTCCCAGTGTTGATCTTTAAAGAAAAATCTAGTGAGAAGTACTTGATGTAATCATTATCAGGGATTTCATTAGGAAGCTCTGTATCAAGAAGTACTCTAGTTTCTACTACCCAGCAACAAGCAACATTCTCTTTTGTGTAACCTCCTCCCCCTGTAACCAATAGTGGAAAATTTAATTTCTTCACTATTCTCACACATTGTGCATGTTAGGGAGATAAGCACCATCAATGGAAAGGTTGAAGCAGCCAAGGTGATTGCCAGTGAGTGAATTAGCTCCACATTGAAGAACTATAGCACCTGGCTTATATGCTTCCACTACCTTGGAAATTATAGTTTTGAAGAGCCATGTAGAACTGGCATCATCAATTCCATCTTTAAGTGGGACATTGATAGTATGATACTTGCCTTCTCTTTCTCCAACCTCCTTAACATCACTTGTTCCAAGGAAAAACATATCACCATATTTGTGAAAGCTCACTATCATCACCCTGTCAGTATAATAGAAGGCTTCCTCCACACCATCACCATGATGGACATCAATGCTAATATAAACAACTCAAGCATGGTATTTAAGTAGCTCCAAAATTCCCACCATTAAGTCATTAATATAGCAGAAAATTGATGCCTCGCACCTTTTAGCATGATGAAGACCACCAGCAACAATTTATTGCAATGTCAGAGATCCAATTATTCAGTACACGAGCAGCATCCAGATGTAAATACTTGATGAAATGTAACCACAATGCATCAGATATTTAAACACAATATCCATTTCTCTGCACTTCTGCAATACTGACTGATCACACTAACTGGCCCCAAAAAGGCTTTGAAAACTGATCAGGTAGCCTCACCGAGGAGCGCCATCAGAAACATAAGTTTACCTCCAACATTGTAATATGCTTGCCAAAGAAAATTGCCTAGAAAGACATGACCCAAAAGATGAAACCAATCAAAGTTTCCACTTAGAAACAAATCATGTCCGCACTATCCAAGCTCACACAAATTGGCTCTGGAACTAGCTTTAAAAACTAACATAATCACCTGACCTGGCCCCGACATTGAACATGCATGAACTTTGACCCACATTCTAATACTCTGCAAAATGGCACTTCATGATTGCAACCGGATCAAAAGATATTAATGTGTAAACTTGCCCAGTTCAAATTGTTCCTGCAACAAACTTGTCAGAAAATTATTTTAATCGTCGTAATTGATTTTTAAAGGCAAACAAATGGATTGGCAGGGGCTCAAATTGGGACTGGGGTTAGTACTCCAACTTTGCAAGACAACGCAAAAAGAAATTCGTCAAAAGAGTCAACTAGTCAAAAATTATTCACTGGAAAAGTAGGGCATTTGGATTTCTGGGAAAACACACTCTGTAGAACTGAACACATTTTGCGAAAATTGCAAATGGAATGAGCTTGGAAACTTGGTCAAACGGTTTGGTCATGGTTCCAGATTTGGCACGGTGGGAGTAAAACATGATTGCAACATGACCCAATCATTATCTTGCTCATCGGATCACACAGGTGTCTTTTGCACACTGTCAAATATAGCCTTTAAAACTTCTAAACTTCTGGGTTTCAGCAAAATAGTGAAAACTGGAAATGGATTTGGCTTTGAAAAGTACTGAAACGGATTCACCAGGGGCTAAAAATGGATAGGCAAGAAGAGGAACATGCCTAAAATATAGATCTATCATTAATTCTTCTTAACCAATCACCGAGTATTAGATACAACTTGACAAACAGGGCTTCCGAGAATTGTTGAACAAGTGCATTATGCAATTATGAGAAAACACGTCCGGAAGGGGAAACACAATACCTATCAAAACTTGTCACTATGACCTAAAATCGGGAACATAGGTCAACTAAAGTACACTAAAGATGCCCCCACTCTTGGATTTTCATGACACTCATTATAATTCAAGTTATTCAACCCTCAACTGGCCCTTCCTGGTGAATTTCACACTTCGCAATTTTCTGACTTAGAGACCTCCTAGAAATGAACTGATGCAAACCCATTTCAATACCTGAATTGAAGGCTCAAATTGACTCAATGGGACATAAACAAGGTGTCAAATCATTCTCCACTCATTAGAGGACCCAGAAACACCCTTTTCACATGTGCATTTTGGACCAAAAGGAGCACTTTAGCAAGCATTTTACATGGTACCTCAAAACTGCATTTTGAGTACCAACAAGTCAAATGGATCAAGAGGATCTCCTTCTATTGAAAATGATGCAACAAACTCAGGACTTACGTCAAGAAATGGTAACTCAAGTTCTTCAAATTCTTCTTTCAGTTTAACAGGTTCTTTTGGGAGAAATCTGCCATGAGCATCTCGCCTTCTTCGATGCATGCAATTGAGTTGATGAACTTGTGAAGCAAGCTCACAACTACTCACTATTGACTAAGAATAAGAAATTAATCTTAAAAATAAATGACTCATTAAGGTTCTCAGTTTGACACCATCCCCAGCAATGGCGCCAAAAATGAACAGTCTCACAATAGGTAATGATAATCATGTCATTGTCTCTCTTAAGAATAATGTATTCATACTAAGGATTATTTTTTCCATCATGAAATGCATTTAGAATGTCAACCTAGGGATGTACACTTGAAATGGGATAGCATAGTTTGTGCACTAAGTACCTCAAAGAGTCATACTACCTATGCTACAGGAAGATAAAATGCATGAAAGAAACCTATGCTATTACTACAGGAAAGTAAGCACACTTAACTACTTAATGAAATTACTTTTGAATGCTTGTAAACTTATCCTAAGCATGTTTAACAACTCAAAGCGTTCACCATGTTTATCTCTACAAGTGTTGCAGGAACATTCACAATAGTAATGTTGTAGGAGTAAAATAGTAACTTCTACTTGAAAGGACAAAAAATACAAAAAGCAATTCTACTCTATCCTAATCTACTACACCTCCCAAGTGGGCCCCCTTGGTTGGTTTCTTCTAACTACTAACATAGAAGATACTTCAAAATCACTCTTTCATTATATTCTCATAAACTGATTACATAGTAATTGAACAATACATGAAGAACATAAAAGAGTAACTCTGTTATTCTAAACACAACATTTGAATATCTTTTCTCATTACCTAACTAAACCAATAAAATCCCTTTATATAGAGGGTTGAAAATTATTGAAAGCATGAAAGTAAAGTCTGACTAAGTCTTCACCATAGAAGAAGGAAATATAACAACCATGACATATTACAAGAAAGTGCGGATAACAGAATAATGAGCATTGAGGAAATATAGCAGAGTTATTTCCTATATTCTTTGGAATGATGGCTCCTTTCCAGTAGCGGCATGATCCTCAGAATTGTGTTTTCTTTCTCCGTCATGGCTAGAACTCCAATGCCTCTTCTTTAATGTGGTCGATCCACTCTCAAGTTGCTCCTTGTTTTCCTAGCAAGTTAGTAGCATTCAGTATGTATACAAGTCAACATTTCAATTCCTACCCAAATATTATAACACAAATTAAAGTAGCTATATGAAGTACTACAATTTATATATAATATTTAGCAAAACATGTCATTCTAACTACCCATAATCTTTATGGTTTTAACTGTACTTATCACAAATTCACATAGGTATAGGTTCATAAATCTATTGGAAATATTTCAACAGAGCATAACGATTTTCAACAAAGTATTAAAGATTATAAAAAAATAGAGACAGTAAATTGTCTCATCATCTTCATTAACCGAGTTGGCTCAGTAGTTACTCAATTTCTTCTTTGACCGATTTGTTCGGTTGGTTTGCCTTGTAATTTCCTGGCGCTCAGTAACCTTTCTTACTAAGTGATTTATTTTGATTTCCTATTGAGGTTGACTTGTGCATTGAATTTCGGTCATGGATTTAATGTTGGTATCGATCATTAGGAAGCGTGTGGACCTAGATCTAGTCGCTCCTTCCGTGAATGATGGATATGAAGGCCAACTTGTTTCGGTAGCCTCTTGTATAAATAAAGTAGTTGGCTATAGTTTAGGCATCAATTTTTAGGAGTTAGAAGATAGTCTCTGAAGATTGAATCCTCGCATGTTGGAGGACTATTGTAGTTGAATCTGGATGTAACTGGTCATAATCGGGAAGGCCTTATAGCTTGGCATCTATGAGGTTAATTTATGAATTTATATGATCTATTATGTATTCTCTCTCATTATTGTGTGTTTGCTTTCACGTGTGTGTTCTCTACAAGGAGGGTTGTGATTAAGGTGTGCATTTGGCCCTTCATCTTGCCCTACCTTGCGTTAGGTGGTATTAGTGATAAGTTGAGATCTATATCTGAACTTGCAAGTTTAAGTCGAGGGTTCCTTCTTATTAAACCCTAGTTGATATTTTTTGTGGGGTAGCAGATTATGATCTAACCTACAATCGCAGAGGGTTTTCAAGATGCTTTGTGGGAGGTGAGATGTAGATCAAGGATTGGCAGACATGTTAAGACATATTGTTGCTAGGTTAGAAGCTGTTAATACAGCCCAACATAGAGGAAGACATCTTTAAGATGTTAGTGATGAAGAAATTGAAGAACAACAATGTGATGAAGAACCTACACCTATGATGGATCAGGGTGAGGAAAGATTGTTGAAGGCCTTAAAAAATATGAAGTGTACACCACATTTCAATCCTCCTAAGTACATTGGAAATTTAGATTCGGATGATTTGATGGATTGGATCACTGGATGGAGAAGTATTTTGAGTATGAAAATATCCCTGAGGAAAAGAAGGTGAAGATTGTTGATAGGGAGATCTTCTTCAAACTAGCCCTACTTCCTCTAGGACTTATCTAGGCCTTTTATTAACCTATCTTAGGGTTCTTTAAACCCTTCACACTGAGGTATTCTTCCTAATCTCCTCTACTCCAAAAGATCTCACTTACCAAGGGTTTTAACTCACTCTTGATCCCACAACTCTTCATATAAATTCAACTAAAGAATTCATCCCTTCACTCCAATTCTTAATTCTAGGTAATTGACATGAGAGAAGACTCAATTTTTCTTAGTTTGACTCAATTTGAGGTGTTCCACCATATAGAAACTTCCTCCTACAAGTCGATCTCCTAAACTTAGTCCAAAAGGCTACTAAGTCCTTGTAGGTCTTCCAACTCACATTTCAGGGCTTAACTTTTAAACTTTCCTCATAAGTGGTCAAAAAGATAATATTTCCTGATACCCTTTTGAAGATGCAAAGGATTCCATAACCCTTATGTCTCCAAGCTCTCCGTACAACCCTTTCCTATCTTTTAGCCTTATTTTTAGGCCTAATTAGGCCTCACTGATTTTCATTGAGGGTTTTATGGTTTCACCTCTTTCCAAATTGATCAAGAGCTCTCCTTCATGGGATAGAGTCTTTGAATATCATAGAACACATTTCTGGAGCTAGATTGGCATTCCCAATCCCTGAGCCCTCTCCCATTTGTTGGATCAATAGAAAGCTCCCTAACTAGGCTAGCTCTAGCTCGCCTAAGGCTTGTTCTTAAAAATATTTCCCCTGCAACCTAAAGCATAAAAATACATATTTACATATTATTTATAGTGATCTAACATATTCTAGGTGGTCATACAAAACCAACCATGGAAACCTAAGTTAGAGCCATTTTTATTACCTCTACTCTGAACAATCCAGTAAGCTAGTCTCAGAGGAGGATTTAAACTACAAAGCTTAAAAGAAAACTATTAAACCAAAGTAAAACTCTAAACTACTAATCAAAACACATAGAGTCAACTCATGTAATGCCTTTTCTCTGGTTCAATCCATGATCAAGGATGATCGAGCTTTCTATTCCAATCAAAGCGGGTACAGTCACAACAAGAGATGAAAATATGAAAAGTACTCACAAAAACCAACATCCAACCTTTGGTCTTGATAGAAATAATCCATATATAGGCTTATTCAATCGAGCTTGGTTGGTTTTAGACCTATAACTAACTCTCACTCTTCGAACAGGCTTAAGACAAATTGTTGTTATGACAACTTTGCAAAATTGCAAAGTTGTCATGATAACTTTTACATTTTGCTTGACAACTTTGTCAAAGTTGTACCATGAGGTCTAAAAAGACTCTCAAGACTCTTCTAAGACCACTAGGACCCTTTCTCAATTTGATTTCACTTATTTAACACATTTTCACAGTCTAACCATGTCTTTGACTGATTGCCAACATCCAATGGCATGCAAGCCATATCCCTTGAGTCCTTACTTAGTCCAATGAGACCATCACTAGGACTTAATTCAACTACCTAAGAACCTTATTGGATCTCAAACACACTCACTATACTAAGACACAAAACCAAAATTCCTTAAAGGATAGTGACTTGGCCAAGGTCACTACAAGCCAAAACTAGGTGTCTAGGAGCTAGGTTGGCCAAGAACCTACGTGCTCCTGCACCATACTCCCCTACAAAAATAAATTAAGTCCCATTAGGAGACAATATTTTCACATAAATATCTAACTTCATGAAGCTATTTTCTTCAATCCATTGAGCCTCTGATTCAAGTAGATATTTCCACTTCACAACGTGCTCCATGTACACTCCATGCCTAGTTTGTTTCTTGACCCTTGAGTCTAGTATCTTCTAAGCTTGAGGCTTCACTTGGACTAGTATTTGGAGGTCTTTAACATTAGCATGAACATCTAGACTATGTTCTTCATCTTTCACATCAGGGCCTTTATATTTGACCAAATCTTGAATATTGAAAACTGGAGAGATAGATAGTTCACTAGGCAAGCCTATCTTATATGCATTTGAGCCATACTTGGCTAGAACCTTACAAGGTCCAACTCTCCTCATTTGAATCTTGCTGGGTATGCCCTTCTAAATTCTTTCTTTTTTTATATGTTCCATCACCCAATCTCCCACTTCAAACTGAATATCTTTCTTCCTTTCATCAACTTTAGCTTTCACCTTTTGGTTGGCTTCTACCAATGTCCTTCTAACCTGTTCATGGACTTCTTGCATGGATTGGGAAAAGTCTTTAGCATGTCCACTCACTCCCCCTTGAGGCTTCACTTGGACTAGTATTTTGAGTTCTTTAATATCAGCATGAACATCTGAATTGTGTTCTTCATCTTTCACATCAGGCCCTTTGTATTTGACCAAATCCTGAACATTGAAAATCGAAGAGATAGATAGTTCACTAGGCAGGCCTATATTATATGCATTTGAGTGATACTTGGCTAGAACCTTACAAGGTCCAACTCTCCTCATTTTAATCTTTTTGGGTATTCCCTTCTGAAGCCTTTCTTTGTTGAGATGTGCCATCACCCAATCTCCCACTTTAAACTAAACATCTTTCCTCCTTTCATCAACTTTAGCTTTCACCTTTTCGTTGGCTTCTACCAATGTCCTTCTAACTTGTTCATGGAATTCTTTCATAGATTGGGAAAATTCTTTAGCATGTCCACTCACTCCCCCTTTATTTCCAAGTTATCTAAGCTCACACACACCTCTTGGGTGCATGCCATACACCACTTCAAATGGGCTCTTGTCGGTTGACCTGTTTATGCTATCATTATAAGCAAATGTAGCTTGTGGTAACACCTGGTCCCACACTTATCCATACTCATTGGTAAGACATCTTAAGAGGTTTCCCAACACTCTATTAATAACCTTTGTTTGGCCATCTTTTTGAGGATGATAGGCTGACCCAAAAGAAAGGTTGGTTCCTAATCTCTTCCACAAAGTCTTCCAAAAATGTTCGATGAATTTTACATCCCTATCTGATACTATGATGATTGGTAGGCCATGAATCCTTACAACTTCCTTAAAGAATAGGTGTGCTATATAGTTGGCATCATGTGTGGTCTTGCATGGTATGAAATGGCTCATTTTTTTGAATCTATCTACCACCACATAGACACTATCAAAACCAATAGTAGTCTTAGGCAAACCAACTATAAAGCCCATACTTAGACACTCCCATGGCCTCTTAGGGATTGTTAAAGGTGGGTATAACCCTTCATTTGAAGATGTGCCCTTAGCCTTTTGACAAATAATACATTGTTCTACATATCTTCTCACATCTCTTGGCATCTTGGGCCAATAGTAGAACCTTTGCACTAAGTTTGTTCAAGCCAAAGTATCCACTAAGGCTGCCATTGTGTTTTTTCTTGTATAAGGTTATCTCTCATTGAACCTTTAGGTACACATAACTGGTTACCCTTGAATAGAAAACCATTCTAGAGTGTGTAGTCAGCAAATTCACTATGAAAATGATTCTAAAAATCTTCACATACCTTATAGGCTTTGGAGAAGTCCTCATCCTCCTTGTAGAGTTCTTTGAATCCTTCCACATCAATGCTTTGAAGCTAGATTTATTGGATAGTCAGCAACCTTCGGCTTAAGGCATCAGCTACCTTGTTGTTAAGGCCTTTCTTATGCTTGATAGTAAAGGTATGGGCTTGGAGGAACTCCATCCACTTGATGTGCCTATAACTCAGCTTATCTTGAGTGTTAATGTAGCTTAATGCTTGATTGTCTATATAGACTAAAAACTCCTTAGGTAATAGGTAGTGCCTCCACTTTTTAAGTGCTTGAATCAATGCATAGAGATCCAAATCATATGAGGAATACCTTAACTTAGCCTCATTCAACCTCTCATTGAAAAATGCAACTGGTCTCCCTTCTTGATTCAAGACTACTCCCTCTACTATGTTGCTTGCATCACATTCAACAATAAATAACTTGTGAAAGCTTGGTAATACCAAAATAGGCTGAGTTTCCACTCTTTCCTTAAATTTCTTGAACCCTTCTTGAGTTTCCTTAGTCCACACAAACTTGGTTTTAGCTCCACCTTTTATAGTGTTTAACATAGGTGCACATATCTCACTGAATCATCTTATGAAATTCCTATAAAACTGAGCTAATCCATGGAAGCTCCTCACTTCAGTCCCTATTTT
Source organism: Chamaecyparis obtusa (assembly GCA_027943335.1). NCBI lineage: Eukaryota > Viridiplantae > Streptophyta > Pinopsida > Cupressales > Cupressaceae > Chamaecyparis > Chamaecyparis obtusa. The sequence continues at coordinate 583,672 of BSBK01005435.1, read as the reverse complement.
AGGAGTGGGCCAACTCACTATGGCTTCCACTTTTCTTGGATCCATCTTAAGGTCACCTTTAGACACCACAAAACTTAGGTACACTAATTCTTGTTTAAGGGATTCACTCTTCTCTAGGTTGATGGCTAGTTTATCCTCGTGTAGTCTTCTTAGGACAACCTCTAGGTGCTACATGTGTTCCTCCTTGGTCTTTCTAAAGATGAGAATATCATCTAGGTACACCACCACAAACCTACCAGTATAGTCTTTTAGGACCTCATTCATTAACCTCATGAATGTACTAGGTGCATTTGTAAGCCCAAAGGGCATGACTAACCATTCATAAAGACCCTCATTAGTTTTGAAGGCTGACTTCCACTTATCCCCTTTCTTCATCCTAATTTGGTGATACCCACTTTTAAGGTCAATTTTGGTAAAGTATTGAGACCCCCCAAGACAATCCATAAGGTCTTCTATTTTAGGAATAGGAAACCTATATCTAATGGTAATCATATTGATTGCCCTAGAATTAGTACATAACCTCCACTTACCTCCCTTCTTTGGTGCCAAAACCACAGGGATAGCACATGGACTAATACTTTTTCTTATCAGCCCTTGATCAAGAAGCTCTTGAATCTGCCTTGCAATCTCCTTGTTCTAGTCCAGGGTCACTTTATAGGCTACTTTATTAGGAAAGCATGCTCCATGTACAAAGTTAATTTGATGTTAATTTTATGACTGATTTCTCTTTGAGGAGGAAGAGTGGCTAGTTTTCCATCACTTATTATATCCTTGAATTGATTCAATAACTGTTGCACTTCTTTAGGCAATGTAGAGTGTAGAACCTTGGTCTCCTCCTTGGGTTTCAAGACTATGGCTAGTCCTAATCCTTCCTCTTCCTTGATTTCATGCAAGAACTCCTTCCCCCTCATCAAGAGTACATTAGGATCAACTGAACTTGTAGCTCCTTCCTCCACAAGTGACTAAATTTTATAAGTCACTCCATCTTTCTTGAAGTTATACACATTTCTCTTCCCATGCTAAACTGCATCCTGGTCATATTTTCATGGCCTTCCTAGTAGAAAATGGAAAGCATCCATTGGTAGGATGTCACATAGCATCTTATCTTGGTAGCCACCTTTCATGAAGTCTACCCACGCTTGCTCATTCACTAGAACATTCTGCCCCTTATTTAGCCAAGTCACCTTACAAGGATGAGTGTGAGGTATCCTTTCAAGCTTGAGTTTTTGGATTGCTTCCTCTAATATGATGTTATTAGTTGAACCTGAATCAATGATAACCTTACACACTTTACCAAGGATCTTTCACTTGATCCTAAAAAGAGCCCTCCTATGCTTCGATTCTTCTCTAACAGGTTCCTTGAGTGGAAATCTCCTAAACATGAGGTTATCTCCATGTTATGAATCCAAGCTCACTTCAGGTGACTTCACACTACTTTCTTCCTCTTGAGCATATGCTATCTTCTTCTCTCCTTGAGAACTAGAAACCTTGTCAGGACACCTATAGGCAGGATGGCCTATCTGTCCACAATTATAACACTTCATGCTTACAAAGTGTGATCCTCTGCTGAATCCACTTGTTCTTCCTCTGACACCTTGGAATCCTCTACCTCTATCATAATTCCCTCTTGTACTTGGTTCACTAATTTGTTCAACCAGCTTGGAGCCTCCTTGACTTCTAGGTTCATTGCTCCTTCCACCATAGCCACCTCTATGCCCCCTAGAGTCTCTCCCTCTACCTTTTGGGTTAGAGTATTTCTTCTTCTTGTTATTTTCTTCTACTTTTAGTGCCAATTGAAAGAACTTATGGATAGTAGTAGGAGTCCAGAGACTAATCTCTTCTTGGATACTCTATCTTAATCCTCCCAAGTATCTAGCCACTCGAATACTCTCTCCTTCTTGAACCTTGGACCTCAAACAAATTTTTTGAAACTTCTCGATGTAAGAAGTCACATCCATCTCTTTTTGTCTAAGATTTTGTCTTTTTGATGCATTTGGATCTCATGATCCTCAGACAGATAATTCTCCTTGATCTTTTTTACCATGGCTCTCCAATTTGCAATGGGTCTTTTCCATTCTCTTTCCCTCTCTTCCTGAAGGAACTTCCACCATGTCAGGGCTGGTCCCCTCAGCCTTGATTTATCCACCTTCACTCTTAGTGTATCTGAGACACCTTCACATTCAAAGTGATTCTCCATCCCTTCAATCCACTCCATCACTAACTCTGAATCAATCTTGTCGGTGAACAGGGGTATCCCTTCTAATGCTTTGCCTCCCAATGCCTTGATGGCTTTTAGGAAAGGTTCTTGTTGGATAGGTGGATCAGGTTTAGGTACATAATCTTCATCAGCTAAGGCTTTACCTTTCTCATCTTCAACTTCCATCTTCTCTTGCATTCTACCAGTGGTCACTGCCACTTCATCAAGCTTGTCTTTCAAAGCTTCCAAAGTCTCCTCTAGGATCTTGTTTCTTTATTTTTTCTCAACTAATTCTCTGGCCAATTCAACATTGGTCACCATTGTGTTATCTCTAATGGATTCACTTCTTTCTAACATACACCTTTACCCAAGCCTTTCAATGGCTCTGATACCAATTTGATAGGGAGATCTTCTTCAAACTAGCCCTACTTCCTCTAAGAATTATCTAGGCCTTTTCTTGACCTATCTTAGGGTTCTTTAGACCCTTCACACTGAGGGATTCTTCCTAATATCCTCTACTCCACAAGATCTCACTACCAAGGGTTTTAACTCACTCTTGATCCCACAACTCTTCATATGAATTCAACTAAGGAATTCATCCCTTCACTCCAATTCTTGATTCCAAGTAATAGACATGAGAGAAGACTCAATTTGTCTTATTTTGACTCAATTTTAGGTGTTCCACCATGTAGAAACTTCCTCCTACAAGTCGATCTCCTAAACTTAGTCCAAAAGGCTACTAAGTCCTTATACGTCTTCCAACTCACATTTCAAGGCTTAACTTTTAAAATTTCCTCACAAGTGGTTAAAAAGATCATATTTCCTAATACCCTTTTCAAAGATACAAAGGATTCCATAACCCTTATGTCTCCAAGCTCTCTGTGCAGCCCTTTCCTATCTTTTAGCCTTATTTTTAGGCCTAATTAGGCCTCACTAATTTTCATTGAGGGCTTTATGGTTTCACCTCTTGCCAAATTGATCAAGAGCTCTCCTTCATGAGATAGAGTCTTTGATCATCATAGAACACATTTATAGATCTGGATTGTCATTCCCAATCCCCGAACCCTCTCCCATTTGTTGGATCAATAGCAAGCTCCTTAATCGGGCTAGCTCTAGCTCACATAGGGATTTCTCTTAAAAATATTTCCCCTACAACCTAAAGCATAAAAATACATATTTACATTGTATTTATAGTTCTCTAACATATTCCAAGTGGTCATACAAAACCAACCATGGAAACCTAAGTTAGAGCCATTTTTATTGCCTCTACTCTGAACAATCCAGTAAGTTGGTCTCAGAGGAGGATTTAAACTACAAATCTTAAAAGAAAACTACTAAACCAAAGTAAATCTCTAAAATACTAATCAAAACACATAGAATCAAATCATGTAAATCCTTTTCTCCAATTCAATCCATGATCAAGGATGATCAAGCTTTCTATTCCAATCAAAGCGGGTACAGTCACAACAAGAGATGAAAATCTGAAAAAGTACTCACAAAAACCAACGTCCAACCTTTGGTCTTGATAGAAATAATCCATATATAGGCTTAGTCAACCAAGCTTGGTCAACTTTTAGACCTATAACTAACTCTCACTCTTCGAACAGGCTTAAGACAAATTGTTGACATGACAACTTTGTAAAATTGCAAAGTTGTCATGATAACTTTTACATTTTGCTTGACAACTTTGTCAAAGTTATGCCATGAGGTCTAAAAAGACTCTCAAGACTCTTCTAAGACCAATAGGACCCTTTATCAACTTGATTTCACTTATTTAACACATTTTCACAGTCAAACCATGTATTTGACTTATTGCCAGCATCCAATGGCATGCAAGCCATATCCCTTGAGTCCTTACTTAGTCCAATGAGACCATCACTAGGACTTAATTCAACTACCTAAGAACCTTATTGGATCTCCAACACACTCACTATACTAAGAAGAAAAACCAAAAGTCCTTAAAGGACAGTGACTTTTCCAAGGTCACTACAAGCCAAAACTAGGTGTTTAGGAGCTAGGTTGGCCAAGAACCTAGGTGCTCCTGCACCAATTGCAAGCACAAAGTTGAAGATTCATGCATCCTTGTGGTGGGAGCATATGCAATTGGATAGAAAAAGGAAAGGCAAAGACAAAATCAAGGTATGGAATAAGATTGTAAATAAGTTAGAAGGCAAGTTCTTACCTTCTGATTATCAGATTAACCTAGTTAGGCGAATGCAAAGTTTAAGGTAGAAAGATAGCTTGGTAAAGGACTATACTGAGGAATACTATAAATTAGATATCAGATCTGGACATGTGGAAGATGAAGTGGAAATAATTGCTAGGTACCTGAATGGGTTAAGAGTTTATATCCAAAGAGAAAATTAGTTTGGTTAAGTTAGAAAACATTGAGGAAGCTTATCAATTTACCTTGAAAGCTGAGGAGAAATTAAACAAAAGACATGAGAAAAGACAGAGAGGAAGAGGTGGTAGATTCCCTAAAGGAAGAGGTAGATCTTATGGTGAAAATAATAGATCTGATCAGGATAAAAAAAATTTGGATAAAGGCGAGACCGAGTGGAAAGGTGAAAGTTTTCTAGAGGAAGAGGCAATAACTACCGAGGTGGTTATAACAGAGGTGGATTCTGAGGAACTTGTTACAATTATGGAGAGGAAGGACATAGATCATTTGAGTGTACACATGAAAGTAAGAAGGTCGGTAGCAATAGAAATGCTTTAGTGCAAGAAGATTCACCGAATGAACCTAAGAAAGAAAAGAGCTTAATGGTTAGGAGAGCACTATGGAGTGAAAGTAATAAAGAAGATTCAGTAAGGAAAAGCTTGTTTAAGACCAGATGTAGATTTTATAATGAATTCTAGAAGGTAATCATTGATAGTGGGAGCTCGAAGAACTTGGCATCTGAGGAAATGGTCACAAACTTACAGTTGGAAAGGTTGAAACACCTAAAACCCTATCAGATTTCATGGATCAAGGATGAGCATACACTTTTGGTAAGTGAAAAATGTTATGTGAATATGAAAATTGGAAAGTACTATGATAAAGTGTTGTGTGATATCATGCCTATGGATTGTTGTCATATTTTTTGGGGTAGACCTTGGCAATATAATAGATATTCTATATAAGATGGGAGATTGCATAAATATACTATTTGGGCTGATGGGAGGAAGAAAATCTTGTTGCCTTTGATTGAAGAACCTATTAGTAATGTTTGTACATCTGTGAAAGTTTCTTCAATTGAAGGAAGAAAGTTTGTTAAGGATTTGAAGAAGAATGATGTGTGTTTTGTTGTGATTCCTAACAAGCTGAGTGAGAAAACAATGGATAGCATCCTTGAAGAGATTAATAAGATACTCACTGAGTATAAGGAGATCATTTTTGATAATTTACTTGATGGTTTTCCACTGAAGAGAAGCATTGATCATTGTATGGATCTAATCCCTGGAGCTAGTTTACCGAATAAGGCACCACATCGGTTAACACCTATTGAGAATCAGGAATTAAACTGACAAATCCAAGAATTGTTACAGAAAGGTTTGATCTAAGAAAGTTTGATTCCATGTGTAGTACCAGTTGTATTAGCACCTAAGAAGAATGGATAATGGTGAATGTGTACTAATTCCAGAGTAATCAACAAGATAACAGTGAAATATAGGTTTCCTATACCAAGAATGGATGACATAATGGATAGTTTGACTGGAGCAAAGTATTTTACCAAAATTGATTTGAAAAGTGGATATCATCGTATCAAAATCAGAGAAGGTGATGAGTGGAAGACTACTTTTAAGACAAGATAAGGTTTGTATGAGTGGTTGGTTTTGCCTTTTGGTTTAAATAACGCACTAAGTACTTTTATGAGATTGATGAATGAGGTTTTGAAGAAATTTTTGGGTAAATTTGTGATTGTATATATAGATGACATTCTGATATTCAGGAAGACTAGAGAAGAACATTTGTTGCATATTAAACAAGTATTGTAGAGATTGAAAGAAGAAACGTTGTTGATTAATCTGAAAAAGTGTTCCTTCATGAAAGAGGAGATTGTGTATTTGGGATTTGTAATTTCAGCTGATGGTTTGAGAATGGATCCTAAAAAGGTTGAAGCTATCTTGAATTTTCCTACACCTAAAAATGCTAGTGAGGTAAGATCATTTCATGGTTTAGCAAGTTTTTACCAGAAGTTCATTAGAAATTTCAGTTCAAATTGTAATGCTATGACTGAGACTATGAGAGGATATAAAAGAGAATTCAAATGGACACATGGAGCTGATAAAAGTTTTGAGACTTTGAAGCAGAAGGTTGTTGAATTACCTATGTTAGCTTTACCTAATTTAAATAAGGTATTTCAAGTGGAATGTGATGCAAGTGGTAGTGCAATAGGAGATGTGTTGAGTCAAGATGGTAAACCTATTGCTTTCTTTAGTGAGAAATTGAATGATGAAAAAAGGAAATATTTTGTGTATGATCAAGAGTTCTATGCTATTGTTCAAGCTCTAAAGACATGGAGATATTATTTGATACCGAGTGAATTTATGTTGTACTATATTGATCATAAGGCTTTACAATATTTGGGTAGTCAAAATAAGTTGAATCAAAGACATATGAAATGGGTTGAATATTCGTAGAGTTATACATTTGTGATAAAACATAAGAGTGGAGTCACTAACCGAGTTACTAATGCATTGAGTAGAAGAAGATCTTTGATGACTAGGATGAGAATTGAAGTTCTTAGTTTTGATGACATGAAAGGTTTGTATGAAACTGACCATGATTTTTCTGAGTCACTGAGGAAGTGCAGAGCACCTATTCAAGATCAACTGAGTACTAAATGGGAAGACTATTTCATTCAAGAAGGTATGTTGTTTAAAGGTATTCAGTTGTGTATACCAAGAGGATCAATGAGAACTAATTTGATAAAGGAGAAACATAGTAGTGGTTTGGATGGACATTTTGGCATTGACAAGACAATGAATTGGCTTAAGGAGAAATACTTTTGGCTGCAGTTGTATAAGGATATTCAGAAATTTGTGAAAAGTTGTGGAGTTTGTCAAGTTGCAAAGGGAGTAAGTCAGAATACTGGATTGTATATATTGATTCATGTTCCTGAGAAATCGTGGGTTGATATTAGTATGGATTTTGTTCTTGGCTTACCGAAGATAGTAAGAGGTAATGATTCTATATTTGTTGTTGTGGATAGATTTTCTAAGATGGCACATTTTATACCCTATAGAAAGACATCAAATGTAGTACATATAACATATCTTTTCTTTAAGGAAATTATTAGATTGCATGGATTACTGACGAGTATCATCTCTGACTGAGACAACAAATTTGTTGGATACTTTTGGAAGACTCTTTGGAAAAATTTGGGCACCAAGTTGAAATATAGTTCTACATTTCACCCATAAACTGATGGACAGACAAAGGTTGTGAATAGAAGTTTGGGTAATCTTTTGAGATGTTTAGTTGGAGATAAACTGAGTAATTGGGATTCTATGTTGGCACAAGCACAATTTGCATACAATAATTCAGTGAATAGGAGTACTGTGAAAATACCTTTTGAGATTGTTAATGGCATACAAATGAGAGGTATATCAGATTTGAAGGATATTGCTGGTGAAGAAAAGAGAAGTTTTGAATGAGAAGAATTTGTTGAGTTCATGAAGACATTGCATGAGGAAGTGAAACATAAGTTGGAAAATAGTCATCAGAAATACAAGGATGGAGCAGATAGATCAAGGAGACTTAAGACTTTTACAATTGGGGATGAAGTAATGGTTCATTTGAAGAAAGGTAGATTTCCTGTTGGAACATATGGAAAGTTGAAAATGAATAAATTTGGTCCTTGAAAGATATTGAGGAGATTTGATAGTGGAAATGCTTATGAGATTGAGTTACCTGATGACATGGACATATCACCTATATTCAAAATTATAGATTTGTATGAGTATTATGAACCTGATAAAGATAGAGCAGTATTGAATTATTGTCCAAAGAAGTATATAGAAGAAGTTGAGCAGATTTTGGAGCAAAGAATTGGTAGAAGCACAAGAGGAAAATAGTACATGGAGTATCTGGTAAAGTGGAAGAATAGACCAATTGAAGACAGTTCATGGATTTCACAATCTAAGTTAGATTTAGCTTGGGTTGTACCTACTGCATGATTTAGAGAATCATTTCAAATACCCAGTGTCTGATGTGGGAGCATCTCGGGTTCTTAGCAATCCTATGTCACCAAAAAAAGTTTGAGTTTCTATGTTGCTCGGTTCCTTCATTAATTGAGTTGGCTCGGTAGTTGCTCGGTTTCTTCTTTGACCGAGTTATTCAGTTGGTTTGTCGAGTAATTTATTAGCGCTTAGTAACCTTTCTTACCGAGTGATTTATTTTGATTTCCTGTTGAGGCCAGGCTAACTTGTGCATTGAATTTTGGTCATACAGTTAATGTTGGTATCGATCATTGGGAAGTGTGTGGACCTAGATCTGGTCATTCCTTCTACCAATGATGTATCTAAAGGCTGACTTACTTTGGTAGCCTCTTGTATAAATAAAGTAGTCAGTTGTAGTTTAGGCATCAATTTTTAAGAGTTACAAGATAGTCTCTGAAGATTGAATCCATGCATGTTGGAGGACTGTTGTAGTTGAATCTGAATGTAAATGGCCATATTCAGGAAGGCCTTATAGCCTGACATGTATGAGGTTAATTGATGAATTTATATGATATGTTCTGCATTCTCTCTCACTGTTGTGTGTTTTCTTCCGCATGTGTATTCTCTGTAAGGAGGGTTGTGATTAAGGTGTGCCTTTGGCCCTTCATCCTGCACTACCTTGCATCATATTAGATAGATTTGTAGATTTCTCTTTTAACTACATGTGATATGATGATAATCATTTACACGTATATCTTCTCACTAGTGTTTTATATTATGATATGAACCAAAATTCAAGCACTATTTTTTTCACCTTTACACCATGAATTAATAGTATGCATAATCAATATCTTCTTTTTACCTACACATTATGCAATGCAATATTAGTTACACTTATATATTCTCTAAATACTCATGCATAATTAATCTAAAACATGGTCCCTTCTCACTAATATATAATAGATTGCCTCTTTTTGGCTACACCCAAATGATAAGATGTGACATAATTATTTTTCACTTTGCATCATATAATGATTCATAACTATAATCAAGGAATAAGGTACAATAAGGCATATGAAGCAAAAAAAAAGAGAATCAAGGATAAAACCTAAAAGTAAGATCTTCCAAACAAATTTTGCCCTTACATTTAGAGATTATTGATGTTAATCAATGAAAAGTAAAGAACATGACAACTTTTATAACATACCAAGTAACATAAACATCAAGAATAACAATATCTTTTAACATAAATAATCATCCATAAATGTCCACTTGGTTACTTCACACCTCCATATTCATAACCTCCTTCAAGTTCCTTTCTCTTCAAAGATTCTATTGTTTCTAGTTGGCGCAAGGTTCTAAATCTTGGGGTCTCAGTTAATGGTAAATTTATAGGTTGAAGATGAACAACTACTAATATCTTTATACATGCATGCATGGATAATCATAGAACTCAGATTAGGCTTTGTAAGCTTTTAAATTCATAGAGGAGATTCGCTACTCTTAAGATGATGAGGTCTCAAGGAATAAAAGACCCTTAGCTACCTCAAAAAACTAGTGCTTGGATAATATGGGAAAGAAAGTACTTGAAATTGACATCTTACTATGTTAAGTTATAAATACAAACTAAAAATGCTTGAAAACTTGAAATAAAAAAATGGTAAAAATAATTAGATTACAAAAATTAATAGTACAAAAAATAGGTCAATATACTAGAAGGGTGAAGTCTCAGCCTTCGAGGCTAGTATGTTAAGGACTTGTATGCATCACACTATGGTTTGTATGGATAAAACCCAAAAAGTGCCAAAAAATCACTAGAAATTGATTCTTTATTTCCTCAACCTGTACATAACCCTCAAACATGGAGATAGGGAAAAAATTGGGGTTGTATAGGGTTATACCTAATTCAAAACCTCACTTTGGTGTTTTCACCTCTACACACATCCAAATATGATGGGATAAAAGATGTGTAATAAAAACAATCCTTACTATGGAGGAAAACCCCTACTATGGTAAATAAAAACACTGGACGAGCTATGATAAATGCAATCAATATAAAATTTGACCAAGTAAAATCAGTAGATGAGATTGCAAGAGAGAATTGCCAACAATTTTGGCTCCCCTCTTGAGGAAAGTAGACATGATAAATAGTTGACAGGAGTCTTGGCTACTATTTATTGTTGTGAGAGTTAACATATATAGTCAACACATCACCCTATTGTTTTTATTTTTTTATTAAGGATAGTTTATATAGCTTAATACATCAAAAATATAGATTTAGAGTATCCACTGATCCAAAGTATTATAGTCAGAAACTAGCACCTAGTGCAGTAGTATATGATTTAGATATTACATTGCTTTTCAACCTTCAAAAATAAAGCATATCAAAAGTTTTTAAACAGCTATAATTATATGCATATGGAGTAACTAGTAGATACTAATCCCATGGGCCAATGATATTATGTTGCATTCAACTCGATCAGTCTTGTAAGTTCCCAAAGGAGGGTCTAAAACTTGAGGAGTTTCAGCCGCTACTTCCCAACTTGATGCATCTAATCCATAGGTAGCCATTATCTTCTCATTTTCTTTTTCAATATTGATGCCATTTTCTTTGATCATCTATTTAATCATATCTAATACATTTTGATCAAGCATATCACTATAAGTGTGAAAGTAATGAGTTGATTGTACATCTTCCTTATAAATGATGAGTGCTCCCTCTTGGATCAGGATCATAAACCTGCTCTTTGGAATATCGAGTACAACTGAGACCTGTGACATGATGAAGTAGTGGGTGAGTTTAAGTTTAAACCTAGTAAGTTCCCTTCTTTTATCTTGGAAGATCTCATCACTTCTCTATTTCGAAAGGAACCATAAAACTTCAGCTGTAAAGATGTTAGAATTAATCTTTCCTTGGTTGTCACATTTACTAGGATTAACCAAGGTATCCTAAATGTTATGTTCCTTCTAATTTCTTATTCTAGATATTCCTCCTTATGAGGAATCCTACACTTATCTCACACACTATTGAAATGTGGCATGCATAGAAATGGGAGTTACAATGTAACTCCTTCCTCACATCTATATTAAAGAGATGGCTCTCCTTCTCTCTTCATATGAGATAATTCTTCTTCTCAAACACTATTGTATGAGCTAAGCTCTCACTCTCTCTCTCTCTCATTCTTAGGCATTTTTTTCCCATTGATTATATCACGGGGGTTTTTTTTATGCTTTTCCCCCTTCAAAATATTGTCTCATTTGTTGCTTTTCTCTTTGGTGAATGCTCCTAGTTTTGTGTTAATTCATGGTAAATCTTCTTACTCCTTGCTCATTGAATTAAACAATTTCATGTCTCTCTTTATTTTGTTATTATTTTAACATGGTATCAAAGCAGGTTAGTTTAATCATGTTTTGAGTGTGTAGGTAAAGAAGCTACCATATCTTGGTGCACTCCAAATTTAGAGACATTGTATAGAGAGAATTGAATCTCATTTCCTTAGTTAAGATTCTCCATTTAATTTCCTTATCTTCAAATTTTTTCAGTATTCAAACAAGTTAATATTCAAATAAAGCTTTATAATCAAGATTTAGCTTTATTAATATTGTAGCTAGTTTGTTTGACAGCGGTGAAAGCCTTTTGGTTTGCGTAGTCTCGACAAGATTGGATTTCCAACTTAAATCCTCCTTGATCTGCGCCATCAACACCACTTAGTCAGCCTTTAATCTTATCTCTCTTTTCAAACGCCTTTGTCTTTTTTGTTGCCACCCCTTCCTTCTTCTTTTTCTGGAATCCTAAAACATAGTGGAAAGCTTGCTCCTTTTGCGTGCATTACAGGTAATCGATAGCCTTTTCCATTTTTTTGTCTTAGTTTAGAAATAATTTCATTGTATATGTTTTGTCAGATCTGCATTATTTAATTAGAATCTTTTTGCTATAGTGTAACTCCTCTATTCATTTTCCTTGCCTTTAACGTACTTCTGCATTGGCACCATTTTAGCTTGGTTTATTGGTTGAAACGTTTCACTTTTTTATTGAAATGTCTTTTTGTCTTAAAGCATTTTATTGCAGGTATCATTATCATTATTTATGGTATAGTATATAATTAAAATGTAACTTTTTCATCATTAGCCTCTACTCCTTAAGCTGACCAACTTACTTGGCAAACTAAAAATGAGGAAGCACTTGGTTTAATCGGGATCTCCTTAAGTCCTGAACTGTATGTCTTAATTTCTACTTGTACAGAAGCCCATCAAGCTTGGGACATCCTAAAAAAACCTATGATAGTACAGACGAGACTCAAAAAATCTAGCTTCAAGACCAACTTGAAGACCTCAAGTATACCAACTTCAACTTTGTTGATGATTTCTTGCTCAAGTTTGATTCAATTAAAGTTTTACTAACTAGTTTACAAGTTCCTCTCTCTAATTTAAGGATAATCCACATAATTATTTGTAAATGTTTTCCTAGACAGTTCCAACAGTTTATTACAAATATTTACTCTTAGTTATCTATTCCTTCTTTAGCATCTCAATTAACTTATGTCATCTTTCAAAATATGTTGCGTCAAGAGGAAGCAAAATTGATTCAATTTGGTATAATTAAAACTCACGAACATGCCTATGTCTCTCAAAATCACAATAACAATAGATCTTCTAACACTAATCAAAATAAACAAAATTATCATTGATCCCAATACTGATCAGATTGTTGCTAATGCTAAATTGGATGATGATAATCTCTTTAAATTTTATCAATTTGCCTCTCCTATATATTCATTACTCACTACTGTTGATTTTCACATTTGGCATGAGAGGCTAGGACATTTAAATTCTGATTATATCTCATTAATGCAAAAAGAAAATATGGTAGATGGGCTACCTAAGTTTACTCCTTCTAAGTTTGATAGCAATGGATGTATGAGTGGTAAAATGCATAGAGAATCTTTTCCCCATAAATCATCTTGGAGAGCTAATAATAAGTTAGTTCTCGTTCATATTGATCTTTTAGGTCCTATGGAAAATACTTCTATTTCAGGCTCTAAATATGCTTTAACTTTTGTTGATGATTATTCTCGTAGAACTTGGATTTATTTCTTACATAGTAAAGATCAAGTCCTTGATATTTTTGTTGAATTTCATGTTTATGTGGAAAGACAAAGTGGTTGTAAAATTTAGATTCTTAGGATTGATAATTGTATTGAATATGTTAATCATGCTTTCCATTCTTACTTAAGATCTTTTGGTATCAAACATGAGCTTACCATTCCTTATACACCAAAACAAAATGGTGTGGCAGAATGGAAGCATAGAACAATAGTAGAAATGGCTAGATGTTTTTTACATGCTAGAAATATGGATTATAAATTTTGGGTTGAAGCCATGACATGTGCCACCTATATTCTTAATAGAACTCCTACTAAGGCCCTACCAAATAAAACTCTTGAAGAAGCTTGGTCAGGAAGAAAACCAAATTTGTCTCATTTACAAATTATTGGCTCCACTGCTTATGTTCAAACACCTAAATAGAAAAGGAAAAAGTTAGATCCTAAATCCTCACCTCATATATTTTTTGGCTATTCTGAGAACACTAAAGGTTATAGAGTTTATGATCCTCTTACTAATAAAGTTCAAATAGCTCGAGATGTTTGCATTGCTGAAAATGGTGTCCATGACTGTTCTCAAATTTTAGATTCTGATTTTAGTCATAGCAACATAGTTCTTGTGGAGGACCAACCTCCGTCTCTCAACCCTATTCCTTACATTTTTGCTCCTAATGTTTCTGTTCCTTTTGTTTCTACTCCTAACACTAAGGATAATACTAATTCTCTTCAAAAGGATAATGATGAACATAAAGATAGTAATGATACTCCTTCTAATGATTTTGTTCCTTCTAATAGTAGTAGTGATGATGATGATGGTGGTAATAATCTGTTTACTCCTCCTAGTAATATTTCTATTAATTCTAGGAGAAATCCTAAATGGTTTAAAGATTTACTTAATGAAGGTGATGGTTATATTTCTAGAATGGGTGGACTTAAACCTAGAAGGATAAACTACTGCAATTATGCTCTTATGACTTCTCTCTCTAAATCTAATGATCCTCATGTACACACTCAAATGGTGCACTTCTCTAAGTCATTACAACCAAGGAAATCTATGAAGATGAAACCTTAGAAAGCGACCTAGAGCTCTCTATGTATGGAGTTGCAAGATTGTAAAATTGCTCTCAGCTAGAGCTATTAAACTAATGACCTTGCGAGTCAACCACACAATGAGAGATTCAAATGAAGACAAGGGCAAGAATGCCAATATCCCCAAGAATCACTATGAAATGCAAATGCAACTAGATTAAGATGAATATGCAAGATAGAAATGAGAGATGCAAGCTAAGCTATGGAAATGAAAGTACAAGCTATGCTATGAAAAGGAAAGATGCAAGTATTACCAAGCCTTCCTAATTAAACTAGATGAAGTAATCTAAAGCATAAAGGAAACTAAGTTATGAATGCCATGATAATGAAACTAAGATGCAAGAAATGAAACTATAATGGAATTTAGATGCAAAAGCTAAGAATGCTCCAAATCTTCAAAAGCTCCAAAGTGACCTAGAAAACTTGCAGCATAACATTAGTATTCAAAAATGCATATGAAAATGAGGAAGAGAGCTCTTCTTTTATAGGAAATGAGAAGGAATGGACCATGGAGATTAAGAGGCAAAAGATTTAATCAAGGGTGGAGCTTGAAAGAGGAGCAATCCATGTGCACAAATATCCTCCAATGAGAAAATAAGAGTTGACTTTTGTGTCCATATAAGACAAAAAGTGATTTTCTTCTTTTTATAAAATAAGAATAATGTTTTATTTGTGCAACTTAGGATAAAGGAAAAGTGGGGGCTTTTTATTTATTAAAAGGGGAGGAAACATTCCTTTTGAATAAACAAAGACTTTAGGAAAAAATGGTTAGCCCAAGGAATAATCAAAAATGATAAAATAAGATTTGATCAAGGAAATTGATATAATTGAAAAATGCTGATTTTTTAAAATATTGATTCAGGGATTTGATAAATTGCTAAATGGGGGCCCAAAGTCTAGGCGACCATTTTAGGGTGCGTACATTTTCCCCTCTTTGACTAATGTGTGATCATTCTAGGAACACATGTGGTCAAAGAAGAATTGAAATGTGAGATCGATTTGGGATCACAAAACAACTCAGACATGTGTTCATTTTGGGAACACACCTGGACAAAAATAAACAAAAGATTCTGGACATGAGTTCATTTTGGGATCACATCCAAAATAAGAGATAAAAATCTCAAGCTGAGTGAAAGCTCATAAAAAGATAGCTGAATCAAGAAAATCAGGGATTAAATCCAATAGGTACTGCCCCCTCAAAATCGAAATCAAAATCTGGTAGAGGAGAATAGCAGATTGATAAAAGATGATCAAATCATAAGAAATCATAATTGAAGATAAAGGATAACAAGATAACCATTAGGCAGTGAAAACATGCCCTAGTGATGAATGAGAAGAAAAGAAATGGGGTGATGGAAGACTAGAAGTGTGAAAGACATGAAGAGGAAGAAATTTCATCAAAGATCAAAGAATTATGCCTCAAAAGGTCAGTCAACTGCACAGAAGAAAGAGAAATTTTTGAAAAGTGATTTTGACTATCAAGATGACCTTGGATTTCAATTTCAAGTCTCAAAATGGATCCAGGACGTTGAAATTAGCTAGGGGTGCATTTTTTGTGCAATTTCGAAGTGTTTTGAAAATTAGGTCAAAAAGTCAAAATGCTATAAAAGGGATGAAAAGGATGTGATATGAAAGACAAGATGCGAAAGACATGATCAAGAAAAGGAAAGGTAAGCGCAGTTGACCAACAAGTCCACGAAAGATAAAAGGAGAGCTCTCTCCATATGCAAGATGCAAAACTAACTAACATGAACCTAAAAATGCAAGATACTATGAAAAAGTGGTTGACTTGCAAGGTCACAATGCCAATAGACATCTAATAATCATCATCAAGCTTTATTGGTAGCATCATAAGATCATACAATACACACTAGTATAACTATGTGGATCTGAATATGATCTATATCAAATAGGAATGTGGAAATCCTACCTAGGCACCAAAGACATATAGGTCAAGATGACTAGTGTAGTGAGATTCCCTAAGTTTGATATAGAAAGATTATGCTCACATCGAGACACAAGAAATTCAAGATGACTATAAGCATGCACTTTTGGAAATAGTCAAGGATAATACCTTGTAGATCCTTAATGTCAAGTGGAACAAGCACGAATGCTCATGACAGGTAGGATCAACAAAATATACCCACAAGCAGAAAAAGCAATAAAACATGTCCTCATGCCCTCAGTCTTCTAGCTCAACATCATCAAAAACTATCATAGGGAGAGAACACTCATCAAAGAAATCATCATAGACAGCACATAAAGAAATAAAGTCAAACAAGTCTCAGTGAGTCAAGTGTTTAAGTGCGTGTGTTTAGGTCATAGAATCAATCTTTGAGTATCACATCTACTAGCGAGAAATATCACATCATACTAGACTGTGGGTAGGATATCTGATAAGTGTTAAGAAACACTCGACGCTAGGGAAGTGTTGAAAAACACGTATTGGGGTGGTGTGACTATTTTTTGGGATTTTGAATTTTTTTATTTTTTTGGTATTTTTGGAATATATAATTTTTTTGGAGATACATCAAAGCGTCTATTACTAGATTTTCACTAAGATGATCATTTTTTTAGAACATTTTCCAATTTTTAGGATTTTTAACAATATATCATTTTTTTGGATTTTTTCAGGATCAATAAGGTATATACAAAGAATGCCCCCAGACAAAATGGGCATCAAAATCCCAAGCAAGATCACATCATGTAGTCCCAATGTCTAGGAAGGTGGAGGACAAGAGGGATGGCAAGTTGGTGAATGAGATGGAGGAAAGGAGAATGAAGGAAAGAAATCCTCAAGGGCAAACTCCTCAAGGGTACCCAAGCTAGGGAAATTTTTCGTGTAAAGCACATTTGGACAAGTAATGAAAGGCCAGCATAGGATAAGCCACAAAAGCATAATGCCAAAGAAGGAAAGGATGAAGTCCAAAGGAGTAGACATGTCAAGAGGCTTCATAGCATCGTGTTTTACTCTTTTTTATTAGATCAAGACCAAAGGGGAAAAGGATAGCGAAAGGCTAGAATGAATGGAGGAAAATGAATATGAAGGCTAAACATGAAAGGAATGAAAGCAAGATCATCGTAAGATAGCTCACAAGATAGCCAAATGTTTGTGTATAGGTCAACATTGCCAAGATCAAAGATGGAATGGAATGGATGAAATATGTAGAAGAACTACACATGATGCCTGATTGCCAAGTTTTCATCATGGTACTTATCCAAGGTGCCACAAGGGAGTGGTTTTCACCATAGGATGAATTTATTTCTCTTTACTTTTGCTACCAAGGCACCTATTTCCAGGTTTCCACCAAGGCACATTTTCAATTTTTTCATTTTTTTTTTGTTTTCTTTTTTTCAATTTTTCAATTTTTTGAATTTTTTATTTTTATTTTTTTGGAAGAAGGCAAGATTTTTAGATAATGCTCCTTTTTAAAGGATAAACCATGATATGCCAAGGATTCAAAATGATATGCTCAAAGATGTTGATAGGGAAAGGAAGATGGAAGAGAAAAATGGAGGATAAGGTTTTATGTAAAGCAAGTGAGGTTGGAAGATAGGAGGAATAGGCAAATGAGGAAAAATGATAGAAGGTGGAAGAATAATGAATGGAAGGATTGTGAAAGGGTAGATGGAAAGGAAGGCAAGATCAACATCAACACACACCTTGAAGTGTGATGAGAGGATGGAGGAAACATGAATGAAGGAATATGAGAAGGAATATGTCAAATATTTAGCAGAGGTTGCGGTTTAGGCACATGGAATGGAAGAATGTTTTTGGAAGAAGATGAAGTGGAAGCCTTTGGAAGCTTGAATGTCAACTTCACATTTTTCTCAACATTAAACTCTTTCAAGAGAGACTTTGGAATCCATATAGCCTTTGGCTTTTCATTTCTTTTTGATGATTTACAGAGAATATCTTCAATGATGGATTTTGGAACCCATACTTGTCTTGTAGTTTTTTTCTTAGATATCTCCTTTGACTTTATGTATCCGTGTCGATTAGAGGAGACATGGTGATCTTCTTTTTTTGATGGATTCTTGTACTGCTTCTTTTTCTTGTATTGAACATTCAAGTTACTTCCAAAATACTTAGGACTTGTGGAAGAAGGAGGAGGATATGACTGGTTTAGATGGGTGGGTGGATAAAAAGGATTCAAGGGTATGCATCTATGTTGATCTTGAGGAAAGATAGGAGATGGAGGGACATAAGGACCCAAGATAGATGATGAATTAGGAGAGTTAGGAGGGGAAAATGAAGGGACATAAGGGCCCCAGATGGAAGGAAGACATGCAGCCTTTGGTATTGGTGGAGGAAGTCCAAGGATAGAAGTGGAAGATGCAAAAGGATAATCAATAAGTTCATCAGCATCTATATGAAAACCAAGGACATCAGCATCTTTAGAGTGAGCATTAGGATTTTCAATAGTATCAGGAACATCTTGAATAGGAGCAACTTCTTCGATAGGATTGTTCAAAGCTTGCAAAGACTTAGGAAGAGTTGGAAGCGGAAGCGAACATGGAGTGATAGAACAAGAAGATGGAAGACTTTGATCTTGACAAGGAGATTTGGATAGCATAAGCATATCATTTTTCTCTTGATTTTCAATAGGCTTAACATTGGAAGTAGCAGCACCATTTTTAATAACCTTAATGGAAGTAAGGTCATCTTGATTATTGATAAGCTCAATGGTGTGAGTAGTAGCTTCATCTTGCTTAGGAGAAGACTTAAGACATGGTGGAATGAATGAGGAAGGGTGTAGAGGATCAAAAGAACCATGAAACGGATGAGAGACATCATGAAAAGGATTGGATGACATGGAGGGTTCTTGATCTTGATCTTTTTTTATATTCTTTTCTTTATCATTTTTAGAGTCCTCTTGACATGGAGCCACTTCTAAGGACAAGGAAGCATGTTGGAATTGTATGGAAGACTTTGGAAGAGATAGTGAAGGACTAGCTGAAGTAGGCATTGTAGCATATAAAGGCTTAGGCTCTTTAGGTTTAGCATCATTGAAATTATTTGCAGCCAAGTGAAGGTTAGCTTGAGTTTCTTTAAGAGGTAGCCCTTGAGGATAACTATAGGGAACCACATGAAAATTATTAGGATCTTTGTTGGATGAAGGATTTGTGAAAGATTTAGAAGCTTTAGGAGATGTATGGGCATTGGATGAAGTAGAGGATGGAAGGGAACCATCACAAGACAAAGGTTCATCATTAACATAATCTTGCTTGGGAGTTTCATTTTTATCTTCAGCATGAGATTTCTTAGAGGAAGGATTCTTATAATATTTACGTTTCCAATCAACGCGGTGCATTTTATAGTCCTCAGTAGTAGTAGATGGATCATAATCAAGGTATTGTTCACAAAAATCATCAAAGTCTTTTTCAAAATCAAAATCATAGGGATCGCCATCACAATCTATCCAATAGGATGACCCTTTAGTAAGCCTAAGCACACAATGACGAGGACTCTTAGGAACAGAGGTGTCATAGGTATCACAAGGGCTATCATATTGCTCATCATGGTATGCCTTGAGATGAGGAGTAAGACTCTTGGGAGAAGTAGAAGAGGAATGAGATGGTGAAGAAGAGGAAAATGAAGATCATGTGAGGAAGTAGACTTGGAAAATGAGGAATGTGAATAATGTCTAGAAGATTCGTGATAAGATTTGGAAGATGAAGAATGCGAGTAATGTTTATAAGAGTCATGATAAAACTTAGAATGTGAGAAATGATGAGAAGATTTAGAAGATGAAGAATATTTGGAAGAAGGAGGTCGTGATATGATCATGTCTATGATCCTAGCAAAGGCGTCTGATTTAATCATCTTTATTTTATTTGTGCCTTAAGTTTGTCACCCATGAGATATCCAAAAGGACTATTGGAGGAATAAAATTCTTTGAATTGAGCAATGAGTTCAAGATCATCTATTCTCAAGAGAGGTTCCATAACAAGATAATTGACATTCATGATTCTAGAAGAGGAGGAACCAAGCATGGAAGTGAAAGAATTGATGAATAGAAGAAGGTAGACTAGAAAATAATAAGAGGAAAAGAATCAAGAAAACATGAATAATTTAGGAAGAATCATGAAGAAAGAAGAGAAAGGATGAAAATGGAAGACTGGGAAGACATGGAAGAAGAGAAATGATAAAATAGGATTCGATCAAGGAAATTGATATAATTGAAAAATGCTAATTTTTTAAAATATTGATTCAGGGATTTGATAAATTGCTAAATGGGGGCCCAAAGTCTAGGCGACCATTTTAGGGTGCATACACCTCAAACCTTTGATCAAGCTAAAAATCAACCTCATTGGAAAACTGCTATGCAAGAAGAATATGACTCTTTGATTTCTAATAACACTTGGGATCTTGTTCCTTTACCTCATGGTAAAAATCTAGTTTCCTGTAAATGGTTATATAAAACTAAGTTAAATTCCAATAATGAAATTAGTAAATTTAAGGCTAGATTAGTTGCACGTGGCTTCTCTCAAATTGAAGGATAGACTATAATGAAACCTTTGCTCCTGTTGCAAAAATGCCTACCATTAAAGTTGTTTTAGCTTTAGCCTCCAAAATGAATTGGCCTATTCACCAAATGGATGTTAAAAGTGTTTTTTTGAATGGCGATTTGCATGAAGAAAGATACATGTCTCAACCTCCTAGTTTTATTCAACAAGGTAATGAACATTTAGTATGTAAACTCAAGAAGTCTATTTATGGTTTAAAACAATCTCCTAGAGAATGGTACTCTAAAATCAATTCTTTCTTCATTTCTCAAGGTTTTGATAGAAGTAAAAATGATCCAAACTTGTATATCAAGCATACTGAAAATGACATTGTTATTATTATCTTATATGTTGATGATTTAATCCTTACCTCTAGCTCTACTCCTTCACTTTGTGAAATTAAATTTCAACTCAATCAAAACTTTCAAATGACAGATTTAGTCATCTTGCACTACTTCTTAGGCATGCAAATTTGCCAAACTTCTAAAGGTATATTTGTTTCACAATCTAAGTATGCTCAAGATCTCTTATAAAGATTTGATATGACTAATGCTAATTATGTCTCTATTCCTTGTGAATTAGGAACTAAGTTAATGATAGATATGCAATCTCCATTCATAGATGCTACTCCTTATAGAGAACTTGTAGGTAGTTTAAATTATCTAACTCTCACTAGACCTGATCTATCTTTTAGTGTTGGTTTAGTTTCAAGATTCATGTCCAAACCTCAACAAACACACTTCAAAATTGCTAAAAGAATATTCTGATACATTAAAGGTACTATTAACTTAGGATTATTTTATGATGCAAATGTTGATTTTTCTTTAAAAGGTTTTACTGATTCAGATTTAGGTGGAGACCCCAATGATGGGAAATCTACTTTTGGGTATTGTTTTTCTCTTGGTTCAGGTGCTATATCTTGGAAAAGTAAAAAAGATCAATTTGTTTCTCTATGTTCTACTAAAGCTGAATATAAAAGTTGTACTCATGCCTCTAAAGAAGCTTTATGGCTTAGAAGAGTACTTGAAGATTTGGGTCTACCTCAACAAGAACCTACACCATTGTATTGTGACAATCAAAGTGCAATAGCCTTGGCAAAGAATCCAATTTACCATGCAAAATCAAAGCACATTTCACTCCACCACCACTTCATTAGAGAGCACATTGCAGAAAAGAAAGTCTCCCTCATCTTCTGCAGAGGAGAAGATCAAGTTGCAGATATCTTGACAAAGCCTCTTTCTAGAGAGAAATTCCAGATTCATTGTACAAATTTGGGTTTAAAACCCTTTTATTGTAAACCCCCAAGTAAAGATTAAAGGGGAGTGTTAGAATTAATCTTTCCTTAGTTTTCACATTTACTAGGATAAACCAAGGTATCCTAAATGTTATTTTCCTTGTAATTTCTTATTCTAGATATTCCTCCTTATGAGGAATCCTACACTTGTCTCCCACACTATTGAAATGTGGCATGCATAGAAATGGGAGTTACAATGTAACTCCTTCCTCACATCTCTATTAAAGAGATGGATCTCCTTCTCTCTTCATATGAGATAATTTTTCATTGTATGAGCTAAGCTCTCACTCTCTCTCTCTCTCTCTCTCATTCTTAGGCATTTTTTGCCCATTCATTATATCACGGGGGTTTTTTTATGCTTTTCCCCCTTCAAAATATTGTCTCCTTTATTGCTTTGTTCTTTGGTGAATGCTCCTAGTTTTGTGTTAATTCATGGTAAATCTTTTTACTCCTTGCTCATTGAATTAAATAATTTTATGTCTCTCTTTATTTTGTTATTATTTTAACAAAAGACAACCCAAATTTTATTAAGGTTAGCATCAAATACATCAAGATAGCCAGCAAGAATTTCAATCCAAGGGATGCCAGGGCAGGAATTACAAGAAACAAGACATCCAAAGAATAAAGACCATATCATAGAAGAAAATTTACAAGTGAAAAAAAGATGCTCAAAAGTTTTAGGAATATAACAAAAAGAATAGCAATGAGGGAGATACCGACAACATTCAAAGAAGACCCAAAAAAAAGTTTTGTTAGCAACACAATCCATCTAAAACAAGTTATGTTTTGTTCAATGGGTTGATGCCAAAAGAGATCAAGAATGAAGTGTCATTTGGAATCCGTCCATTCAAGGTCTCATAATTTATTTAGATTCTTAAGAATTAAGGAGTCATCTTTAATCAGCTTATTGATGCAGGAGCATCCTAGGATTCTTGGCAATCCTGTATCAACCAAAAATATGTTTGTCTTTGAAGATAGATTGTTAGTTTTGATCTTGGTTTGGTGGAGTTCTTGCTCGGTTTGGGAGACTGGTTGCTCAATTTCTATGGTTATCAGGGTGCTCAGTCTCTGAAGAATTCTTGGTGACTGAAGGCGTCAGTTCACTGGCACTCAGCAATAACTATGTTGCTTGGTCATGCCTGGCATGGTCGGTCGACTAGTGCTCGATTATTTCTTCTGTTGCTCAATGTTGTTGCTTACCGACTAGATTGTTTTGTTAGATCAGCTTGGCCAACTGGTGCATTTAATTTGGGTCACTCTCCTCATGTTATGGATTGATCGTTGGACATGTGGGAACCTAGATCTGGCATGTTACATTCTTCTATGCAGATTTGGTGACCGTTTGGGGCCATCTTTGAGAGTTTATTTATTTTGTAAGGTTATGTGAGAGTCAACTGATGTTTTAGCATTTAATATTTGTTATTAGAGATTTATTGTTTCATCAGCCGACTTGTGGCTGGGATTCAGTATTTATAGGATGCTTGGGTAGTTGTTTAGGGCATCAAATTGTTGGAAGGAAGGTTAGTAGCCTACGAGCTTAGGAGTAGAAAGATTTCTTGGAAGTTTGAGTACAAGTTTAGATCTTTCCTGGGTGCCTACCAGTATGCTGCATATTGCAGACCTAGACTAGCTGGATGCTGATGTTGGGGAAAAGATTTAGATCCTAAGAGATCTTGTAGATTGTTACTTGCATTGTAATTGGTCGTAACCAAGAAGGCCTTGCAGCCCGACACATTGCATGTAATCGGTGTTTTCATGAATAAAGACTTCTATTTCATATCAGATCTATTGTTTGTATTGTATATTTTTGTTGCATATTGGTTGGGCTGCAAGGTTGATCAGTCCTTAATTGGATCCACCAAACTTGACTGCATTAAGTGGTATCAGAGCGAAGTTTGTTCCTATTTGAGAAAAGTCTATTCTTGTTGGAGCCAAGTGGATCTTGTGTGTTTGTGTCTAGATCTTGATTTGAAGATGCCTCCAAGGAGAAATTGTGAGATCTCTGAAGAAGAGGAAGCTACTTGTGAATTCAGTATTGATGATTTTAGGGCCTTGCAGAAACAAGTGCAAGATTTGCAAGAGGAGTTGAGAAAGAAGAAGCCTACCTTGAAAGAGGATAGTGATGATGAATTTGAGGAAGATCATTTTGAAGAAGTTGTCGAAGAAGCTAGAGATCCTGAGGAGAATTGAATTGTGAAAGCTATGTCTAAGATTGGGAAGAGACCTAAGATTAAGTTTCTGCATTTGTTGGAAGTCTTAGGCCAGAAGAATTGATTGATTGGATCAATGAGATTGATGAATACTTTGAGTATGAAGAAATAGAAGATCCTGATAGGGTTAGATTTGCAAAGACTAAGTTGAAGGGTCATGCAAATATCTGGTCGAGAGAAGTTTAGTTGGAAAGAGGTAGAAGAGGAAAAGAAAAGATCACTAAGTGGAACCAAATGGTTGACATGTTGAAGAAGCAATTCATTCTGGTGGATATGAATTGGACATGTTTAAGAAGATGCAAGCTTTGAAGTAGACTAAAAAATTGATACAGGAGTATACTGAGGAGTTTTACAGAATCCTGTTTAGGACTAGTCATTCTGAAGTTGATAAAGAAAAGGTTGCTAGGTATGTCTATGGTTTGAGACCTAGTATTCAAGAAGAGTTACTTACTGTGAGGATGACAGAAATTGGTGATGCTTATCAGATGGCATTAAAGATTGAAGAGAAGCTGAATAAGAAGTATGAAGGAAAATAGAACAATAGGAATCGAGGTGGTAAAACTAGTGAGACAGTTATTGAGAGTAATGTGACAGAGAATCCTAAGACTGATGTGGGATCTAGTAGTGGTCAAGTTACTAAGAATACTGGACAGAGAGGGAAGTGGAAGAATGAGTTCACCGGCACTTGTTATAATTGTGGTGAAGCTGGTCATAGAAGTTGGTAGTGTCTTAAGAAAAGAGTTGCATTAGCGGCTTAAGAAGACATTGAGAATGTTCTTGAGAAAGGTGAATGTCTTGTCACTAGGAGATTAGCTGCATGTGTTCATGAACCAATGCAAAGGAGAAATTTGTTTAGAGCCATATGTAAGTGCAAGGATAAGGTATGTAATGTCATAGTTGATGGTGGCAGTTCTGAGAACTTTGTTTCAGATGAAATGGTTAGTAAATTGAAGGTGGAAAGAAGAAAACATCCTAGTCCTTATCAGATTAGTTGGATACAAGATGTTTCTAAGGTTAGAGTTGAAGAACAATGCTTGGTTAAGTTTTAGATTGGATCTTACCTTGATGAGATATTGTGTGATGTATTGCCTATGGATGCTTGTCATCTGTTGCTCGGTAGACCCTGGTAGTTTGACAAGAATGTTTTGTTTGATGGTCATGCTAATACCTATATGGTTAGGCATGAAGGAGCTCAACATAAGCTAATACCTTTACAGGAGACAGGGGTTAAAGGATGTGGAGTTATTAGGTGTTGTCCTTATGACAAACTTCAGGAGCACAAGGTTGATGAACCTATTCTTGTTAAGTCTAGTTTGAAGGAGAAGGATAATGATATCTCTAAAGAGTTTGTTGAGATTAAGAGACAGATGGTTTTGCTGCAGAGATGGTTCAGAAGATGGTGACATTTATGACATAGAAAGATGCAGATGATACTGAGTTGATTGAGGAGTCTAGAAGGGATGAACCTTACTGAGGCACTGAAGTGATCGATAGTGGTCAGAGTTGGTTGTTATCAATTGTCGACTAGAGGGGTAAACAAAGTGGAAGACAAAAGGACTTTCTACATGAGACAGTGAATGAAGTGAAGACTACTTGGGATGAAGGACAAGAAGAGATGTGGGTGAAGAACAAATTTGGCATACCTGTTCTGATTCCCTTGAGGCGTTCTTGATTTCCTTATGAGAAAATCTTTCTTACCTGGGTGTCTGATGCAAGAGCATCCTAGGATTCTTGGCAATCCTATATCAACCAAAAATATGTTTGTCTTTGAAGATAGATTGTTAGTTTTGATCTTGGTTTGGTGGAGTTCTTGCTCAGTTTGGGAGACTGTTTGCTCGATTTTTGTGGTTATCGGGGTGCTCATTCTCTGAAGAATGCTAGGTGACTGAAGGCGTCAGTTCGCTGGCACTTGGAAATAACTGTGTTGCTCGGTCATGCCTAATGTGGTCAGTCGACTGGTGCTTAGTTATTTCTTCTGTTGCTCGATGTTCTTGCTGACCGACAGGATTGTTTTGTTAGATCAGCTTGGCCGACTGGTGCATTTAATTTGGGTCACGCTCCTTGTGTTATGGATTGACCGTTGGATGTGTGGGAACCTAGATCTGGCATGTTGCATTCTTCTATGTAGATTTGGTGACCGTTTGAGGCCATCTTTGAGAGTTTATTTATTTTGTAAGGCTATGTGAGACAACTGATGTTTTAGCATTTAATATTTGTTATTAGAGATTTATTGTTTCATTAGCTGACTTGTGGCTAGGATTCAGTATTTATAGGATGCTTGGGTAGTTGTTTAGGGCATCAGATTATTGGAAGGAAGGTTAGTAGCCTACGAGCTTAGGAGCAAAAAGATTTCTTGGAAGTTTGAGTACAAGTTTAGATCTTTCCTGGGTGCCTACCAGTGTGCTACCTGTTGCAAACCTGGACTAGCTGGATGCTGATGTTGGGGAAAAGATTTAGATCCTATGAGATCTTGTAGACTATTACTTGCATTGTAATTGGTTGTAACCGAGAAGGCCTTACAGTCTGGCACATTGCATCTAATCGGTGTTTTCATGAATAAAGACTTATGTTTCATATCAGATCTGTTGTTTGTATTATGTATTTATGTTGCATATTGGTTGGGCTGCAAGGTCGGTCAGTCCTTAATTGGATCCACCGAACTTGACTACATTACTTATATATCTATTTAGTAGATATTTCCAATAGGGGATATCCATCTTTCTATTTTAGATTATTAAGAAAGTCTTTAGTATGCATCACTTTACCAGGGAAGAAATCTCCAACCACCTTAACCAACAATGCCCTATTGTTGTAAACCAAGCTTTGAATATTAAAAAATAAAAATAGAAGAAAATATTTATTTGATTAGCCTAGTTTTTTTCACAATATGTTTTTCTTAGTCCTTAAAGAGTTTTAGGAAAAGGTGAGAAAGTTATGGAAAGGGAATTTTTTGAGAAGAGGTCCACATGCAAATAATGTAAAATTTTGGCATTTATTAATGAAAGGGGACACTCATGTTGATGGATATGTACATTCTATAAAATTTCAAGTATTGTTTAAAATAAATTTATAACATAAAACAAGATTAAATTTATATTGTAGATGGGAAAACTTGGTTAGGGCTATAAGGTAGAGCAATTTTGTTGGGTTCACCAAAATGGAAAAAAAAATTCACTTGAGCACTAGTACTATCCTAAAAAGTTAGCACTTGTAATTGGAGGCTCTAGGACCTTTTAGACCCTATTTTGATGATTTTGAGGCCCAAATGACCATTCTACTTGATCCCATCAACCTATAATTTCTCCTTCCACTTTCTATCTCACTCCCCTAGGTCCCAACAATTTTTGAGGCAAAATTACCTGGACTAGGTCGGCTAGGTCAGCCAAGTCAACCTTGTCTTGGTTTTTGTACCTAAAGTTGGTTTAGGACCCGATGGTGGGGTTTTCTTCCAATATCGAGATCTATGGTTGGCTTGGAGTTAAATTGAATCCCGAAATGAGTATAAAAGGGGACTCTCTCCTCTCATTTTTACATCATAATTCATATGCAAGCAATCAATTGATCAAGTGCAATAAAGTCAACATCTCAACTAATTCAAGTTGTGCAATTAATGTGGTGGATTCAAGACTTGAAGGCAAGTACCCAATCTAGGATTTCCAAGTCTCCATTTCTCCAAGATCCATTAAAGTAAAGGAAATATTGATGTAAGAGAGGATAGGAGGGACCAAGGAATGACACACCCTAACTTGAACCACTTTGCTCAAAAACACGCGGAAGCAACAACAACACAGTGGGAGAGAGAAAATGTAGGATCATTCATATATTATCTTCACATTGATTCATACATGCTGGGCTGTAAGGCCTTCCCGGTTAGGGCCAAATATTACAATGAATTACAAAAGTCCTCAAACATGCGAGGATCTGTGAAGATCCAATCTATCTTCTATCTTCTATCCCAAAAACTCTAACTCCTAAACTCTAACCAAACAACTACATTTATACAAGAGGCTACCGAACTAAGTCAGCCTTCAGATCCACAATCAATGGAAGGAATGGTCAGATCTAGGACCACACACTTCCCAATGATGGATACCAAGACTAAATCCATGACCCAAATTAAATGCACAAGTCAGCCTCAACAGAAACTCAAAAGAAACCTGTCAGTAAGCAAAGCCAATCAAGTGCAAGAAAAGCATCACCAAGTGCTAGGGAAATTACCAAGTGCCAAAGAGATAACTGACCAACACCGGCAAACAAAGGAAACTGAGAAACACTGAACCAACTCGGTCAAAGAAGGAACTAAGCAACACAAACAAACTCAAATCTATTTTTGGTGACACAGGATTGCCAAGGACCTGAGATGCTCCTACATCAGACACCTAGGGTTAGTTGAAAATGATTCTCTGAATCATTCAGTAGATATGATCCGAGCTGCATCCAACTCAGACTATGAAATCCATGAACTATCTTTGATCGGTCTATTCTTCCACTTTACCAAATATTCCATATACTATTTTCCTCTTGTACTTCTGCCAATTCTTTGCTCCAAAATATGCTCAACTTCTTCATTCTACTTCTTAGGATAATTCATCAGTACTGTCAAGTCCTCTTCCAGTTCATGAAACTCATACAAATTAGCAATGTTGAATATAGTTGAAATATCCATGTCATCGGGTAACTCAACTTCATATGCATTTCCACTGTCAAATTTCCTCAAAATTTTGCAAGGTCCAAACTTCTTCATCTTCACCTTCCCATATGTTCCAACAGGAAATTTGCCTTTCTTCAAATGAATCATCACTTCATCACCAACATCAAAAGTCTTATGTCTTCTTGATCTATTAGCTTTGTCTTTGTATTTCTAATTACTCTTTTCCAGTTTAAGCTTCACATCTTCATGCAATGTCTTCATGTACTCAGCAAATTTTACTCCTTCAGCACTTCTCTTTCTTTCATCAACAATGTCTCTTAAATCAGATATACCTCTCGGCTATATGCCATTTACAATCTCAAAAGGTGTTTTTCCAGTACTCCTATTCATTGAATTATTGTATGCAAACTCTGCTTGTGCCAACACAGAATCCCAATTACCTAGTGTGTCTCCAACTAAACATCTTAGAAGATTTCCCAAGCTTCTATTCACAACTTTTGTCTGTCCATCGGTTTGTGGGTGAAATGTAGAACTATATTTCAACTCGATACCCAACTTTCTCCAAAGAGTCTTCCAAAAGTATCCAATGAATTTACTATCTCAGTTAGAGATAATACTCCTCGATAATCCATGCAATCTGACAACTTCCTTAAAGAAAAGATCTGCTACATGTACTGCATCTAATGTCTTTCTACAAGTTATAAAATGTGCCATCTTTGAAAATCTATCCACAACAACAAATATAGAATCATTACCTCTTACTATCTTTAGTAAGCCAAGAACAAAATCCATACTGATGTCAATCCAAGGTTTCTTAGGTACAACAATCAGTGTATAAAATCCAGTATTCTAACTTACTCCTTTTGCAACTTGACAAACTCCACAACTTTTCACAAATTTCCAAACATCATTATACAACTGTGGCCAAAAATATTTCTCCTTAAGCAAATTCAATGTCTTATCAACACCAAAATGTCCAGCCAAACCACTACTATGTTTCTCTTTTATCAAATTAGTTCTCATAGGTCCTCTCGGTATACACAACTGAATACCTTTAAACAACATACCTCCTTGCATAAAATATTCATCCCATTTAGTACTCTGTTGATCTTGAATAGGTGCTCTACACTTTCTCCATGACTCAAAAAAATTAGGATCAAATTTATAAGAATCTCTCATGTCATTAAAGCCTAGAATTCCAATTTTCATCTCGTTCATCAAAGATCTTCTACTCAGTGCATCGGCAACTTGGTTAGTGACTCCACTCTTATGCTTTATCACAAATGAATAACTCTGCAAATACTCAACCCATTTCATATGTCTCTGATTCAACTTATTCTGACTACCCAAATATTGTAAAGCCTTATTATCCATATGCAACACAAATTCACTCGGTATCAAATAATGTCTCCATTTCTTTAGTGCTTGAACAATAGCATAGAATTATTGATCATACACAGAATATTTCCTCTTTGCATCATTCAACTTTTCACTAAAGAAAGCAATAGTTTTACCTTCTTGACTCAACACAACTCCAATTGCCCTTCCACTTGCATCACATTCCACTTGAAATACCTTATTGAAATCAGGCAATGCCAAAATAGGCAATTCAGCAACCTTCTGCTTAAAAGTATGAAAACTTTTATCAGCTCCATGTGTCCACTTGAATTCTCTTTTGTCTCCTCTCATAATCTCAGTCATAGCATTACAAATTGAATTGAAATTCCTTATGAACTTTCGGTAAAAACTTGCCAAACCATGAAATGATCTTACCTCACTAGTATTCACAGGTGTAGGCCAATTCAAAATAGCTTCAACCTTTTCAGGATCCATTTTCAAACCATCAACTAAAATTACAAATCCCAAATACACAACTCCTCTTTCATGAATGAACACTTTTTCAAATTTATCAGCAACTTTTCTTCTTTCAATCTTTGCAAAACTTGTCTAGCATGCAACAAATTTTCTTCTCTAGTCTTACTGGATATCATAATATCATCAAGATATACAATCACAAAATTACCCAAGAATTTCTTCAAAACTTCATTCATCAACCTCGTAAAAGTACTCGGTCCATTAGTTAAACCAAAAGGCATAACCAAACACTCATACAAACCTTCTTTTGTCTTGAAAGCAATCTTCCATTCATCACCTTCTATGATTCTGATATGATGATACCCACTTTTCAAATAAATCTTTGTAAAATACTTTGCTCCAGTCAAACTATCCATTATGTCATCCATTCTCAGTATAGGAAACCTATACTTCACTATTATCTTGTTGATTGCTCTGGAATTGGTACACATTCACCATTCTCCATTCTTTTGTGGTGCTAATACCGCAGGTACTACACAAGGACTCAAACTTTCTTTGATCAAACCTTTCTCCAGCAACTCTTGAATCTGTCGATTCAATTCCTAATTCTTGGTAGCTATCAATCGATGAGGTGCCTTATTCAGTAAACTAGCTCCAGGGATTTGATCCATGCAGTGATCAATCTCCTCAGGGACACTATCCTCTATTTTCTTACTTAGTTTGTTAGGAATCATGACAAAACATACATCATTTCTCTTTAAGTCCTTAACAAACTTTCTTCCTTCCATCAAGAAAACTTTCACAGATGTGCAAACATTACTAACAAGTTCTTCCATCAAAGGTAACAAGATTTGTCTTTTTCTATCAGCCCAAATAGTATATTTATGCAATATCCCATCATATATAGCATGTCTATCATATTGCCAAGGTCTACCCAACAAAATATGACAATAATCCATAGGCATGATATCACATAACACCTTATCATAGTACTTTCCAAGAGTGTATGTTCATCCTTGATCCATTAAATTTGATAGGGCTTTGGATGTTCCAACCTTTTCAACTGCAACTTTGTGACCATCTCTTCAGATGTCAGATTCTCTGAGCTACCATTGTCAATGATTACCTTCCAAACTTTGTCAGAAACTCTACATTTGGTCTTGAACAAACTTTTCCTTACCAGATCTTCCTTTTTACCTTCATTCCAAAGTGTTCTTCTTACCATTAAGTTATTTTCCTTCTCAAGTTCATTCGATGACTCTTCTTGCACGAAAGCATTTCTATTGCTACCTACCTTCTTACTTGCATGTGTACACTCAAAAGATCTATGTCCTTCTTCTCCACAATTGTAACAAGTTCCTCAGAAACTTCCTCTATTATAACCACCTCGGTAGTTACTACCTCTACCTCTAGATGAACTTTCACCTTTTCACTCGGTCTTGCCTTTATCCAGATTTATCTTTTCTAGTTCAAATCTACCATTTTCACCATTAGATCTACCTCTTCCTCTAGGGAATCTACCACCTCTACCTCTCTATCTCTTTTCATGTCTCTTATCAATTTATCCTCAGCTTTCAATTCAAATTGATAAGCCTCTTCAATGTTCTCCAATTTGACCAAACTGATTTCTTCTTGGATGGAAACTCTCAAACCATTCAGGTATCTAGCAATTCTTTCCACATCATCTTCATCATGTCCAGATCTAATATCTAATCTATAGAATTCCTCAGTATATTCCTTTACCGAGCTATCTTTCTACCTCAAACTTTGCATTCACCTAACCAGGTTAATTTGATAATCACAAGGTAAGAACTTTCCTTTCAATTTATTCACCATTTTATTCCATACCTTGATTTTGTCTTTTCCTTTCCTTTTCTGATCTAATTGCAGATGCTCCCACCACAAGGATGCATGACTCTTCAACTTTGTTCTTGCAATTTTCACCTTCTTTTCCTCAGGTATATTCTCATTCTCAAAATACTTTTCCATCTCAGTGATCCAATCCACCAATTCATCAAAATCCAATTTTCAACCATACTCAGGAGGATAAGAGTGTGGTGTAGACTTCAGACTTGTCAAAGCCTTCAAGAATCTTTCTTCACCCTGATTCATCATAGGTGCAGGTTCTACATCACCTTGTTCTACCTCAATTTCATCATCACTAACATCTTCAAGATGTCTTCCTCTTCTCTGGGCTATTTCAACAACTTTCAATCTAGCAGCAATTTGTGTCAACATGTCTACCAATCCTAGATCCTCATCTCACCTCCCATGAACCATCTTGAAAAACCTCTGCAATTGCAGGTCAGATCATAATCTACTACCTCACAACAATTCAACTAGGGCTTCACAAGAAGGAACCTTCAAATCTAGATTCGCAAACATAGATCCAGATCTAACCTCGCTCTGATACCACCTAATGCAAGAGAGGACAGGAGGGGCCAAGGAATGGCACACCCTAACCTGAACCACTCTACTCAACAACACATGAAAGAAACAACAACACAGTGGGAGAGAGAAAATGTAGGATCATTCATATATTTTCTTCAAATTGATTCATATATGCCAGGTTTTAAGGCCTTCCTGGTTAGGGCCAAATATTACAATGAATTACAAAAGTCCTCAAACATGTGAGGATCTACAAAGATCCAATCTATCTTCTACCTTCTATCCCAAAAACTCTGACTCCTAAACTCTAACCAAACAACTACATTTATACAAGAGGCTACTGAACTGAGTCATCCTTCAGATCCACAATCAACAGAAGGAACGATCAGATCTAGGACCACATGCTTCCCAATGATGGATACCAACATTAAATTTGTGACCCAAATTAAATGCACAAGTCAACCTCAACAAAAACTCAAAAGAAACCTGTCGGTAAGCAAAGCCAACCGAGTGCCAGACAAGCATCACTGAGTGCTAGGGAAATTACCGAGTGCCAAAGAGATAACTGACCAACACCAGCGAACAAAGGAAATTGAGCAACACCAAACCAACTTTGTCAAAGTAGGAACCGAGCAACACAAACAAACTCAAATCTTTTTTTGGTGACATAGGATTGCTAAGGACCTGAGATGCTCCTGCATCAAATATTCTCTCATTGATGAAATTTTCTCTCCCATGATGCCCAAGTAGAGGAATTCATAAGCAAGCAAGAAGATCCATGCATTCACTCTTCTTCTCTCTCCTTCTCCATTGAGATTTTCAAGCATACATTCATTCATGATTTGGGATTGGCAAGTGTATATCCTTGCATTTGTGAAGGCATCCTCAATTCTAAAATAAAAACATACATACAAGCATCATCAAGGATTTGACTGATTACTACATCTATTCATGAAGGTTTCCATGCAAGGTGAATCTAACATTTATCTTGTTTACATTGCTTTCATTTATGCAATTTTGATTTCATTTCAAGGTTGATTCCTATACAAGGGTTTAACCAAGGAAAACCTCTTCCTATAACCTTTTCCCCTTTTTTGTGTGTGTAGGAACAATTTTTGGAGTTGCGGATTCAAATTCAAGAGTCTCAGAACCAATTACAGACCCTCAAAATTTTTTATTAGATTTGGACCTAAAAGGACTAGGTCAACTTTCATGACATTATCTCCCACTTGTTGGCTAGAATTTTCATGTTAGAAATTTACAGACATCAGAGTCTGAGATCTAGATTTACAACCAATTCTAACATCTCGATGATAGTCAAATTTAGATCTAAAGGTCATTTTTCCTCTTATTTCTTCACGGTGAGTTCATTCCTCCTATTTTCCTCTTGCACTTACTTTTATAGATTATATCTAATATTATACATTGTTTTTTGTCCTTTCCTTTATCATAATATCAATTATATCAATTCATTTGCATATCAATTAACAATAAAGGAATACCATATTCCCCAAAAACTCATCCTTGAATCTAGATCTTGCATTAGCATCCCTTCATCCTTTTTTGGTTGTACTAATCAAATTGGTTTGAGGGAGAGACCTTTAGGGACATTCCTAATGTTATAATATACCTTGGTGAGTGATCTTCTTTCCTAGCATTATTCACTAATTATATTATTATACATTTTGGTAAACCTGACTTATGACATTTCCACTTTTGATTTTGTGTTAGATATTTTTTTAATGAATTTAGAAATCTATAACTACTCTATATGTGTTGTGTTAGTTACTATTTATATCACTACATTTTATGCATCTAGATCTATGGATTCATACTTCATTGCATGTTTTCCATTTTTACAATCAAATCTACTTGTATATGCTTTTCATTACACATGATTTTCATAAAAGACTTTCTTTTGGATTAAATATTTCCTTTAATTTACATCTCTCTCCATCCCTTGTGCATGATTATTATCACTTTGATTCCAACCTATAGTATTCTAGTTAGAAGAAGTTGTAAACTTATGGGTTCCTTTGATCCTAAACCCTCCTTCTTTACTAGGAATCTCGATGAGACCAACATGCAGCTCAATCATATCAATCATATCACAAAGAATAACTATTATCATTATTCTCACAATGACTATGAAGCATTAATGGTTCCTCCTATCCGAGTACAAAAACTTTTCGATGACTTTGAGAAGTTTGATCAATGGTTAGGTCAAGAAAACTGTAATCCCGAGGTCATTTCCATTGTAGAAGGCTTAAGGAAACTTATTCATAATGATTAACATGGTGTTAATATCTTACATATAATTTTTCATCTCGTTCATACCAATTTCAAGATTATTAGGGATTGTGCTTAAGATTTAGGATTCATTCCACCTACTACAAATGTTGAGACCTCGTTGCCTATCTCTACTTCTATTCCTAGTGTGTCCACTTATGCTCCACCTATCATAGCAACCTCAATTTAAACTCTCAAACCTACACATGTGAATCTTCCTAATCCTATTCTTCCCTCTATTCCCTCAATCATGTCATATGTTTCATTGCCTTCATCCATACTCACTTACCATAGTGTCCCTTTTTCATATTCAAATATTCCTTCAATTTCCAACAATGCTCCTAACATATATCATGTTTCCACTCCTACCATCCTTTCTACTGATTCTACCATTAATAGTTTGGATAAAACAAATTCTTCTTTACAACAAAAAATTACCTCCGCGATTCAATCCAAGTTCAACATTCCTACTTGTGAAATTGCTAGTCCTTTGTCTTTGGATATTATTCATGCTGCTATCCAACAAAATATGGAGATTCCTCACCTTGAAACTTATAACGATAAGGGTGATCCTTTGACTCATGCCAAAACTTTTCAAACCTTGTGTAGTGATTTCTCTCATGACCATAGGTTCGTGACAAAATTGTTTATTGGAACCTTTCAAGACAAAGCCTTGCAATGGTATTGTTCTTTACCTCCTCATTCCATTGATTCCTTTCAAAATATTGCTAATGATTTCATTCAATAGTTTCAAAATCACATTGGTCCTCAAATATCTTTGATTGGTTTAGTACATTGTAAATAAGGTATTAAAGAAAATGTAAGTGATTTCATTGGTAGATTTAAGCATTTGCATACTCAAATTTCTTATCTTCTACCTAATATTGATGTCCAATGCATTTTTATTGTTAATTTATAAAAAAGACATTAGAGACAAGATTTTTCTTTTTGAATTCCCTTTTTTTCCTTAATTGTTTGCAGTGCTTCATCATTATCAACTTCAAGTGAGTCAATTTTAGAGTGTTACTCCAATGGTTCCTATTCATGTTGATGAAGTAGTGTCGTATCCAACAATTTTAACAAATTTCAAAAAACCAAAACATTTCATCAAAATCAATAATTCATCCAACACTTTTGATGAACACGTGGCAACAACATCCAAAGGTGTGGCTCCTTTATCATCTATCTTTAAACCTTCTTGTAATTTTACTCAGCTTTCTAAATCTTTACATATTGTGATGTTGAAGTTAATTAATGCTCATGTCTTAGTACTTCCTCCTATCAAACCTATTGACACATCCAAACCTCAATCCAAATACTTTGATCCAAAATATTTTTGCCAATACCATCATCAACTCGGCCATGATACTGAAAAGTGTTACCATTTGAAAACTATCATCCAAGATATTATTTATTCTAATGCTATATCTATTGAAGGTGACAATGATCAAGGAAAAAAATATGTGGCACTACCCAGCCAAAATTTGCAAATTTACACAAACCCTTTTCCATCTCATTCAACCAATACCATTGATCTTACCCAACCTTCTTCTTCTTCTCCTTGCATTGACTACGATGACAAAATCAATAAAGCTAATCATGTTGTCAACCAATTTGAGCAAGTTAAACCTAAACCTTCATCTTAGCCTTGCATTACCTTTTATTCTACTAAGACATTTAAAGCACCTAGTGGTCCCCTCTATATTGTCACAAGGGTTGATGGCCTTCCTTCTCATGGTGTCCTTATTGATCCCACTTACATGGTGAATGTGATAACTAAAGAACATCTTTATAGTACATGATTGAAACATGATTTATATGACCAATATGATGTTTTTGATTAAGGTAACTGCAGGTTTTGAAGGGGCCCTGAAACCCTTTAACAAAGTATAGAAAAGATAGGCATGGAAAAACAAAAAGACAACAAACTATCCCAAGAAAGGATAGACACCAAAAGGGACACTTCCCAGATTTACAATAAGCACTAACTCAAAAAGAGAAAAAGATAAAATAGATATCCCCAACAACACAGGGCAAAAAAGCCACCAGCAACAGGATCAGGACAGAGTCTTCAACAAAGCCCTCTGATTCCACCAGCTGACTCTGCATAGTCTTAATAGAGTCCTTTAGATTAGTTATTTCCTGATCTTGAGCCAAGATCTTCTTTCTGGTGTTAGATCTAGTTCTAGTTCCCAGTCCCATATGCTAGCTAGAATCTATCCCTTGATTTATACCTGTCATAGTGTCTGTATTGCTTCCTTCCAGCATAGTGCAAGGAGTCTTCAGATTTTCCATAGTAGTTTTCATACCAGTATTAGATAGAGTTAACAATTTCTTAAGCATAGATTCATTGTTATCGATCTTGTCATTCAACGGATTTATCACTTTCTCCATGGATTTGTTAATTTTTTCTTCTAGCATTGTAGTGTCACCAGAAACCTTATCAAAAATATCCTCACCTCTTTTGTTCATACCGGCATCATTCCTTAGCTTATCAATGATATCCTCCAGCTGCTCATTCCTAGTTTCTAGTGTTATACACCTAGGTATTTTTCAGCTCCACAAGGTCATTTTGAACCCATTTATCTAATTTGTAGATGTCCATTGCCTTGTTCTTTTCCAATTAAAGTGTTTTCATACTAATATCTCTCTTCACATGGGATTCCCTTTCCCTCAAATCCTCCTCCAGGGAACATTGATTGAAATTCCCTTTGGAGCTGATCTCACAGTCATCATTATTATTATCTTTATCCTTCCCCGATTCAAGGGTTTTAGAATTAGCGAGGACTTCCTCATCCATTTTCCTAACGTCCTCTTTGTTGGAGTCTTCGTCAACAATATTGGTAGCCTCCTTACTATCCTCCTTAGCTTCAATATTGAGATCCCTAGTATTGCAATTTAACTCTTGATTATCCACTCCCTCATCATCATTTTTTCTTTCTTCACCAACATCCAAGGTATCAGGATTGTCCTTCTCCTTGTTTTGAGAAATGTCCTCCTTAGCATTAGTGTTGTTATTGATCCCCTTAGTCACTTTAAGATTCTCCTAATAAGTCCTGAAATACACTTCAACTATATCAATTTGATGTTTTTAGTAATGTCTTCAGGACTCACCATGGCCACCTCTTGGATGGCTTGGGAGCAGGGAATGCTTACATCATTATTACCCATGACAAAGTCAAAGATAGTCATAATTTCCTTCCCAGAGCTTACCCTATTATCATCATCCTCTTTCCCTATTTCATCTTTATCCATTTTATCCGCTGCAACCTCCTGACAATCCTTCAACCCATTAGCCTCAATGTAAGTAGTACTATCCTCTTTAGTCCCAGTCTTATCTTTGACCATTGTATCCATCTTGACCTCTTGTCCTTCCTTCAACCCAGATGTGTCAAAGACAGCCATAGGGGAGGAAGGGGCTTTTTTGTTTGAGGTTATTTTCTTCCTCAGGGGAGGTCCAGTGGAGTTCTTCCTCTTTTTGCAACTAACCTAAATAGGGATAGGCTCAAGGACATGGTCCCTGGCATACTCAACTATAAGAATAATTATCCCAACATGGAGGATAGGAGAGTCCCTCATCCTATTCTCATTAATGCTTTGATTCAGGGAACTTAACAAAAAGAATGGAAAAGAAACCCTAGTATCATGTCTAAAATGGTTCACCAAAACAAAGTGATAATTGTAGACTCTAGAGAACCGGCCTTCAAGGGCAAAATACTCCATTATTACCCTTATGATAGAGCCCCATATACTCTCAATGTTCTCCATATTGACATAATCATTCTTACCTTTAATCAAGAGATCACGTTCCTCATCAGTATCGGGGAAATCCGTGTATGCTTTGTTGCCCACTTTCTTCTCTTTTGAATACTGCATACCCTCAAGAGGAAGACTTGTGATTTTCGTGAGAGTCTCCAGAGTGAGGCTGAAAGATTTTTCGACCAAGTTAACAGTTCCTTTATCCCAACTAGCCACAAATGCTTTTGAAACCTCCTTATCATTCTCATGTTGTCGCTTGAGAAACTGATGCACTTTTCCTTTTTTGAGTTTCTTCCAGACTTCTTTGTCTTGTCTCCATTTGCAGTCAAGTGGTTCCTCCCTCTTGAGGTCTCCACCCATAATAGTAATCTCACCTAATTCCTTAGTCTTAGAGAAAGAGCTCCCCTTAGTATGAAGAATAAGTAAAATACAGTCACTCAAGAAGTGTTTCAGAAAATGGAGATGAAGCTCTTGGTTTATAACCCATAAAGCATATGAAATCAAGGGGATGTGACTAGTAATAATAACCTAGCACATCACCTTCAGAGAAATCATAATTAGGAATAAATTTTGAAATGTGTTCATTAACAATTCCTTCACTAAATGCCACATCACCTCTTACTTGCTTAAAGATAGGCTTACGTCATGTTGTATAATCATTGCTAACATTGCTTATTATTCCTTCTTTTTGCCTAAGTCTGTCATAATTAATGCACAAATTAATCTCATCACTAATTTTAGAAGAGCCATACCATTTGATAGTTCTATCACTTCTAGTGCCAAGATTGGCAAGACCATTAGCTACCTGGTTTGTCTCATGGTAATTATGGGAGGCATGGAAAAACTCAAAGGTTTGGGAAATATTTTTTATTTTCTCAATGATGTGCTCTATTGTCCAGGAGGGGGGAGTGATTCCTTTGATGTTGTTTACAATATTTAGAGAATCTCCTTCCAGCCAAAAATTTTTACACCCTAATTCTTCCACCAGCATAATAATATTTAGAGCAGCCATGGCCTCAACTCTATGATTCTATTGCAACCCCAAGGGAGCTGCAATAGCTCCCACACAGTTGTCATTCCAATCTCTTATAATACCACAACCCCCAAAGACTCTTGGATTACCTTGTGAAGCACCATCAAAGTTAGCTTTGATCCAGCCATTGGGAGGGGCAATCCAAACTGAGTTGGTTCTTGGGAGATTGAGCTAGGAGTTAGTAATGGGGAAGTTCCAATTACTGATATCATCTTCAAAGATACTATCCTTAAACTTCTTCTTACTGTTGTGTATAGCATTGTTAAAGTTTTTCTCCAGCCCTCTGCAGATGTTGTTCCCAGTGACCTCAGGTTTAGAAAATTTCTCCCTGAAAATTATGTTGTTTCTTTCCTTCCAAATACACCAGCAAAGGTGAGGAGGGATAAGATTCTAGAACTCTCTAGCCAGATCATTAGGAAAAGGATAGCTCCATTGAATAACAAATTCCTGCCAAGAGTTAGGAAAAAGCCAACACAAATTCTACTTTTTTAAAATAAGATCCCATACCCTATGAGTATAGGTGAAATGAAGCATAAGATGATCATAATATTCAGCATCTTCCATGTAGAGAAAACATCTATTAACTAGAAAGAAGCCCCTTTTTGACAAATTATCAAGAGTTATGGGTTTTTTCTGAATAAGGATCCAAAAGAAGAAATTAATTTTGGGGGTTAGGAATTTATACCAAATAGTTGAGCAAAGAGGTTTGTCTTCACTAGATGAAGACATAGAGCAAGTAGAAGTAACTGAGTATTCTCCATTAGAAGTAGGGGCCCATATAATTTTATCTTGAAAGTTGAAGAGGTACTTATTTCTCATGATATCATCCACTGCTTTCTATCCCCATAAATTCTCCAAATTTGCTTAGCCAGAAGGGCCTTGTTAACAAGTTTAATTGGTCTAAGCCCTAGCACCCCTTTACTCTTTGGCTTGAAAACCTTCTCCCAAGCTATCAGGCTTAATCTTTTTTAATCTTCCACTCCAGACCATAAAAATATTTTTTGGATATTCTCAATGACCAAAGAAAATTTATGAGGAATCTTGAAGAGACTCAATGCATAAACAGGAAGATTTTGCAAAGTGGATTTGAGAAGTTGAAGTTTACCAAAGTTTCTAAGAAGAGTTCCTTTCCAACCAGCTAACTTGTTATTAAATCTATCCACAATAAGGTTCTAGAAGCTTTCAAGGGGCTTAGAGCAAAGGGGAAGACTCGGATAGGAAGAAGGAAGATTCCCAATGCTACAACCGAGGATTTTATAAATCTTCATTTGTATTTCAAGAGGAGTATTGATGAAAAACATAGAGCTTTTATTCCAATTTATAAGTTGACTAGAAGCAGAAGTATAAGTAGTCAGGGCTTTTTTAAGATTTCTAGCTTCCTTAACTATTGCCTCCCCCATTATTAGAGTATCATCAACAAATTTCTCATTAGAGAAAATAGAGCTGACCGAAGAAGGCTGGAGGCCCAATATACTTCCCTCATTGACAAGTTTGTTAATATATCTTCCAAGGCACTCTGCTAGAATATCAAACAAGATCGAAGAAATGGGATCTCCTTGCCTGAGACCTTTGGAAGGTTTAAAGAACCTGGAGGATCCACCATTGACAATAACAAAGGATGCAACAATAGAAACTAATTGAGATGTGAGTTTTAAAACCCCAAAGTCAAAGCCAAAGCAACTAAGAACTTTCTGGAGGAATTTCCAATCCACCCTATCATAAGCTTTAGACAAGTCAAGTTTCATGAGGAAACCTTGTTTCTTTGTTGCTTCCAAGGATTGAATATTTTCATGGGACACAACAATAGAATCCAGAATTTTCCTTCTTGGGATAAATCCATTCTGCTGGGGGGAAATAATGGAAGGCAAAAGAGCAAGCAACCTAGTAGTTAAAACTTTAGAAATTATCTTATAAACAACATTACAGAGACTAATCAGTATGAAGGCTTCAAACGAATTGGCACCAATCTTTTTGGGAATTAGAAAAAAAAAAAACATAGCATTTAATTCCCTAAGGAGAACTCTAGTTCCAAAAAATTCTTTAACTGTATCCTGCAAGTCTTTACCAATTATGTCCCAAAACTATTGAAAGAAGAAAAGAGGGAAACCATCAGGACCCAGAGATTTTTCCCCTTCAAAGGAGAACATAGTTGCTTTGATTTCCTTTTCAGAAGGAATGGCCTTAAGAGATAAATAGGTCCTATGGTCAATCAAATGGGGAATCATAGAAAGGATCTCATTTTGACTTTACATATCAATATTTTCTTCTTTGGATAATAAAGAAGAGAAAAAGAGGAGCATTTCCTTTCTAATATCCTCTTCCTTATTCAAGGTTTTTCCATTGGAAACAAGGGAAGAAATCATGTGAATAGATTTATGTTTCATAAAAGTCATGTGAAAAAATCTTGTATTTTTGTCCCTGGCTTTAAGCCAAAGAGCTCTTGATCTTTGTCTCCAGAAAGATTCCTCTTTAGAAATAATATTATGAAAATCAACCACCAGCAAATTTTTAGATTTTTTAAGCTCCTCTGATAGCCCCTCCCTCTGAATTCACTCCTGGATTTCCTTTAATTCATATGATTTTCTATTTTTAGAAAGGAAAATATCTCCAAAGACTTCCTTATTCCAATTTTTAACTTTCCTTTTAACTGTACTCAGCTTTTTTGGCTATTATGTACATTGCTCCTCCATCCTGATTATAATTCCACCAATTTGCAATGCAGTCTTTCAAGCTTGGGTGAGCCATCCACATTTTTTCAAATTGAAAAGGAACATTCTTTTTCCCATTTAAGAGGTTAGCATTAAATACTATGGGAAAGTGATCAAAGCCAATTCTCAAGGAAGAAGATAGAGAACAAGAAAATTTAGAAATCCAGTCAAAAGATAAAATAATTCTATCTAATTTGACCTGAATGAGATCAACTCCAGTTTTTCTATTTATCCAGGTATAGGATATTCCTTCCAGCTCCAAGTCCATAAAGGATTGGTCATTGATGTAATCCATAAGATCCATTATGTTGTCAATTTGAGAGGGGACACCACCCAATTTGTTGTCAGAATTTAGGGGAGTGTTGAAATCTCCCATTACCATCCAGCTATCCTCTTGATAATTGCTTTTGATTTCTTTAAGCCTTTTCCAAAATTTCAATCTACCATTTTTAGTATTGGTAGCATAGATATTCATCAAATTCTAAGAAAAGTCATCTTTAAGATGTTTAACTTTGACAAGGATGATATTTTTTTCAACAAGTAAAGCCATGCAATTGATAGAGATGTTATTCCAATATATGAAAACTCCTCCAGAGGCTCTGTCAAAGTCACTTCCTATGCTATTACCATTCTTAAAAGGTTGAAGTTTTTCCACTTTAATACTTGACATCTTAGTTTCTTGAATTAGCAAAATATCAGGTTTGTTGTCTCTCACCAGATTTCTCAACACATCCTGCTTATGGGGACTATTCAATCCTCTAATATTCCAAGAAATAATCTTCATTTAAAGGATTGGGGAGAAGATCTCTAGGATAGTAGATTGTTTACCATCCGCTATATTATTTTTTGCTTCTTATTCCCTAGTTATTTTGTGAGAAGGTCTACCAACTC
Organism: Chamaecyparis obtusa; assembly: GCA_027943335.1. Taxonomy (NCBI): domain Eukaryota; kingdom Viridiplantae; phylum Streptophyta; class Pinopsida; order Cupressales; family Cupressaceae; genus Chamaecyparis; species Chamaecyparis obtusa. The sequence goes on along the minus strand of BSBK01005435.1, from coordinate 539,592 downwards.
TTCTATCCCCTAACGGTGAGCCAACATCAGCTTTCTGTTGTCTTCTAGTTTGAACTCCTCCCACGGGGGGTACTTTCTTGTTTCTTTCCTGATTATATAGTCCTTTGACTCCCCCCCACCTTTTTTTGAATGATTTTTGGACTTCTTTTTGTCAATGACCTCTGACTAGGGTGTCTCATGGTGCTCCATTAACGGATGGTCATCACCCAAGCTCTCCATGACCGATATGATGTTATGATCCAAAATTATAATGGTTTCCTTTATCCTTCTCATGGTTCCATTTCATTTCCTATTGAATTTGGTGGTAAAACTGTAGATGTTACCTTCATGTTCATCCCAAATTGTGATCAATTCTAATTCAAACTTGGTCTTTATTGGCTTACCTCTATGAAATTTGTGGCTTCTCCAATTCATAAATTCCTTAAATTTCCTCATAAGGGAGAAATCATGACTATTAACCATAGTTTTTATCTGACTTAAGTGCCTCAAGAATCAATTGACCTTGATTTCTTTTGGCCTTCTATGCCTCAACCAACTCAAACCCATAATGACCATCTCTTTCAATCATACCAAGTCTACAAGGTCCAAAAGATTTGTGAACTTAGTAAACCCAAGGATGTTCCATCTCTTTTCCCTAGACGTGGACTTCTTCGTACACCACCTACAACTCCTCTATATGCTTATGTTTCACCTCCTATTACTTATACACATTTTTCTAAAGTCATCTCTCAACCTAGTATAGTTCCTTTCGTTCTTCCTCCTAAAAAGAAAAGGACTCGATGTTGATTGATCTTGACCCAAACCATATTTCTAGCAAAACCAAATGCAATTGTCATGCTCATGACTATTTTCATAAGAATCATGCTAGAGCCCATCAACGTGCTTCTCAAAATATTGTTTCACCTCATACATCTACTCATGCTTCACTTCGATTTTACCAACCCATGCTTGAGCCAATAGAGGAAGTTAATTTAAACAAGATAAAACTAAACAAACATGATAATTATATTCATGTCTTATATTCTATTACAATTAATTTGGACGAAGAAGATACTCTTGATGCTAATAATGATATTCCTGCTAGTGATTCCGATGACATGTGTGAGACTATTGATATTGATCATGATTTACCAATTATGCTTTCACAATAATTATCTATCACTCCTAGTGACAAAAAAAGTGACCTATCTTCACAGCATGGTCCTTGTTTGGGACTAACTATTATTCTATTTGTCGCTCTTGGTGTTTCTCCTCTTGCGAGATTCCCATCTTCCCTAAACATTATAGACTAAGATGGGGGGTTTGCGATACACTTGACTATCTCCTCTTGTGCGGTGGATTATGTGTGTTTGCATGTTTTAATGTGCTTCCCCTATGATTTGGTGCATGTTATCTATTTTGTTCAAATTTATTTAAATGACCCATTTTTCTCTATTGGTGCAAGGTGAACATACTTTTATCCAAACCTCAATCCAAATACTTTGATCCCAAAGATTTTTGCCAATACCATCATCAACTCGGCCATGATATTGCAAAGTGTTACCATTTGAAAACTATTATCCAAGATCTTATTTATTCTAATGCTATACCTATTGAAGGTGACAATGATCAAGGAAAAAAATATGTGGCACTGCCAACCAAAATTTGCAAATTTACACAAACCCTTTTCCATCTCATTCAACCAATACTATTGATCTTACCCAACTTTCTTCTTCTTCTCCTTGCATTGACTACGATGACAAAATCAATGAAGCTAATCATGTTGTCAACCAAGTTGAGCAAGTTAAACCTAAACCTTTATCTTAGCCTTGCATTACATTTTATTCTAGTAAGACAATTAAAGCACCTAGTGGTCCCCTCTATATTGTCGCAAGAGTTGATGGCCTTCCTTCTCGCGGTGTCCTTATTGATCCCACTTGCACGGTGAATGTGATAACTGAAGAACATCTTTATAGTACATGATTGAAACATGATTTCTATGACCGATCTGATGTTATGATCCAAACTTCTAATGGTTTCCTTTATCCTTCCCATGGTTCCATTTCATTTCTTGTTGAAGTTGGTGGTAAAAATGTAGATGTTACCTTCACTTTCATCCCAACTTGTGATCAATTAAATTTGGGGCTTCTCCAATTCATAAATTCCTTAAATTTCCTCATAAGGGAGAAATAGTGATTGTTAACCATATTTCTAATCAGACTTAAGTGCCTCAAGACTCAGTTGACCTTGATTTATTTTGGCCTTCTATGCCTCAACCAAATCAAACCCATCCTGACCATCTCTTTCAATATACCAAGTCTACAAGGTCCAAAAGATTTGTGAAATTAGTAAACCCAAGGATGTTCAATCTCTTTTCCCTAGATGTGGACTTCTTAGTACACCACCTACAACTCCTCTATATGCTTATGTTTCACCTCCTATTACTTATACACATTTTCCTAAAGTCATCTCTCAACCTAGTGTAGTTCCTTCCGTTCTTCCTCCTAAAAAAGAAAAGGACCCGATGTTGATTGATCTTGACCCAAACCATATTTCTAGCAAAACCAAATGCAATTGTCATGCTTGTGACTATTGTCATAAGCATCGTGCTAGAGCCCATCAATGTGCTTCTCAAAATATTGTTTCACCTCATACATCTACTCATGCTTCACTTCCATTTGACCAACCCATGCTTTATCCAATAGAGGAAGTTAATTTAAACAAGATAAAACTGAATAAACATGATAATTATATTCGTATCTTATATTCTATTACAATTAATTTGGATGAAGAAGATGCTCTTGATGCTAAAAATGACATTCCTACTAGTGATTTTGATGACATGTATGAGACTATTAATATTGATCATGATTTACCAATTATGCTTTCATAATAATTATCTATCACTCCTAGTGATGAACAAAGTGACCTATCTTCACAACATGGTCCTTGTTTGGGACTAACTATTATTCTATATGTCATTCTTGATGTTGCTCCTCTTTCGAGATTTTCATCTTCGCTAAACATTATAGACTAAGATGGGGGATAGGTGATACGCTTGACTATCTCCTCTTGTGCGGTGGATTATGTGTGTTTGCATATTGTAATGTGCTTCCCCTATGATGTGATGCATGTTATCTATTTTGTTCAAATTTCTTTAAATGACCCTTGTTGCTCTGTTGGTGCAAGGTGATAAAGGAATCACAATGTCATAAACATTCTTCTATTTGTATCTCACTTCTTTTATATGTTGTTACATGTTATGTCGTGTATGTGCCACTATTTGTATATGTGCCTTTGTGTTGTCTGATTGGGATGATGCAAAACAATAGCTACCTATTCTTTTTGGTCTTCATGATGTTAGCCCCAAAATATTCTTCATAACTCTTACATGCTTTTTCTTCCATTGTGCTTGTATTTCTACTACCTTTGGCAGATGATGACATTTCATTTTGATATAATATCTCATGTATTATCATATGATCATATTGACCCCAAATTTAGTAGATCCCTCATGTGCTCTCTTTTTTCATGCACTCATTTCCCTTGATTTGTCCTTTCTTGGGAGAATTTCACAGTAGACACATTTATCATGGATGTTTTCATGCTCTGTTAAAGTCATTTATCTCATTAAGGCATTTGTAATCGCTCTAATGTGGGGACATACACTCCACTTTATGTTTCACATTTTGTGCACACACACACACACACACAAATTAAATGTTATCTTTTAGTGGATCCTTAGAAAGTTACCTCTTTTCATTTGGTCCTTAGACTAACTACACATATTTGGTCCTTTGACTAACCACACACATTTGTTCCTTTGACTGACCACCTTTCAAATCCTTAGTCTGATCCTCCTCCTTTTTGATGGGTTGAACTAGCATAACAAAACTTGTTATACCTTTCATTTCCATTTTGGTTTTGGATTTGATGAGGACTTAAGTTACTCGAGGGATTGATGTTTCTTTGTCTCCTTGACCTTGATGAGATCATCCAATAAATTTGATCTACTTTATCATGAGCGGGAGTTTGTCTCATACTCTTGCTAAAGTGGGGGCTAAATGTATCATCTAAAGAGTTAGCACCCATAATTGGAGGCTCTAGGACCTTTTAGACCCTATTTTGGTGATTTTGAGGTCTGAATAACTGTTCTTCTTGATCCCGACAACTTGTAATTTATCCCTCCGCTTTCTATCTCACTCCCTAGCTCTTGACAATTTTTGAGGCAAAATTACTTGGACTAGGTCTTCCAAGTTGACCTAGTCCTAGACTAGGTTGGCCAAGTTGACCTTGTCCTGGGTTTTTATGCCTAAAGTTGTTTTGAGTCCTGATGGCGGGGTTTTCTTTCAATTTCTAGATTTGTGGTTGGCTTGGAGTTAAATTAAATCCTGAAATGAGTATAAAATGGAACTCTCTCCTCTCATTTTGACATCACAATTCATATGCAAGCAATTAATTGATCAAGTGCGAGCAAGTCAACATCTTAACCAATTCAAGTTGTGCAATTGAAGTGGTGGATTCAAGACTTGAAGGCAAACACCCAATCTAGGATTTCCAAGTCTCCATTTCTTCAAGATCCATTCAAGCAAAGGAAATATTCTCTCAGTTATGCACATTTATCTCCCATGGTGGATAAGTAGAGAAATTCATAGGAAAGCAAGAAGATCCATGCATTCACTCTTCTTCTCTCTCCTTATCCATTGAGTTTATCAAGCATACATCCATTCATGATATGGGATTAGCAAGTGTATATCCTTGCATTTGTGAAGGCATCCTTGATTCTACAATATAAGCATACATACAAGCATCTTCATGGATTTAACTAAATACTACATCCATTCATGAAGGTTTTCATGCAAATTGAATCTAACACCTAATTTAATTTCAAGGTTGATTCCTATACATGATTTTGACCAAGGAAAACCCCTTTCCATAACCTTTTCCCCTTCTTTTATGTGTGGAGGAACAATTTTGGGAGTTGTGGATCTAGATTCAAGAGTCTCAGAACTAGTTACAGACCCCCAAAAAATTTCTTCATATTTGGACCTAAAAGGACTTCGTCGACTTTCACGACTTTGTCTAGGACTAGATCAACTTTCTCAACCTTGTCCCCTACTTTTTGGTTGAAATTTGCATGGTAGACAGTTACAGACATTAGAGTCCTAGATTTGGAGTTACACCTGATCCTGACATCCCAACAATAGTCAAATTTAGATCTAAAGGTAATTTTTCCTATTCTTTCTTCAAGGTGAGTTCATTCCTCCTATTTTCCTCTTGCACTTACTTTTAAAGATCAAATATGATATCATACATTATCTTTTTCCCTTTCCTTTATCATAATATCAATTTTATTAATTCATTTACATATCAATTAACAATAAAGAAATACCCCATTCCCCAAAAAATCATCCTTGAATCTAGATCTTGCATTGGCGTTCCTTTGTCCTTTTTAGGTTATGATAATTAGATTGGATTGAGGGTGAGCCTTTTGGGGATATTCCTAATGTTATAATATACCTTGTGTTGTCCTTTGATGAAGATGATCATGTAGTAAATGTTTTAGTGTTGTCATTTCTAACAACAAGTCTTCTAAGTTGATTGAATCCATTATACCAGTGATGAAGTTAATTACATAAGGAATTATCTAAGTATCTAGTGTATCGGTGATAACACGGTGAGTCATGGTAAATGTGATGCATAGTGATAATCTAGAATGATCTGGTGGTGAGATTGTTTGGAAAGTATCTACAAAGTCATTTCAACCTACATCTATGATCGCTCAAGTAGATTCGAAGTACATATGAAGATTTGGAGGAAACATTAGAGTTATCAGCTAGAACAACCAACCAGTTAAGTCAAGGTGATGAAATCGAGGTAGCAATTGGATCAAAGTTAATGATTGTTTTATTTTTGAATTGTATTGTTTAGAGGAGTCGATCTTGAGGATTTCAATTTCCTATGTTGGAATGATCACTTATGAAATTTGAATGTGTTTGTAAGCCGACATCAGTAACATGTTTTAGGGTTATTCTACCAACCTAAATTTTTATATTAGAGATGAAATTAAAGAGTAAAAGAGGTTGTTAGATGTTGTGATGATTAAAATTATTGAAGGTGAAGTTTGTATGATCAGAGAAGCGGTTTGAGAAATACTGAAGCAGATATGTCAGGAAAAGTGTGCTACATTCAGATCACTTATTGAGTTTCTTACTCAAGGCAAGTTCTAACAGGCTTGCGGTCAAAATCCTTTAACAAGGTTACTCTTAACAGGGTATGCAAGATCCTAACAGGTCTAAAGTCTAAATCCTCTAACCAAGTGACTATCAGAAGGAGTTTTAAATCCCTTAACAGGGTAGTTCCTAACATGACTTTGTAATAGATTCTACCTAGGCTATAGATACTCTTAACCAAGTATACCCTTAGTAGTGTGTTGTAATGCTCTTAATAGGGTAGATCTAATTGGTGCACTATTGAGATTAGTAGGTGATAATTCTAACAATATTTTTTCCCTCTAACAAGGGTTTCCATCCAAAAATATTGGTGTTTTTGTGTTGATTACTTGTGATGTTTTATGTGTTATGCTTCTATGTCATATTTACATTTACATGTTGGTTAATCTGCAAGTATATGAAAATATTTTTTAAATCTATGGTTACAATAATTCACCCCCCTCTCTCAATTTCTTATAACATTAACTATTGGTATCAGAGCACAGTTCCCTTGAAGAAGCCTAATAGCTTGGGAAAGATCCTTGAGACAGATATGGATGGTTTGATATATCAAAGGTAGCTTGAAAGGAACTTGTAGAGGCTAAAGAAGTCATTGAAATGATGAAGGATCATCTCAAGATATCAAGAGCCAAGAGACAAGAACTTGTTGAACAGTTGAGTGAAAGCCAAGATCTCATTGAATTATTTGAATAGAGTGGATCTAAGGAATCTGAAGTAGCCTTGGAAGAGTTGTTTCAGGAGAATGAGAAGCTACATAAAGACAAGAAGAACATCAAAATATAACTAGAAGCCTTGTCAGTCAGAATGGGTGAAGAAATGAAAGCAAGGAAGACAACAAAAGAAGCAAAGAAAATTGTAGAGGAAGCCCTAAAATCCAAGGTGGATAAGCTCTTCAAATCTGAACAAGAATTTGGTACATTGCATGCACATCTACATGAGCTGAATGAAGAGAATCAAGAATCCATAAGGGAAAATGAAAATTTGAGAAAAGAAAATAAGAAACTGAAAAGTGAGTTGAAGGCTACAAATGGTTTGTTGAACAAGTCCAATGAAAGTTCTGCAAATCTAGATGAACAAATCAAGAATCAAATAATACATGGAGAAGTCCATGGTTTAGGTTACATAAACTATGAGGTTGGTGAGTCTTCTAGAACCAAAAAGAACAAGCAAGATGTCAAAGAAACACCCAAGGTGAATCAAAGGAAATCTAGTAAGAGATCTTATAAACCAGTTTGTTTCAATTGTCATGAGGTTGGACATACAACTAATGTATGTAGGAAAAATATCAAATCAAGTGTTCCAAGAATAAAACCTACTTCTAGACTAAATATTTTTTATGGTTATTGTTATAATTGCAATATATATGGTCATAGAGCTAATGAGTGCAGGACAAGAGTGAACAATCAAAGGCCATATATCAACCTCCACAGTCCTTATCATAATGAGAACCAGTGGGATGTTACATGCTCACATTGTTATAATTATGGTCACATGGTGATCAACTACAAATTGAGGACCAATAGAGGCAATGGAGAACCTTGGAGATCAACTAGTATGGCATGCTATCATTGTCATAAGATAGGACACGTTGGAATGTTTTTTAGATTAAGGAACAACAAGGTGAATCAACCAGTTAATTAGTTTGACAAGAAAAAAGGAAAGCAGGTTGTGAATGTTGAAGAGATCAGATGGAAGATTAATCAAATTTGGATGAAAAAGAGTGACAACAAATCATCAGAAGGATCTACATCTTTGTTGGGTGTGAAGACTTCATCATCAAACTAAGTCATCTTTGACTTAGGGGGAGCATGCATTGTTGAATCCATTAAAGACCCCCTATATGCATGTGTGGTAAGTTCTATTTGCATATTTAGATGCATATGGTTGTTTTGTAGCATGGTATAAAGTTTTGTTTAAATACATGAAGATTTGGATGACCGCCAACAAGATTTGTGAAGGCATATACTATTAGATTTCAGTCGGTGATGCATTTAATGTTTAAGAGTGGTGGAAGATAAAAGGTGATTTTAGGTCTTATTATGCACCTACACATTCAAGAGTTATAGCCAGGAGTGATAGAAGTGAATTTTGAGTAGATTAACAATGATTGAAATGATTGCAGAAGGTTTTGAAGTGATTTTGGTGAAGAAACCCATGAGGGTTTGCACCACTCATAGCTTTGTGACTCAAAAGGTATTCATTGAGATCTCTAAGATTAAAATCTATTGTTTTCAGTATGGATACTTGTATTATCATTGAAATCACACAAAAACCTAGGCTAGTATTCAAGAGACATACAAATAAATAGATGGAGAATGATCCAAAGGGTGTCCTAACCATCATGCTTTATGGTGTATTGCATATGGAGGAGGTTAGATCATACATTCATTATAAGATCAAAGACTTAGGTGAAACTCATATACAAACACTATACAAAGATGTGTGTAAAGATTTTGTGTTGAAATATGAATATAAAGTGATTATAGATAATGGTTTTGAGCACATAGTTCACTTTCCTTCTGACTTCGAGGAAGAATAGGTTAGATATGTGCTAAGCAGGGTTCACGACAAATTTATGTGGCTTGATGGACCCTATAAGATTACTAAAGAATCCATTCATGTAGTAACAAGTTTCTGTTCTACTGGAGAGATACCGCACCTAAGATCTATCCCACAAGATGTAGACACATAATTGACCAAATCAAAGTAGAACAAGCATGTGATGACAATTAATGATATCCCAGATGAGGCAATTACATTTGCATCCATGGTGGTTAGATACAAAGTGTTTTACTCTAGCAGAATGAACAATGTGCCTAATTTTTCTATTCATACTACATATAAGATGGTGAAGGAAAATGCAGAGTATGACTTATGTGTTGCAATGAGATATAAGTTCTTTCTAAACATGGACAAGATCAAGAAAGATAAAAGACAAGTATTTAAGTGCAATCAATTACTTGTAGGTCTATTTTTCTACTTCCAAAATTTCTTTCCTACTATTAGACTATTTAATTGGGTAGATGGTAGACCAGTTGTGGTACAAATGGAAAATTGTGTTAAGATGCTAAGTAGTCATTTTTATAAGAAGGTATAGGGATATTTTAAGGATTTCCAAAAGAGAATGCATGAAAGGGAGAGTATGTCAGCTCATGTTGTTGAGAAATATAAAGATGGCATGTGTTTCATGGTCGATACAAAAACATGTCAAATAGAGGCAGTAATACCTATGACATCATGGGCTATGCCCATGGGTTATGAACTATTAGCTGATATAGCCACTGATTATGCTAATGAGCTACTGAAGAACCCCATTGATCCTACTACAAAGAGGTTTGGAACATATGGGGAGAAATATCTTGAAGTTGAAGATACACTTAGTGTATCAGTCATTAAGAAGAAAGTTAGAAAGGAGGTTGAGAAATTATTTTGATAGAAAGGCTTCACATAGGAAGTTATTGATAAATCAAGAGCCAAACATGAAGCTAAGAAAGCTGGTACTTCAACTACAACTATTGCAGATGAATATGTAGAAGTATTTCCTTCTATAACTGATAGAACTTCAACCGGTAGACAGACAAGAAGTGCTACATCAGTCAAGAAGGAGAAGTCATCTCCTCCAGCCAAGATCCCTATGAAGAGGCCAGTAAGACCAACTAAACTTGAGCCCACAAAGGTAAAGGAAGCTACTACAACAAAGGTTGCTGAAAAGAGGAAGAAAGAGAAGGCAAAAGGGTAGAAAGATGTACAAGAGGAAGTTGAAGGGACATAATCAAAACAAGAACAAAAATAACTCAAGGCTCAAGGTAAGAAATCCAAAGTGGTTGGTGCCCCTACCACTAAATTTGTTAAACCAAATTTTAGTAAGTTTATCCATGTTGATAAAATTATTAATGAAGTCAAGAAGTGGGGTATACTTGTTGGTGTCAACAAATACTATGATAAGTTTACTGAGGAAGATCAAAATAAAGTTGAAGATGTAATTACATTGAAAGAATGCATAAGTTAAGTCAGGTACTTATTTCATTGCAAGGATAAATTCCTACTTATCTATATAGTAAAATTGAAGCTAGATGGAAGGGAGAATTAAAGAAAGACAAAGAAATAATTGAGTATGTATTAATGCATTTAAATTTTGAGCTAACATCAGAGGAGATAAAAGAAATCTTGGATAAGGTTAGACTTGCATTCAAGACTAAGACAAGAGTTACAAGACTAGTGATTGGTGATTCTCAATCAGTACAAGATGAAACAAATAATATTTTAAAGAAGCACTTAGGTCTTGTAGAGGAGAAGAAGGATGAAGTGGAAGAGGAACAAGAGAAATGAGAAGAGAGTGAGGAAGAAGATGTGATTTCTCTTATCGATGAAGGGTGGACCATAAATGGTGTGAAGGTCACACTTAATAAAACTTATTTGGATGAGCCCAAGGATACTATGGAAACCACAGGTGATGTTCCAGACATGGATATTCCTGAAGAAAAAAGGGATACTACAAAGAAATAGGAGGAAGCACCCAAGGAAACTTGAGAACAACAGGAAAGGGAGACAGAGAATAGAGGAATCGGTCAGGATATGACCAAAGATGCAACAGTAGAAATATCTGTAGATGATCAACAACAACAAGTACCGATGGTAAAGGCAACAGGTGGAGCAGAAGAAGTTGAAGATGCACATAAGGAGAAAACCACAAAAAGGGAGACATAAAAGGTAGCAAGTTTCTAGTCTGTGTCTTCTAGCATTGTTGGTATGGATAAAGATATACCATCTATGAAAGGGAAAATGGATTTGAGTTCTATGTGTCCTAAGAAAATGATGGATATTGCTATGGAAATTAAGTCCAAAGCAAAGAAGGAGAAGATGAAACATGATGCATAGGTTATATTGAATGCAAGATATATACTATCTGACTTAGTGCCTAATGTGAGCTATGATGAGAAGGCTACACCGATTGAACAGTTAGGTCAGTTGGTCACAAATACTAGAGAGCAGATGAAAAGTCTAGAGGACGTTGTAACTATGAGAGAAGAAAAACATTATGAAAAGAAGAGGACTGAGAAATTGGTTCAATGTATTTTACTTAATAGGAAAACTTTAACAGTGGCATTAAAGTGGGTGAAAGATGCTTTAATTGAAGTTGGTAAGATTCTTACCTCAACATCTAATTTTTCACAATTTTTGAAGGACTTAGATAGGAAGAGATGTGAAGCTCAACATGAGCTAAGGCTATTGACAACAAATTTTGATCTTATCACTAGTTTTGTTACAAGTTATGGAGCCCAATTTAGTGCAATCAATCATAAGCTTAAGGCTTATGAGAAGGAAAAGAGGATTGCAAATTTAATGGAGTTACATAATCTATTGATACCTAAGAAGAACATCTTACAACAAGGAGTGAAGGAGTCAGAAAATGTATTGGCAACCCTTGACATATGCATAGTAGATGGTTTGGAAGAACTTGCACATCTACTACATGGGTATATACTTATCATGGAGAACCTACAAAAGCATTGGGTTAATGACTAATAGGTTTTAAAGGCAAATTTCAATGATATATTCAATAGATTGTAAATAGGTATATGCTACTCTACATTAATGCAATTTTGGTTTTTTGTTATCATCGTACACATTTGTCATTGTTGTTAAAGGGGGAGTAGTATAAAATGAAAATTGGCTAAGTATTTGTAAGGGGGAGCAATGAGCCGTATAGATCATGATTGATGAATATGTTTGTAATTACCTTAGGGGGAGTTATTTGGGAGTTGTATAGAATGAGAATTGGCTAAGTAGTTGTAAGGGGGAGTAGTGAGCAGTATAGACCATGATTGATGAATCTGTTTATAATTACCTTAGAGGGAGTTATTTTAGAGTAGTGTAGAATAAAAATTGGTTAAGTATTTGTAAGGGGGAGTAGTGAGCAGTATGGATCATGAATGATGAATCTATTTGTAATTACCTTAGGGGGAGTTATTTTAGAGTAGTGTAGAATAAAAATTGGTTAAGTATTTGTAAGGGGGAGTAGTGAGCAGTATGGATCATGAATGATGAATCTATTTGTAATTACCTTAGGGGGAGTTATTTTTGTAACTCTAAATTTTTGATGCTCTGAATTTTTTGATTACATTTTTGCATGGTTAGACACTTAGCATTTTTTTCTCTAAGTGTTGTCATCAATGCCAAAGGAGGAGATTGTTTTCATTTGATAAAGATGATCATGTGGTGAATGTTGTAGTGTTTTTGTTAGGAATAAGGTGTCTCAACCTTGGATAATTCCTATTCTTATTATTTGTTTTGTAAATGTATTTTTTGCAAATAATGTAATTAAGTGTGAGTGTACATGTCTAGTTGGCATGTTGATGTGTCACTCCACTTGATGTGTCAGCATCTTGTGCGTAAGGAGATCATGACTGAAACGGTCATGACAGATTCCTATGACGCGTAAGAACTATTTAAGGAATGTGTTATGACAGGTGTAAGAGCATCTTATGACTTGGGCCTATTTGGGCGCCCAAGAAGAAGTGGTTGGTGTGTGTAAGAGAATATGCCAAAAATACATTGGTATGATAGATTCTCTTACACTTCTCTTGTGACCGTTATTTTTGGCAGATTCTATGACAAGCTGTCATAGTCTATTCTAGGGATGGATGCCTATTCTTGGGATTGCATGTAACAACTGTGTACATGTAGCTTTGTGCATGGGTCTTGGTGGTTGTGCCTATTTTTGGGTCCAGAGGGGTCTATATATATGATGCTACTCCTATGGGAGAGATATAACAAAAATTTAAGTCTTGTTGGCTTTGTCTCTCATTTCCTGAAAGAACTTGCATTGCAAGTGTATTGTAATCTTTGTGTTGAAGATAATACATTGTGCAGGTTTTGGAGTGCTGGGGTTTTTTACTGAAAGGTTTTCCCCAGGGTATATCATTGTGTCATTCTCTATTTTTCTGTATGCATGGTATGTGGTTGCAATATCTTTGTTAAAGTAGTTAATGAATCTGAAATTGTAAGGATTTATAAGAATTTGCACAATACTCTCCTATAGAGATTAGCGTAGGAAGTTGTTTTTGCACCTGAGTTTCCTTACAGTTTTCATTTGGAAACAAGTCTTCTAGGTTGATTGAATCCATTATACCAGTGATGAAGTTGATTTCATAAGGAATTCTCTAAGTATCCAGTGCATCGGTGATAACATAGTGAGTCATGGTAAATGCGATGCATAGTGATGATATGGAATGATCTAGTGGTAAGATTGGTTAGGAAGTATCCACAAAGTTATGTCAACCTACATCTATGATCACTCAAGTAGATTTGAAGTACAAATGAATATTTGGAGAAAACATCATAGTTAATGGCTAGAACAACCAACCAGTTAAGTCAAGGTGATAAAATCAAGGTAGCTGATGGATAAGAGTTAATGTTTGTTTTATTTTTGAATTGTATAATTTAGAGCCAACCTCAAGGATTTTAATTTCCTATGTTGGCATGATCACTTACAAAATTTAGATGTGTTTGGAGGCTGACATCAATAACATGTTTTAGGATTATTCCACTGACCTAAATGTTTATATAAGAGATAAAATTGAAGAGTAAAAGAGGTTGTTAGATGTTGTGATGATTGATATTGTTGAAGGTGAAGTTTGTATGATCAGAAAAGTTATTTGAGAAGTACTAAAGCATATTTTTTAGGTAGAGTGTGCTACATTCAAATCACTTATTAATTTTCTTACTCAAGGCAAGTTCTAACTGTAATACCCCAAAAATGGGCTTCAGTACCATTGACCTCCTACATTCAATAAATCGATCGAAATTGACCCTAAAGTCCTAACCTAAGGCACATTTGCACATCAAATTATCAAAACCCTAATCGATCCTATTTTAATTCTGCATCGGAGAATATTCTTAAATATTCCTAATTTATCCTAATTATCTTTGATTAAATATTATTTGGCGATAAATGATTATTATTATTTTATCCTAAGTGTGATTAATTGAATATGTTGAATATTTAATTAATTAAACTTCATTTAACCACTTAATTAAATTAATTAGATTTAATTAATATTATTCTTTAACAATATTATTTATTTGACAATAAATCACAATTTCTAAAAATAATCGATTGAATATTTATTTAATTGATTAAAATCAAATTGTCAAATTTAATAATATGATTTTGGATAAAGTTTGTTTAAAATAATTGATTGACCCATAAATCGATTATTTAATTGATTAAATCAGTTATTTAATTGATTAAATCAGTTATTTAATTGATTAAATCAGTTATTTAATTGATTAAATCAGTTATTTAATTGATTAAATCAGTTATTTAATTGATTAAATCAGTTAAGTTGAGAATAAAACACATGAAAATTAAATAAATCAATAATTATCTATGCAAAAATTAGAAGATTAGTTAAGCTCAAAATCAACTATTGAATTCAATTTGTTAACTTTCCAAACTCAACATGTGATTGTGAGTTGAAAAGAAGATTGGAGTAATCTCAAATTCTAATTATGAGTTAAAAAGTTGATTTGCATGATTTTACTAGATAACTGTTTCTAATTTCTTGATAACTCCCCAATCAATTTGAGTTGATCAAGGAGTGATTTTTGGCTTTTCCATGAGTTCTCAAACCATGGATTTCTATATAAACAGGGCTCAGTCATTCACAAACAATCAAAAATTTGGATAATCCTTGCACGTGCAATTTGGAGAATAGCAACACCATACTATCAAATTCTTGAGATTGTGCAACTTTGGAGATCCATTGCTAACATTGATTTTCTTTTTTTGCATTCATAGCTAGATTCAATTCATTATTGTCAAGTTTTTAGATCATTTTTCATATAGCTTTCATTGTTATTGCATAGAAAATCCAAAAACATAGATTAATCTTGCATCATTTTCATAGCTTTTGCATTCAAAACCTTCATTTAGGCGTTGCATTGTCACTAATCTCGGTCCTATTCTGAGAATACCATACTCATGTCTACTAGAAGGTAGTAAATTGCCTGGTTAATCATATATCTATTTATTGCACATTTTTCTGTCATTAATCAATAATGTTTTACTGATGTGTTGTGTCTTTTGAACAGGTACAATTTTCACACACACATTTATGGCACCCACGATGGGGCCCAACTTTGGGTTTCCGTTTTATCTTTCATCATTTTTTGACAAAATTTTCAAAGTTTTGGGTTTTAGAAAATTTTCCGTACAATATCGTATGACAATTACAAAGTGTTGTATCAGAAGTCTATGTCTATCATATGACATACGACATTTCTTAATTGTCATATCAGTTTATATATTATCGTTTGAGCCCTGAATTGTCGTATCTACCGTACCCACTGTCGTATCATATCTAAATTGTCGTATGTGTTAAGGTATATTGTCGTACGACTTTTCATGCTAGTTTTTCAATTGTCGTATGGGATTTTTGATCAATTTTTGAGATTTTTGATTTGAGATTTGACTGACAGCGAATCCTAACATTTTTTGTTTTTTGGTGCATGATCATTTTGAAAACCTAACACCTTTTTGTAGGAGGTGAGATAAAGATGTGAGCATAAAAACCTATCTTTTGGCCTCTTCTCATCTTATCTTCTAAGCCCTTGTTTGCAGGAAACCCTTACAGGAATCGCTTGCCAAAGACGCTCAATCAACAAAGATTTTTGACAAGTGGTTTTGCAGGTTGTTGAATCTTCATCAAGAAAATATTTTGTTTGCTTAATATTTCATTTTCATAGGCTAGTTAATTGGGTACGTATTGCCATTAAGGAAAATATTGAGGGGATTATGCTCTTCTCCTTCTTAGGAGAATTAGAAACCCATAAGGTATCTTCCCTAGTGTCAGTTTGTGTACTGTCTTTGGATTAATTCTGCTTGGCATGTCTTGGATAGGGAAAAGGACAAGGTTAGGGGATTATGCTCTTCTCTTTCAAGAGAATCAAAAACCCAAATCATGTGATCCCTAACCTCATATTTGCTTTAATCCTTTAGAGGGCATGTCGGCAAGGTAAAAAGCTCCCAGGAACAACCCAAGTGGACACAAGTCTTAAGCCGACTCTTCCACCCCACTATAAAATTTGATGCTTCCTTGAGGTTAAAGCCTCGGAAGACATAGTTGTGCTTGTTCCTTGGATTTATTCCATGAACATGCTTTGATTTTGTGTAGAGCAAAGCCACTTCAATCTTGCTTGTGAGACTACATGGATCAGAGTACTCATAGGGCTATACGCCTCAATCCTACTTACGGGACTATGGGAGACAGTTGTGAACAAATGCCTTGATTAACAACCTAAGCTAGTTTGCCACCGATCTACCTCTGAAGGATTTGTAGTGCTTGTGTAAGGTGAATAGTAATCACCCCAAGAAACTCATCATATCAATCCCTCTTGACATTTAAACTTGGCTGATATGGGCTCCAACATCCATTGTGTGTTGTTGGACCACCATATTCTAAGGAGTCATTGAGTGTGTTCCTAAGTCAACGAGCAAGTAATGCATCTCTTCTCCTAGGTAGGGTAAGATAGGTGTGTTTGATTCATTGAGTTAGTTCTCAATTATTTGTTGTGATTGTGAGCCTATTGCTATGTTAAACACCCTTAGACAATCCAATACATAGATTTTGAAAACTGGACAGTAAAATTTGCAAATCATTTTGAGATGAAAAATACCAAAAACCTTGAAAAAATACAGCAAAATCCTTTTCTAGTATCAACTGTCATCCAGACACGACAATTACATTTTTTTCCTTCAAGTGTCATATCAGAAACCCCCAAGTGTCGTACGGGAAGCCATACAGTGTCATACAAGAGTTGCCAAGAATCCTGAGCAAAAATAATCCCTAGTTTCAATTGTTGTATGAGATTTTGCAAGTATTGTGTCAGACCTCATTCCATGTCATATGAGCTTGGATACTGTTGTACGAAAATTTGCACAAAATTGCCAAAAAATACTAATTTTGACAGAAATCCAGTCAACCTTAAGATATTATCAAAATTCTGTCAAAATATTCACTATGTTAGGTACAGAGCAGAGAAACAACAAATTTATCTTATTTTCCCAAAGTGATCTATTTAGCTTGATTTGTCATCTGATTGATTAATCTAAATCACGTTTCATCCTGTGTCAAAAAACTTATCAAAACAACCTCGATTCATCATCTCCAAAATGGCAAAGTGTTGTGAATTCATGTCCACCATCTTTTGGGCATCTACCCATACATCTCGGGCATAATATCCTTCATTTATGTCCAATCAATCTTGACAAGGTTGCGTTACTTGATCTTTCCTAAATTAGATTATCTATCAGTTGTCTTATCTTTCTCTAAAGATTCACCTAAGGTTAATGGTAGAAACTAGAGCTTCCTCACACAGAGAACCAAGAGAAGACCCAAAGACATCACCTTCATCTTCTCTTATTGCTCAAACATTTCATCAACTATACAATACCAATCTTTACAAAGAAGATTCCCTTGGCAATTTGCGCTTAAAAGGAGGTCACACAACTCCTACATCCACACAGGATCTCAATCAAAATATTGCCATGTCTCAAGGTAGAACTAACCAAGGTTCATAGGGTCACCACTCTGAGTATGGTGGAGATCAAGAACCCACACCTTCTGAAATAACACAATACCAAAATGATGATCTCTTTAAGAAAATGATGAAACACTTCTTACAAGAGGACAAAGAGACATACTTCCTGGAATTAGCACGGTAAGGAGCCAAACTTCCTCACAACTTCAATGTCAAAGATATCATCACACATGAGGAAGAGACCCTTATCACAGCTATGATGAAAGAAAGAAATGCTATGAAAGTCAAACTTAACAAGCTAGAAAAAGAGAAAGAACCCAAAGAATTCTCTATGGATGCCCTATGTCTGTTTCCATTTGATCAGATCTTGTATATGCCACCCTTCCCTAAAGGAGTGGAACTACCCAAATATGAAAAATATGACAGAAATTCAGATCCTTAAGATCATGTCAAAGAGTTATGCACTCTATCCATGGAGTTCATGCATGAACCAACATTCTTAATGCGTCTCTTCCCATGATCTTTGGGAGGGGCAGCCATCAACTGGTTCTCTAAAATACCCCCAACCATCAAAACTTTTGAGGAGTTAATCAAACTGTTCTATCAATAATACTCGTACAACATCCAACATTTAGTCACCATGATCGATATCTGCAATTTGAAACAGAAGTCAGGAGAACCCTTCTTGAATTTCCTCAAACATTGGAGAAAGAAGTTCTCACTTTATGCTCAATAGATTCCAAAAAAGGAGAAACTAGAAATCTTCATCAATAATCTGGTCCCAAAAATTAACTATCATCTCAAGATGCAAAATCATACCTCATTTGAAAATATGGTAGATAGCACCATAAGAATAGAGGATGTACTTGTTCACAAGGGGGACATATCGCTTCATAAAGAAAACAAGTATGATTCAGGTTCTAGTTCCAACACGAAAGACAAAGTCAAATTCTAGAACAAAAACAAAAATATTGTCACAGATGGTGTTGTTGATCACATTAGTGCTCCACCCAAAGCACGAGCATTTAATCTCACAATTGGTACCCAAGCCATAAAAGCTTAAAAAATGAAGACAATTGAACCTGCTAAAAAGTCAAATGACTATAAACCGTGGGTTACAAAACCAAAGCATGAGTTCACTCCTTTGGGTGAGTCCTTGGAATCTGCCATGAGGACCTTAATGGGAAACAATATCATCACATTACCTAAAATCAAACCATATGACCCCGAAGTCAAACCTAAATGGTGGAGAGAGATCGAAATCTGTAATTTCCATCGAAACAAGGGTCATAAAACCAACAACTGCATGTGTCTAAAACATCTTATTCAGGACAAAAGTGACACTGGAGAAATTGTAATTGATAAACATAAATCCAATAATGATCATACAACATTCATAGGACCTTTTTCTGAAGCACACTCAAGGAGATTCATCTTCTAAACCAAACATGGGTGCTAAATGTAATTACACTTACTCTGGAAACAATGATGTCATCAACATGGTAGAGCCATGCGCATCTCAACACTGTAATGTCATCACTATTGTCAAAAAGGACAGAGACAACAGATCGGCTAATGCAGTCACTCGATCTCAAGCTTAGGTAACTCTCCAAGGATCGAACTTGGGTTCATCAAATGCCCCAAAGGTGCTATTCAATATTGCATCTGCATCTAAACAAAGGACTACACCTAAATATTCCAATTCTAAAGAGTCCAAAATAACATCCTACAACATCATCCAACAATTATAGCACACTAATGGCAAGATCCCTATATTCGAGTTACTTCAGATTTCTCCTTCTCATTGTGAAATTCTAGACAAAGCTCTGATTGGTTCTAATATTCCCAAAAATCTTGATCTTGATAGGTTCCAAACCATGGTAAGTCACTTGACCTCTCCTCAATACATTTCCTTTTTAGAGGAAGATGACAACTCATTGAGTCATCCGCATAACCAGCCCTTGCACAATGAAGTCCTAATTGAAAACCATCATGTCAAGCATGTTTTGGTGGATGGGGGAGCTAGTTTAAACATTTGTTCTTATAAACTAGTTACACAACTCGGATTGTCAGAAGATGTTATTGATCCTAAAAAGAAAATAACCATAAAAGCATATGACAAGAAAGAAAGTTCCTCAAAAGGAGTCATTGTGTTACCTATCAGAACATGATCTGTCATCAAAGATATCACTTGTCAAGTGCTAGACTTCCCACTAGCCTATAACATCCTTTTAGGAAGGCCCTGGATTCACGAGATGCAAGCTATTCCGTCAATGTACCACCAACGTGTCAAATTTCCCTATGATGGAGTAGAGGTCACTATACCTGTAGACATGTTAGCATCTTTCAACACTTTGAAGGAAAGCACAAAAAAACTTGTCCCACACAATAGAGAGTCTTCTACCAAACAAATTGACATAGCATCTATATCTAAAATGGAGGACCTAGCAAAAGAAGTCAAGATCAAAGATACAGGCATGGGGGAATACACTATGGAACCGGTCCTATCTCTCACATCTCTCCCGCTTTCACCTAAGTCTTATGGACAACCTTCAAAGAAAGTGAAACCTACAAATAAAGAACCCTAGGTTATCTTCAACGAGAGTTTCATCACAGAACAAGTGTCCAAACAAGAATCATATGAGGAAGAGGCTATATTATCTTGGTTATACAAAGATGAGTTTCAATCACAAACAGTTCAAGCATGTGACTATAAATCACTCAAGATTCCTTCAAAATCATATGGACCAAGACACAAGCTAATGTCTAAAATGGGATACACTGGAAAAGGACCTCTTGGAACAAGAGGCAATGGTATCATCAAACCCATTGAACACTGTGGCCGGACAAACAAAGATATAACAAGCATAGGTTATCAAAAGAAACCTTTCCATCTCAGTAGTAATTGTTCTCATGTCATAGAATAGATAGAACTAGGGATGAATAACCATGGAGAATTATAAACATACCATGAAGACAATGATGACTTAGATGTTATCCCCTATGAATGTATTCCTCAGAACATATTAGATCTTTTAAAAAATGATTAGGAATATAAAGAATGAATCAATGTGGTAGATACACAAGAACCTACTACCTCAAAAGAATACAGTGATCTAGAAGGAGAGAATTCCCTCACTATAGCTAAACATCTAGGATGCTCTAGCGATTCTGACATAGATTCCCATGAGTATGAATTCCATTCAGACTTTGAAGGTAACCCTTCTTAGGGAATTCATCCAGATTTTACACATGTTCTTGATTTTCCCATAGATCCAGATGAGGAATCCAATGATTGTGAATGGGGAATTGTTCTAGAAGAATATGAGCTCATAATAGAAAACATATAGATGTTATTCACTAATATGCACCTATGCCTGACGTGAGTCTAGAATGAAATGACAGACCTTGCGAATCTGATTCGCTTATTACTAACACAGGATCCAACAATAACGTTGAGACACTTAATGAACTAAATATCTTGAGTAGTAATATCACCTTTGAATTTGAGAGTTAGATCATGACCAATGATGACAACACTATGCATGTAAATGCTATCAGTCAATCCTTTCCTATGCTTACTATCCAACATCCCGAACTCATCAATCAGACATCTATTGATCCAGGCCAAGACATCCATACTTTTTGAATAGACTATGCTCTCGCATGCTACCTAAATGTAGTAGAACCCATGATGACTTCCATCAGCAAACCTAGCATCAACATGATGGAGTCGGATATCAAATATCTCAGTCAAAAGAATAAAAGCAAAAAGAAAAAGAGTTATGAGGGTGAAAACCACTTTATGGCAGTCTCAAAACCAAAAAAAAGTAAATATAAAAGATGTATCCGAAGGTGAAAACCTCTTTGAGGTGCCTAAGGATGAGATATTTGATGTCCTTTTGAGTTATTTACAAGACAAATCTCCAGTTTTGATATAAACAACTCAGTCTATCAATCTAGGTACAACAGAAGAACCTCAATTAATTCATATAGCACAATCTCTATCAAAAGAAGAAAAATAGGCATTCACAAAATTTGTAACAGAGAAAAAGATCAAATTTTCATGGAAATATTTAGATATGCTAGGATTGAATCCTAATATCATCATGCATCATCTCTCTATCGCTCCAAGAGTTAAACCTATCAAGCAAAAGTTTTGAAAGATGCATCCTCATGTGGCACTCCTTGTCAAAGCTGAATTAGAGAAATTGCTTAAAGTCAGATTTATCTGAGTCATAGATTATGCAGAGTGGATCTCAAACATAGTTCCTGTATCAAAAGTAGATAAATCTATCAAACTATGCATAGATTTCAGAGATGTAAACAAAGCATGCCCTAAGGATGATTTTCCACTACCAAACATCGATATAATAGTGGACATGAATGCGGGCTTTGAAATGTACTCTTTAATGGATGGTTTTTCTGGATACAACCAAATCAAGATAGCTCTGGAAGATCAAGAGAAGACAACTTTCACATGTGCATGGGGTACTTTATGCTAGAACGTAATGTCGTTTAGTCTTAAAAATGTTGGTGCTACTTATCAAAGAGCTATGACGTCTATCTTTCACGATATGATGCATAAAAATATGGAGGACTATGTTGATGACACCTTGGCTAAATCAATGAAATGATCTTAAAATCTAGTTGACTTGGGTACAATATTGGATAAAATGGAAAAATTTAGTCTCTGACTAAATCCTAAGAAATGTGTTTTCGGTGTCACTTCAAGAAATCTCCTAGAGTACATTGTTTCAAAGAAAGGTATTGAAGTAGATCCAGAAAAATTCAAAGCAATCATGGAGATGCAATGACCTAAGAACATAAGTCAAATGTGCACTCTGCAAGGGAGGATACAATCTATCAATCGCTTCATCTCTTAGTTAGCAGACATATCACAACCTTTCACTAGAACATTGCATAATGGTGTGACTTACAACTGGAATGAAGAATGTGAAAATAAATTCAATCATATCAAACAATACTTGGTGAATCCATCAATTCTCATGCCTCCTATTCAGGGGAAGCCATTAATATTGTATGTCTCTGTAATAGATACATCACTAGGGGCATTGCTGGCACAACATGACAAGAACAAATAGGAAAGAGCTATCTACTATATCAGTTGAACGTTGGTGGCTTATGAAAAGAACTATTCTATGATAAAGAATGCATGTCTAGCTATTATATTTGCATCAAAGAAATTGAGGCACTACTTATTATCTCACACCACACAATTAGTAGAAAAGATTGATTCATTGAAATATTTGTTAAGCAAAGTTGCTCTCATAGGTAGATTAGCAAAATAGGTGATGCTACTGAGCGAGTTCAACATCAAGTATGTTGAGATAAAAGCCATTAAAGGACAAGTCATCACAGATCAATTAGCTGAAGCTCCAATGTTTGATGATCAACTAATGTAGATGGAATTTCTTGATACATCTATCATGCATTTATCTTCCAAAACATGGCGTTTATTCTTTGATGGATCTTATACACAAAATGGATCCAGAGCTGGTATATTGTTCATCACACCTCAGGGTTACTCCATTCCAAAAGCATTCAGGATCAAGTTCCCTTGCACCAACAACATAGTCGAATATGAAGCTTTGCTAAATAGAATGAAAATAGCAATCGAATGGAGAGTAACAGAATTACACATTCATGGAGACTCACAACTGGTCATACACCAAGTCAATGATGTGTATCAAACAAAAGATGAAAATATTGTTCTGTACAAGCACATGGTCGATGATCTAAAGAAATACTTCATTTCTATCACATTTGAACAAATACCTAGAATGGAGAACAAGGCAGCTGATGCCATGGCAACACTATCATCTCTTCTATAGCAACCCAAACATGAGCTACGCTATGAGTTCCTAGTGGAAGCACTATCATTCCCTGCCTATGATTGTCCAAAAACCTGCATGATCTGCACTGTTGTCGGTCATGATTCCTCCCACTAAAAGAATATCTATTCCTACCTTTGAGACCAAATCATTCCTGATACCTTTAATCACCATGAAAAATGTTACCTTATCCAAAATGCATCGTAGTATGTCATCATTGGTAATGATCTATACAAACAAAGTCTAGATGGTACACTTATTAGATGTTTAGAACGTGAAGAGTCACAATGCACATTAGAGGAAGTCCACGCAGGTATTTGTAGATCACATTCCAACGGTCTAACATTAGCTCGAAAACTCATTAGGGTAGGGTAATATTGGCCAGATATGGAGAGAGAGGCTATGAAATATGCTAAGAATTGTCAGAAATGCCAGGTCCATGGTAGCTTGATTCACACGTCAGGGAGAGATTTGATTCCCTTTACAACACAATGACCTTTTCAACAATGCATGTTTGATCTCATAGGAGCCATATATCCACATTCATCAAATGGTCACACCCATATCATTACAACAACATATTACTTCACAAAATGGGTGGAAGCAGTTCCATTGACACAAGGAACCAACAAACAAATCTCAATGTTCATTATGAACTACATAATTTATCGGTATGGTATCTCACACTCTATCATCACTGATAATGGAGGCCAATTCAAGAACAAGGACCTAGATTCTTGATGTTCCAAATTCAAGATAACTCAACATCGGTTGTCTGTTTACTATCCTTAAGGGAATGGACAAACTAAAGCATCCAATAAGAACTTACTAAAAATATTGCACCGCATGGTCAACAAAGCAGGGTGAGATTAGTATCTGATGATAAATCCAACTCTTTGGGCTTACTGAACAAGCATCAGAACGCCCACTGGGGCTACTCCTTTCACTTTAGTATACGAGGTTGAAGCAGTACTTCCTATAGAGGTTGAAATCCCATCACTCAGAATCATAATGCATGGTCTGGTAATCGATGATGATTATAGAGTGTCTAGGTTACAAGAACTTGAACTACTAGATGAGCATAGGCAAGTTGCGTATGATCATCTCAGAGTCTATCAGAAATGAATGTTTGGAGGATACAACAAGAAGGTCTGACATAGAGAATTTCAGGTTGGCGATCTAGTCTTGAATGCAACGAGAATGCAACGAGAAGTTTGAACTCAACTGGCTAGGTCCCTTTGTTGTCACTACTTCTTTTGGCTCTGTAGCCTATCTACTCTCAATGACTAAAGGAGAACAACTCCGAGAACTGATCAATGTTCTCCATCTGAAGAAATTCTACGCCTAAGATATTTAGTATCTGAAAGATGATGTCTTAAAAAAAAGTATAAAAATCAGAAAAAGTCCTGAAAAAATGATCATCTTGGTGAAAACCTAGCAATAGGCACCTTGATGAATCAACCAAAAAAATATAAAAAATGGAAAAATTAAAAAAAATGGAAAAATGGAAAAATACAAAAAAAATTAAAAAGATGAAAAATACAAAAAATGAAGAAAAAGAAAAAGTGCCTTGGTGAAAACCTGGTAAACAGGCACCTTGGTAGCAAAAATAAAATCTCTGCCAAGATGGTGAAAACCTGGCAAACAGGCGCCACTTGTATAAAATGCTCCATCTATCAAATCAATCTTGGTAATTTCTCAGCTTTTTGTATTGCTTTAGTTTGTATATACCTTGCAATTCAATAAAGTCGGTCCGTGCACCAAACAACAAAGTGTCTGCTTCCTATCAATGTTTCCTACTTCGGGGCAATCAGTGTCATATCCTATGGTCCTTAGTATCTCAGACGAGTCATATCCAGTCAAGGTCCTTCAATACTATATCTGAGTTAGTTTGTCTGTCTCCCTACCAAAAAAGGATTTTGCACCTGACAACAACACAAACAACCTACAACAACAAACAAAACAATCTCTGTGACATGCTTTTATCTTCTTGTATGCTAACTGATTCACATTGAGATTTTTTGCATACTATGTCCCTTAGAGCTCATCGATGATGCCCTTTCACAAGATTTAGAGAGTGATGACTGGGGCATAATCTTTTATTTATTTTCTGTTTGTAAGTGAAAATTTAATTACTCTAAAAACTCTGGATTGAATTGGTGTCTACTATAAGTGCCTCCATCATGATTGGATGGCCACATGTACCTCAACCATTGATACTCGGATGCTCTAGTGGGGTTAGATCTAACTTTGTATTTTGAGTAATTTCTTACTCCTATTGTGAAACACAAAATTACCCAAGGATGTGAATGATAAAGGGTCACTGTGGGTAACTCACATAGGACATAGAATGACCTCTTCACTACTTGGTGTGTTTGTACACAAGGTGTATTCAGGTCATCACAACATTTATGA
Source organism: Chamaecyparis obtusa (assembly GCA_027943335.1). Lineage (NCBI taxonomy): Eukaryota > Viridiplantae > Streptophyta > Pinopsida > Cupressales > Cupressaceae > Chamaecyparis > Chamaecyparis obtusa. The sequence goes on along the minus strand of BSBK01005435.1, from coordinate 513,566 downwards.
TCTAACGCTTATACAAATTGCTAAATCAAAATGGACATGATATTTAGGTCATCATGGCTTCTGTGCCTTGGTGCTTATATCTAATCTGACATTTCTGACTAAAAGTCAATATTCATATGTTCATGGTTGTCTAACCAGTGAACATTGTATCGACTATCTGGTGTTACCTAAAATATTTAGTGATGATAAAGACCGACAAATGATCAGTGACTAAGCCCTAGGTTTTTGCATTTCATTTGCATTTCGCATTTAGTGGGGTTGTATATCTTTTCATGATTTGAATTCAGCATGGCATTGGATATTCTCAACTTTGCACTAAACACATCACAAGGACTGAGCATCACATAAAGGTCTCTCCATCTAATCAACAAGCAGTCACAGTTTTGGGTTAACCATCCTTTTCCCAGACGACACTTGGGTCTCATACGATAATCTACCAATTCTAGTACGACAACTGATGAATACGACAAAATATCATATGAGCGTAGGGTGTCTCCCATATGATACTATACTAGAATGGAGATGACACTTGGTTGGGACTTGAAATGTCATACGACATGCTACCAGTCGTCATACGACATTATGTGGAGCAAAAGTTGAAAACGCGTAAAAAGTGATAAAGATCATAAAAATGCAATTCAAAACATGTTTAAATGATTCAAAAAGAGGCTAAAAGGTCCACTTTCCAGATGTCCATACTGTTGAGGTCGTTGATATTGCCTGGATCACTCAAATCAGTGAGAAGACATGGGGACCACCATTTTCTCACTCAAAGGGCTCCACATAATCTCAAATAGTCAACGGTTGAAATGAATTGAAAATGACCCTTTCTGACCTTATATAGGTTTCGACCTAAATTTTCAATGTGCTCTGTTTTGCTTGAAAATTGCACCCCTAGCTAATTTTGATGTTCTAAATCCATTTTCAAGATCAAAATCAAAATCTGAGATCATTTATTTTGTCAAAATCATGATTTAAAATTTTGGACATAGGACAACCGACTGCTTGCATACTCAACCTTCATGACATTACAGAAATCCACAACTTAACTTATCTAATTATCTAACATAAAACTTTCAACATTCCAACTTGGTCAACTCATGGTCAAACCTAGTCAAACTTGGTCAATAGGACCCCTAAACGATGTAGAACTTGTCCCCGAATGTGTACAACTACTTCTACAATCGATTACGTTGCTTCTAATCATTCACGTTGACTTTCTCGCCAGATTTCAATTTTAATCCTGAAGGGGCCATGGTATTCTATATCATTAATAATTAATCAAATCTGTCAATCAAATTTTCTTCAGCAATCAAGACAAGAACCACGTCTAATTTTTGACTCATCAAAAGTCCTCATCGCTTGGGGCATATCAGATACATCGAAATCCATATCAATCTAGTGTTCTCTTAATCTTGTAAATTGTATCAACTCTTCGTAACCATCGGTTCATTAGTGTTATTTCCTTGATTCTTCATAACTAAAGGGTTCAGACTTGGCATCCTTTCGATTCCTTTGGACAATCAGGTTTGGAGTCAGGATAGTCAATTCCTTGTAATCATAGGTTCAAAATCAGGTGTTTTATCACTTCTTTGTAATCACTAGTTCATTGTTGCTATTGTTAACATCATCTCAATTATTTGGTCAATCAGGACCTGAATCAACATCTTCAAAACTTACAATCGATTTTTGTCTCGAAATCGGTTAGTCTTTCAGGATCATTTTCTCCATCACATAATTGAGTTCGTGTCTCACCAAACAGATTTATCTTTGAACTATTGCGCTTCACATAGTAATTCAAAGAGGGGCAAAATGTAATACCCCAAAAATGGGCTTTAGTACCATTGACCTCCTACATTCAACAAATTGATCGAAATCGACCCTAAAGTCCTAACCTAAGGCACATCTACACATCGAATTATCAAAATCCTAATCAATCCTATTTTAATTCTGCATAGGGGAATATTCTTAAATATTCCTAATTTATCCTAATTATCTCTGATTAAATATTATTTGGCGATAAATGATATTATTTTATTTATGCTAAGTGTGATTAATTGAATATGTTGAATATTTAATTAATTAAAATTCATTTAGCCACTTAATTAATTTAATTAGATTTAATTAATATTATTTATTTGACAATAAATCACAATTTCTAAAAATAATCGATTGAATATTTATTTAATTGATTAAAATCAAATTGTCAAATTTAATAATATGATTTTGGATAAAGTTTGATTAAAATAATTGATTAACCCATAAATTAGTTATTTAATTGATTAAATTAAGTTGAGAATAAAATACATGGAAATTAAATAAATCAACAATTATTTATGCAAAAATTAGAAGATCGGTTAAGCTCAAAATCAACTATTGAATTAAATTTGTTAACTTTCCAAACTCAACATGTGATTGTGAGTTAAAAAGCAGATTGGAGTAATCTCAATTTTAATTATGAGTTAAAAAGTTGATTTGCATGATTTTACTAGATAACTGTTTCTAATTTCTTGATAACTCCCCAATCAATTCGAGTTGATCAAGGAGTGATTTTTGGCTTTTCCATGAGTTCTCAAACCCTGTATTTCTATATAAACATGCCTCAATCCTTCACAAACAATCATGAATTTGGAGAATCCTTGCACATGCAATTTGGAGAATAGCAACGCCATACTGTCAACTTCTTGAGATTGTGCAACTTTGGAGATCCATTGTTAACATTGTTTTTCTTGTTTTGCATTCATAGCTAGAATCAATTCATTATTGTCAAGCATTATTGTCAAGTTTTTAGATCATTTTTCATATAGCTTTCATTTTTATTGCATAGAAAATCCAAAAACATAGATTATTCTTGCATCATTTTCATAGCTTTTGCATTCAAATCCTTTGTTTAGGTGTTGCATTGTCACTGATCTCAGTCATATTCTGAGAATACCATACTCACGTCTACTAGAAGATAGTAAATTGCCTGGTTAATGATATATCTATTTATTGCACATTTTTCTATCATTAATCAATAATGTTTTATTGATGTGTTGTGTATTTTGAATAGGTACAATTCTCTCTCTCTCTCTCTCTCTCTCTCTCTCTCTCTCTCTCTCACACACACACACACACACACACACTAATAGGCTTGCAGTCAAATCCTTTAACAAGGTTACTCTTAACAGGGTATGCAAGATCCTAACAGGTCTAAAGTCTAAATCCTCTAACTAGGTGACTCTCAGAAGGAGTTTTAAATCCCTTAATAGGGTATTTCCTAACAGGACTTTGTAGTAGCTTCTAATCGGGCTATAGATACTCTTAACTAGGTATAACCTTAGTAGGTTGTTGTAATGCTCCTAACAGGGCAGATCTAATTAGTGCACTAGTAAAATTAGAGGGTGATAATTCCCACCATGGTTTTTCCCTCTAACAAGGGTTTCCATGCAAAAAAATTGGTGTTTTTGTGTTGACTACTTGTGGATGTTTTATGTGTTATGTTTCTATGTGACATTTAGATTTGCATGTTAGTTGATCTGCGAGCATATTTAAAAGATTTTTTAAATTTGTGGTTACATTGATTCACCCCTCCCTCTCAGTGCCTAATAACATTAACACCTTAGTGAGTGATCTTCATTCCTAGCATTATTCACTAATTTTATATTATACAACACTAATATAGGTTAATTAATTAAATGAAGTATTCAAACAAAAATTAAACTAGAATGAATTAATTGCTAAAATGGAGGGGATAGAATATGACAAAATCAGACATGAAGCCATGCCATAAATATATAATAACTAAAGAGAGATATTGCTTAGTTGAGAGCCTGTGGAATGTAAACTATATGCCACTCAAATTCTAGAGATGCCATATACAATCATGTGGATGGATCGAGATCATAGTACTCTTCTATGTTTTGTGCTAGGTCTAAGTTGCAATTGCAAACTAGTTCTATACCCTTGAATTTGATCTCCAATAATTTTGGATATTCCCACTTGAACTCTTAGAAAACATAGTGCTTGAAAATAATATTTTTCATCACACCTTGAGGTTTTTTTTTGTTGATTTGGCGATATTTGAAAATACCTTGATAGACAACACACATCAAATGCACACATGAGTTATATGATGATTCCTAAGTGTTTCACATGTGTTACAATGAGTAAATGCAAATAAATTCTCTTAAATAAACTTGAATTTAGATGCATGTTTTTGTCTTCTATGTCTGTTAAATTAACACAAATCAATGTATTTTCTTACATGAACATAATACTCTATATTATGCATATTTGTGTATAGTTGGTTTGGGACCAAAATATGAAATGGTGTCAATAAATTTTAATTTAGCATTTAAGTGAATCAAGATTGTAGTTGCAAGAAGAACTTCACACATGCAATATTGACTAGTGTGAGACATTAGTAAGGATTGTATTATGAGTTAGGATTAGATTAATAACCAAAATTTAATAGTAGTATCATTTGAATTGAGATTATGTACACACAAACCTAATATTTTTATAATAAATACAAGAATAATTACAAAAAAATTAAGTACATGTTTAATTAATTGAAAATAATAATTGAAACTATCAAAATTTATTTAATTATAACTATATATATATAGCCCTTTAGGGGAAGCGTACCGGTAGCTGTTATAGCTAACTTTAAGCACCCACAAATCCTAAATGACAAATCAAATTTCAATGATTTTTTTTGGTTGACTTTGAATGCAAATTAACTGTTTATAGCTATTGCTTTGGATTTTGGGTAGTAAGAACACATAATGTGGGATTTGTTACATGTGCAAATGTCAAAAAGTGGTATTTTCAAAGTGTCACCTAATACCCACTTAAAGACGCACACTACAATCACCTCAAAAGTTACCAATACTTTGCATAAATGTCCTAGTAGTTGTTAAAATTTTCCAATACTTATGCACAAATGTACCAATAATTGTATAAAAAATATCCATTACTAAGTTACAATTGGGTGACTATTTGTACATGATATATTTATTTATGAACTTTTAGTTATACTTTTATTTATTTCTTTTAAGTTAATAATTGAAGATTCATGTGAGGATAGAATGAGCAACTATAAAAAAAGTAGACAATAACTTGTACTCTTCCCCTATTACAATAAACTAAGCATGAAGTACTTAAGAAATAAAATAAGGAAAAAAAATATTCAGTTTGATTAGCCTCCTTTTCAATTACCTTTTCTTACTCCTAAAATGAATGAATGCATGCAAGATTTTAATAACGTCCATGAGGCCAAAGTAGCCTATGGGACCCCCTAAGTTCATTGAAACTATCAAAATTTATGCAATTATAACTATATATACATGCCAAAATTCACTGTCAAATAGGTACTTAAATTGTCTACCCGTGTTTCTTCAAATAGAGTACTTAAATTGTATGCTTCTAAAATATCCACATAGCTATAATGAATGTCAATGTTTGCTGGGCACTCCATGATAAAATGTCACTATGTCTTTGCCACACCCCTGTTGTAAAATAAACATATCCTTTTTTCCATTCTTCCTTAGGTGTCATCCATCTACCTATTTCACATCTCAAATGGCGAGAACTAGTCCTAAGTTGAGCTATAAGAATTTTTGCTCTCCATTTGGTATTTTCTCCTATGTATGCTTTTTCCCCGTGGTCTCCAGTGGGGTTAAATTCTTTGATATAGTAGGCTTTTTCTCACCCCTTTTGCTTTGACCATATGACATTCCTAAATTTTTCCACCACAAACTTTTTTATTTCTTCATTTTTAACCAAACATTCTTGTATGTTAACACCCCATTTTTCATCCATTTGTCATTTTGCTTCATCCACATGTTCTTTCTTCTATCTATATTTTCCTTCGTAATTAACTTAGGCTAGTGGTGTTTTTCTGGTACTTTGTGTTTTCTTTAAGTAGCTTAGCAACCAAACCATTGCCGAAGCCTCTAACAAGAGAATACCTATTTTTGCCAATGAGATATCATAAGGGACAACTATTTTAATTTTCAGGTTGCTAATGATTAGGTGTTTTTGGATTTTTTCTACTTGCCTAAAAATTCGATTTGACATGCCATTGCCCTAAATCTCACATTTGTAAAGGATCACCAGGGTGACCAACAAACCAAAACACATTTTTTTAGTTTTCCAATCCCATAACTCTTTATTCCTACATTTATTTTGTAAGGAATGTAGTGCTTTCCAATCTCCCCATATTCTTTTTGCTCTGCATGTTTCCTAGCTAAGTTTGTTGTGAAAATTGATCCCCAAATATTTGTACTCATTCACTATCTCTAAAGGATTGCTTTCAAAAAGTAAAGTGTTTTGCATCTTCTTGTTTCTTTTTAGAGAGAAGATCACCACCTTGGTTTTGCTAGTATTCACTTGCATCCCAACCTCAAGGCAAAAGGTTTTAAGCGCCTTCAAGTGTTCATTTAATCCATCAACTATTTTAGCGATTATGATGAGATCAACTGCAAAAAGAGTATTCATTTGCATACCAACCTCATGGAAAAAGATTTCAAGCCCCTTCAAGTGTTTATTTGATCCATTAACTATTTTAGAAATTAAGATGAGATCATCTACATAAAGAAGATATTTAATCACATATTTAGCTAGTTGGACTCATTCTCCACTAGTCTTGTTTAGCCATTCTTCTAACTTATCCATATATGGCCCAAATGGAGTTGGAGAGAGTGGGTACCCTTGTTTGACACCAATGTCATTGCCAAAACATTTTGACATGCCATTTATGGTTCTAATTTTGGCCTTGACTTGCTCATAAAGTCCATGTATCACAACCCTAAGCGCATTAGGAATTTCCAGTTCTTCCATTCTATCCCAAAGTTTATTGTGTAGTACTATGTCAAAAGCCTTTTAAAGTCTAAAAAATAACAAAAAACATCATCCCCTTGAATATTCTATATTTTTTTGAACCAAGAATCTAAGGGTAACATCATGATCAACAGTGGAATATTTTGCTCTAAAACTAGCTTGCCCCTTAGCTCTTTACCTTTTATTCTTGCCCCCTGCTTATTTTGTGTTCTATCAAAGGAAACAAGAAAAAATATCCAAGAGAGTTATAAGAGGGAAAAATTAGAGCAAAGAAAACAAGAAGTTATATACAAAGTTGATCCAAGCAAAAAAAGATGAGTATGTCAATGCAAGAAGGAGGGAGTTAATACATCTTGGCAAACACAATCCCAAAGACTTTTGGAAGGAACTACAATAGAGGAAAAAGAAAACAAAGAGTAATATTATAGATGATGAATGGTTAGAGTATGCTACTTGTTACTCTATGAATGGACGCACAAGAAGAACTCCCCCCCATTGTATATAACTGGGTGGAATTGTTCACGGTGGATGACATCAAATTGGGAATAAATAAATTGGCACGTGGTAAGGCAAGTGACATTGATGGGCTCCGACCTAATTTTTTTAAATGGGGAGTTGATCTTCTTGCCCCCACATCAAAGGAGTCTTCAACAATGTCATTCGAGATGGATTTCCAGTTGATTGGACCACTAGTGTGGTTATCCATCTCTTTAAAAGTGGGGACATCAATAACCCATCTAATTACCAGATAATTATGGTCAATCCTCTCTTCAACAAACTTTTTGGGAGCTTGGTGGAGCGTAGAATCAATAGTTGGGTAGAAGGTGAAGGAAAAAGAGAAAAAGGGCAAGCAGGTTTAACATTCTACCATTGATCATTGCATCACTCTTTGACATATGATAGAGAAAACATGGGACAATTAGGGGGTGAAGCTTATTGTCATTTTGTGGACTTCAAGAAAGCCTTTGACACGGTTCCTAGAGACAAGTTGTGGAGCAGAATGGAAGAATTAGGCATTTTTGATGTGTATAGAGCAACAATGCATAGGTTATACGAGAGAGTTAGAGCCAAAATCAGAACTAAAGAAGTAATGTCTGAATTCTTTGATAGTGACATTAGTGTTAAGCAAGGATGCCCATTATCTCCCACTTTGTTTGGCTTATACATTGATAAATTAGAATCTTGGTTATACAAGATAGATGGTGAAGGGGTCCATTTGGAAGGGTATGTGGTGAAGCTTCTTTTATATGCAAACGATCTTATTCTAATTTTAAAAACTACTCAAGGGTTAAGAGGTCATTTAGGGGCTTTGGATCACTTTTGTCAAGAAGTAGGGATGCAGATGAATATCACTAAAACAAAAATTATGATTTTTTCTTTGAAGAGGAAGGAAAAACATTTTTCCTTCCTTTTTGAAGGCAACTCATTATAAATTGTGAAAGAATACAAATACTTGGGGATTGACTTCTATTATAGGCTCAACTAGGAGACTTGTAGAGTGAAAAGGATTCAGGGAGGGTAGAAAGTGTCTTACCTTCTTCAGAATAGATGTAGAAACACTGAGCTTTGGGACTGGAAAACCAAGAAAACTCTTTTGGGTTTGTTGGTCACACCAGTTGTCCATTATGGCTACAAAGTTTGGGGAGGAAACATGACAACATGTGGTTGGAGATAGGTAGAGAGGATTCAAAAATACTTAATCATAAGCAGTCTTAAAGTCAAGACTTTGGTGCCTTATGAAATTCTCTTAGCGGAAGCATGTAGTTTCCCATTGGAGGCGACAATGATAACTTGACCAATAAGTTATTTAAAGAAACTTGGAAACATGGATAACCAATGATGACCCAAAATTGTGATGAAAGAGGACTTGGTTCGTAGGAAGAAAACATGGATGAAACAAAACATAAAGTGGTTGAGTAAGTGGAACATCAAGCTACAAGAATGCCCTAATACCAATGTGGAAATTAAAAAGTTTGTTATAGAAAAATTCTAGACTACCATGTGGACTAATAACATGGGTAAAAAAAAGCTCATTATATCAAAGTGTTCAATCCAACTCGAGAATATGGTGATAAGGCTTACTTGGGGGCAACTATTAAAGAGAAAGCTGGATTGTTAGCAACTTAATTGAGGACGAGTTCTCATCACCTCAAATGTGAGACATGTAGATGGAAAAGGCCCAAAGGGGAGTGTGAAGAAAGGATTTAAAAGTTTTGTGAGACGGGCGCGATTGAGACTGAATAACACTTTGTCATGGAGTGGATAGCGTATGATGACATCTAGACTCAATACAAAATCAATTCAAAGGCAGAAAACATGCACAATTTATTGAGGGAGGATGAGATCAACCAAACTACTAGTTTGATTGCCAAGATTCATAATAGGAGGTCAACCATGGAAAGGAATTTGGAGTTAGCTTAAGACTATGATTTTGTGGTCCCTTTGACTATTTGGTCTTGTGAATGCCATTAAAATCCTTCATTCACTCATTCATCATACTACCAACATGTTTCAGAAAAGGCAGGAAAGTCGTGGAATGGGGAATTTTGTGACAAGAGGTTCATACAGAGTGGCACATGTTAACTTCGATAAATGAAGGGGGACACCCATGTTGATCCATATGTACAAAATTCTATGAAATTTTAAATAATTCAATAAAACAATTTCTAGTGGAAAAAAAGATTTTTAACTGTTGTCGGAAATAATCTAAAAACCCGAATTACCGTTTATGTGTTCGAAGTTAGGGTTGGTATGGAAGCGAGGTAGATTGGCGGCAGCAGCAGCGCGACTATTAATATTTATTGTTTCAAAATCATTATAGAAGAGCTGTCTGTTTGCCCGGAGAGCAGAGGCTACAGAGCTGGTTATTCACTTCGAAATGGCGTTTTGGGGTAAAGACTTTTTCTTGTGCTGTATTTGTTATTTGCACGAAACATTTGCCAATAGGTAGAATCGATTGTTAGAAGTTCAATATTCAAAAAATTAGGGCATCAGTTCGTGTGATTATGTTACCTGTTGGTTCTGTTCTGATGTTTTTAGATGCTTAAAAAGTTTTTCATCATATTCTCGAAACATCAGCGCAAGTTGGTGTTGGATTTTTTATATTAAAACATATGACAACGACGAAGAAACTATGGTTGTTCTATCGTTTGTTATCAGAGCATTTTTAATAAATGAACACAGAGCATATATGATTATAGGCTGTGATATGCTATTGCTCTTTTGGTATTTTGTAGGATAGAATTATTTGCTGCATTTTTGTCCCAGCTCTACCCGCCATGCTGTCATTTTTTCCACATTCAAAAGCATCTGACTGCCGCTCTCCGTAGTGGACATACTAACATTTTATTTATTTCTTGTTTTAGCCCAACAAGCTATTTTTTAAGCCAAGACAATTCTTCTGGAATACATGCAAGGCCTCAAAGTGGTAGTCAACGTGACGAGACCATATAAAATATAGACTAAGATGGGGGGTAGGCGATACGTTTGACTATCTCCTCTTGTGCGGTGGATTATGTGTGTTTGCATGTTGTAATGTGCTTCCCCTATGATGTGATGTATGTTATCTATTTTGTTTAAATTTCTTTTAAATGACCCTTGCTGCTCTTCCACATATAGTACCTTCTTTTAGAACATACTTAGCTACTTCCTTGTACATCTCTATGTATGCTTTCTTTTCTCTATTTATAATCTGTATCAATTTTATTTGTATTCCTGTCTCTCATTTTGTTTCCTTTTTCCTCTCAATAAGTCTTAAGGTTTGAACCTCTCATAGATCATTGGCCTTAAATTACACAAGCAAGTCTCATTCTTTAAACAATAATTGTGATTTGTCCTTAAAATGGTTGGTTATGATAATTTGAACTTGCACTAAGTTGTCTTGCCATGTTGTGTGTGTTGTCCTTTTGTTGCTTGTTGCTTGTTGCTATTGCCCACACTTTGGTCCACCAATGCTGCAAAGCATTTACATTTGATTAGGACCTAAAGGCATAACTTTGTGATAAATTAATTTTCCACTTGCCTTCACCAATGCTGCAAAGCATTTACATTTGATTAGGACCTAAAGGCATAACTTTGTGATAAATTAATTTTCCACTTGCCTTCACCATTGTTTTGAAGCAACATTCTCTTAGATCAAATATCTTATCTATCCTCGAACAAGTTATAGTTTTTATCATGGCAAGGTGTTTTGGAAGGTGTTTCCTTCTTTAGGGATCACTCATTTGTGCCTTGAATCATCATTGATTTCCTCTTACACTCATGGGGAAGTTTTGCATTGTTGTAGTTTTCCATTATTCAACGTGTGCTAAAGGTTTAGCTTTGATAGGTTTCAATCTACTTGGGAGGCTTCTAGCATAAATTCTTTCTAATGAATCCTCCGACAATTCCCAGAGGCCCAACAAGTGGGCAATGTGAAATATCTTAAAGATTTTAGATTGTCTTAATTTATTGCTCTTCAGATTTTCTCATAGCAATGAACATAATTGTCCATTGTTGCCACTTTGTTTTATGTCGAGCTTTTGTTGCTAGCCTCTTTAACTCGCATTTCGCTCTGGGCCACTCCCCATTGCAGACCATTTGAGTAAATATCTATGGTAAGACAAAGAACTCCACTATATCCTCATTGACAAATCCCTCTTAGCTCTTTCTTTCCATTGCAACCTAGGATTATTTATAACTCTTCTTGTATTAGATCTTTGATTGTGGTGTAAATCCATGCTTTAATCTCCATTAATTTCTTACTTATCAGTTTTTTTCCTTCCATTGCACGCATACTTGAAATACCTTAATTGTTTTTAACACCATCCACTATATCCTCATTGACAAATCCCTCTTAGCTCTTTCTTTCCATTGCAACCTAGGATTATTTATAACTCTTCTTGTATTAGATCTTTGATTGTGGTGTAAATCCATGCTTGAATCTCCATTAATTTCTTACTTATCAGTTTTTTTCCTTCCATTGCACGCATACTTGAAATACCTTAATTGTTTTTAACACCATCCTTGTCTACATGTTTTTTTGTTTTCCATTCTTTCCTTATTTTCTTTTTAATTTTTAATTACATTTGTGCATGTTTTTGAGCTTTGTGTAGGTTCATTTCCTTCACAATCTTGGTTTCGCACGTGCACATTTTTTTGGAAAAGGTCATTTTCTTTGTATGCTTTGCTTGAATGGTCATTTGACTTATCACACACTCTTTCATATCATTTCACCTATTTTTTCTTGGATTCCTAGGCCTTTATGTGCACATTGTCCCCTTTTATTTGTGCAGCGTTCTCCAGTTTTACCCTTGAGATTTATAGTAATGTAGTCATGTATGGATGGGAATTTGTACTTGATAATGATCTTGTTGATAGTTCTTTCTATGCACATTCTCCATTCTCCATTGCGCTTTGGTGCTAGTATTGCACATTTGTAGCTGGTGTCATCCTATGTGCTACTTTGTTTGGCCAACTCGCTCCAAGTATGAGTTCTGTGTGATGACTGATACTCTAGATTGGTGGTAATTCTTTGGCACATTCTCTGATACAATGTCTTGGTAGTTAGACAATAAGCAAAACACATATATTCATGTCTTTGTTTCTCCAAAAGTTTCCTTCCATCTAGCAAATAGATTTTGACATTACTGCACACTTCACTTTTACACTCTTCCTATGCATCTTCCCATTCAAGGTCATGGTGTAGGTGTTCTTTTGTCCGTCATGAATTGCTTTCCTATCATATTGCCATGGTCTTCTCAACAACATATGACATGCATCCATTGCCATAATATCACACAATACCTCATCATTATATGATTCTATGTGGAATTTCACCAAACTTTGCTCACTTACCAATATCTTGTGATCATCTTGAATCCATGCAATCCTATATAGTTTGAATGTTTTATCCTCTTCAATTTCAACTTCCGCACCATCTCTTCAAAACAAAATTATTTGTACTACCTCTATCAATGGTAATTTTACAACACTTATCTCTTGATTTGTAGTATTTTGAACAATTTACCTTTGTGCTGTCTCTTCAATTGACTCAGTCGCAATAGGACTCTCCTTATGACCTATGATTCACCTTTCTCATGTTCTCCACCAATTCTTGGTGATCCAGTTGGTCATTCCTTTGTGTATGCTGCTCTTGTATTGTTCTCACCTCTTTTGCTAGCACTCTCTTGACGACATTCAAATGCTCGATGTCCTCCACATATGAAACATGTTACTTTGGAAGGGTTTTTGTCAAATCCTTTATCATTCTTTTGATATCCATCATTGTAGTAGGGACTATTACTTCCTATTTTATTGTGGTAGGAACTTTTGTGACTCGTTGAATTTTTTTGCTTCTCATCTCTACCATATGGACTTCCCTTTTTGTTATTCTATGTATGATCTCCTTTCATTGTGTTGTAGTCTATCTTATTGGAATCTTCCTCCTACCTTTCTGCTACTGTTCAAATCTTTTGTTCAACTTTTCCTAAACTTTTAGTGCAAATTGATAGGCTTCTTGCACTGTTGTCATTCTTACTTTGGATGTTAGTTTTGAGGCCATTTATATAAGTGCGCCACTTTCTCATTGCTAACTTCACCATGTCTAGTTTTGATGATCATCTTATGGAGGTCCTCAGTCTACTCCTTCATCTTCTTCTTCTTTTGCCTTAAGTTATGTGATATCTTCAATAGTTCTAGCTCATAATTAACAAGAATGAATTGATTCTTCAACTTTGTCACCACCATGTCACACTTTGTGATTCTTTCTTTTCTTGTTCTATTTCTATTTGATTGGACTTAGTTTTTTCAATTGTGATCCTTTCTGGATCTTCATTTTCTTCATACTCAAAATATTCTTCCATATTATTTATCTAGTTAATTTTTTCGTCAGGTACCAACATAAAATAGAAATCTCAATTCTAGGTCTCTTATCGATTTTGGAAATGGCTTTCAACATTTGATCTGGTTTGACTCTTCTCTGCGGTATGGACTTCCCTCCTTGTTTTGCTTTGCATATGATCTCTTTTCATTGCGTTGTGGTCTATCTGCATGGAATCTTTCTTCTCTACCTTTTTGCCTCTTTTTAAATCTTTTGTTCAACTTTTCCTAAACTTTAAATGCAAATTGATAGGCTTCTTCCACTTTTGTCATCCTTACCACACACAATTCTTCTTCTTGGATGTTCATTTTGTCATTTATGTACTACAATCACTTTGTCCTGATAGCTTCACTATCTCCAGTTTTAATGACCTTCCTATGGAATTCCTCAGTGTAATCATTCACCGTTTTCTCATTTTGCCTAAAGTTTGCAATCTCCTCAACATTTCTAGCTCATAATCAGTAGGTTCTTTGACTTTGTCACCATCCTATACCACTTTGTGATTTTTTCTTTTTCCTCTTCTATTTATATCTTATTGGACTTCTCTCTGCCAAATCGAAGCATGACCCTTCAACTTAGTTTCAGAAAATTTGACCCTTTCCATATCTTCAATTTCATCATACTCAAATTATCATTTATCCAGCCAATCAATTCCTTAGGATTCGAACTACTAGCATAGTTAGAAATTTAAATTCTAGGTCTCTTACCGATTTTGAAAATGGCTTTCAATATATTGATCTGGTCGGACTCTTCTTTCATGGTTTCTGTTTTCTACTTTCAACCAGATTTCTGCTGGCCAGCATACAGACAGATCTATCTCTACCAAAATCCATGCAAAAGTACAATGTCTAAGCTTTTCAGTTTCAGGAGAGATGGACACAAATGTACTGAGAATTTCCTATACTTTCCAAAGCAGATTTAATAACAAAAATGTAAGAGAAATTGGGTTGTCTTACCTAAACTAGTTGGGCTTGAAAGTATTCTTTTGATGGATTAAAAAATTCTTTAAACCAGGGTTTTGTGAATAGGGAGGTATTACCTTAAGTCCATGAGCCCTTACCCAAGTTCCCATCTCTATCCTCTTTTGAAGCACAAACAACCTCAGAAAAAAACATAAGCACTAGGGAGAATCTTTATCTTAACATATTAAGGTTTTCCAAGTTTTTATTATCTATAAGTTCAATTCCCACAGCTTTGGCCACAAGGTTGTACCTGCATATAAGCACCAGGTCTGTGTTAATTTCTGCTTCCTTCCTTACTTCCCCATCCATCTCCACTAGCAGGATACGTTCTATTGTCATTATTTTACCTGAGTTTCCTATTCATCCTCATTTGAAATATCAACCTTATCCTTACTTCCTTCCGTCACTGCTCCATAGGAGTGACCAGAATGATGGCCCACATTGCACTTCCTTGTGTGCCGCACCAGCTCTAAGCTCTGGCCCACCTTCCGATTGGAGCAATGAGACATCAAACAAAGGTGCATCTTGGCTGATATGTCACCTGTTCCCTGCTGAAAGATCTTCGTGTAATTTGTGAAACAGGGGTATTCAACAAGCACCGACAGACTCTTTCCCAAAATTGCTTAAGGTTTATCACCAGAGCTCTCATTCCTAAACTTTATAGGATTATTCTTATTTAACCTTTGGGATCCATTGCTGTAGCATGGTGTGCTCATCACTACCAAGCTCCTTATATGAAAATTAGATAGGATTATTCTTGTACGTAATATAAAATAAGATAACTCATGTTTGAAAGGCAACATTGAATAGATAACTGGCACCAAAGAAAATTGCTTGACAGGCAGGGTTGACTGTCAAATTTAGGCCATGTGTAGCAGCAGCAGCAAGATTCTGTGGCATAATGTTCTGTGCTGGAACATTACTTTGGATAACTTGTGTGAGATTTGTGACGATGTTTGGCTATGCAGAATAGACTCATGGCCATTTGTAAATGATTAGCACCAGTTGTACTACAACTCAACATAATGATCACATATGCCTGTACAGCTCCTGATGGACTGACAACTTATGTGCACACTAAATCCAGGTTGCATAGCATGTGCTACTTGCACAAAACTAGTAATATGCACTCCCTTGCCCATTTGGTAACTGAATTTCTTCAGTCACAGTGCTGAATGTGTTCTGCCTACTTTAGGGGAACTCCTCCTGGCTGACACTCTGGAGAAAGCCAAATTTGTGGACATACCACTTCGCATACCAACAAAATATGTTACTATTGGTAGGCATGATAGGTTTCCCAGATATGTTTACTCTGGACTTTTGCTAACTCAGTACATAAAGGAATACAATACATATCAACAGGAACGTTTTAGTTCCAGATGATATGTAGTACCTTGACATTATTATTCATATTGAGCAAAGATATTTTGCAGATATAGGATTACATTGCTTTTTATTGTAGGATATACTGAGAAATTTGCTGTGACATTCTCAATTGTGTTGATAATTATATTTGGAAATCTGTGGCTGGTTCCTGCATCCTTTCATTGCTCTTTTTGAATTTGAGACTAAGGTGTAACACAGGGACTCGTCTCCCCCCAAACCCTCACGCACCCGGGTCAGGGACATCCCCGCGTCGGGGACTTGGCGTTCCCAAGCCCCCCCACCACTGCCTTCGCGCCACCATCTCGCCGCCAGGGGTTTCTGCAAGCAAAAGTTGCGGCTGCAGCACTTGTGATGGAAAGGGGGTTAACTTGCTATTGTAAAGGTCACCGTGTCACACACACACACACACTACATATGCATATTTATGAATGCAGGTACATGATTTTGTACTTGTTTTGATATCATGCTACTCATTGTAATCATTTTTATGATATTTTTTATATTCATGTTGCAATTTTGCTATGTTCAAGTATTTGGTATTATAATTTATTAGTTTTTATACTATTAGTCTATTATACATCATTTCATAACTAGCATTTCAAGTACTAGATGTATAGTATATTACTGCACCCCCCTTAGCCCCCCACCACCACCCCCTGCTGTCCCCCCACCGTCCCCAAATTGAAGCCCTTTTTTTCTTGTCCTGGAAGCCCGTCCCGACGTCCCCCAGTGCCCGTGTTACACTTTGAGAGTCTTAATAAAAAAGGAAAAAATTATAGTTGAACTTACTAATAAACAGTATGGCAGTCTTTTCCATGGTTAAGTGTAAGATGACAATATCTGCGAGGTACATACCCGGAATACTTTGAATATAAACAATAATGTTAAATCCCTGATGATCTTTAGGACCTTAATATTGTTTTTCTTACTGAGCAAAGAATTATTCCAGATATAGGATTGACTATTGATTTTTATGGTAGGATCAGAGTTCCAAGAATCGCCAGTGAATCGCGATCCGGTTCATTGGAAACGATTTTTTTGGAGCCGGAAATCGTTTCGGCCGATTTTTTCACATGAATCGCCGAATTGGCAATTCATGTGAAAAAATCGCCTGAATCGGCTTGGGAAATCGGCGTGAATCGGCGGATAGCTAAAAAGTCAAGTCAAATTTAAAGTATAAGTTTGATTTATTTAATTTCTTATACTTTAAGTTATATTTGTATAAATTATAAAATATATATACTTCAGGATGTTTGAGATAGGTTCCAGCTTCATAGGAGTTAAGATGCAGATTCTAGATTTTGAAAATTCCAGACTTAACCAAATTTCAGGATTCAACAAGCCTTTAGCAGGGCTACCTCCCACAATCCATCATGGCTTTCTAAGGTCAAACTGAAGCTGGCAAAAGGATTCTCAAAGGGTTTTAACTTGTTTTATCACAAATCACTTGGTTTCGACCCCATCTCTATGACAAACTTAGCTTAGCTCTCGCCTAAATCCCAGACATACATGACTTCCCAACAGGCCAAAATCATTCAAACCTCCTTTGCCGGACCTAGGGACTTGAAAACAGCTACCAACAAAGACTACCTAAGATCTAGTTATGAAGACTTTGACATTTGGCATTGATCAATGATCAAGCATCATAGATTCATACTATGAAACAATTTAGTTTTATGGATCTTACAGATACTGATAGACATATGTTTCATGGATCTTCATCTTACATACATTTATGATTTGATGTCTTATGGATCTTCATCTTACATACATTCTATGATTTGACTCATTATGATCCTATGATTTCTATTTACTTTAGCTACAATTTACATTTTACGTGTAATGTATGTGATGGATTTATCATTTATGTTCCTTGTTTATGTATATTAGCTTCTATTTGATGATGTTATAGTGTGTTTAAGTTATATTCAATAAAGGGTGCATGAAATAAGTTTTAAATTGTTAAAATCTCTAAATTTCAAGGGTTTTTTAAATTTGCTGATTTGTGGCCGATTCGATTCCGATTCATGGCCGATTCACAATTCGATTCGGCCTTGCCGATTCCGATTCTCGTTTCTTTGGGTAGGATATATTCAGAAATTTGGCATGACATCTTTAAGTGTGTTGATAGCTATATTTAGGAATGTTTGGTTGGTTCCTGCATGCTTGCCATTACATTTTAAATTGAGAATCTCAATGAAAAGAAAAATTATATGGTTGAAAATTTCAATCTTCATTGTGTTCATCTACCGGAAGTAATTATTAATAAAACTATTGGCGGTATTTTCCATGGTCAAGAAAAAGGTGACAATGTATAGCATGTATACCCCATTTGTATTAGGGCAATTGTATATTGCTGCGTCCATATAAAGTTTTTACAGGAATGTGAAAGTAAGTAGCTAATTATGCACAGTTAGGTTTATATTATAGACTTTGATGGAAGCAATTCTTGCATTACATATGACCACCCTTATAAGTCATCAAAATAGCTTTAATGATGGACCCATTTCTTCATTTGTGATGGATAGTCATTGTGTCCATTTCTTCATTCGTGATGGATAGTCATTGTGCTTAGTCATGTCTTTGTGGCATATGCATGTAAGTTGGATCTTTCCCATTTCTGTCACGAGTCTGCAAGTCTTTAATATTTTGTGTGAATTGTTTTGGTGTGTCAAACATAAAACCACCAGGCCTTGCAATTTTTGATGTCCATTTTAAGACATTTTCTGTTTCATCTCTAATTTGTCTTGTATGTATTTGGTTGATAGGTGTCGAAGTTAAAAGTGGTAAACCGGTTACTCTTGATTATGACTCGGAGAGAGGAAGACTTCATCTTACCCAGGTTGGTGTACAGTTTAAGAGCACAAGTCCAAATTACTTTTTTAATATCATTGCTAATTGCTCAAGTTTTACATCTCATCCGAATATAAATGATGTTGAACTTTATTTGTTAGATTATGTTTCTGTGTCTTGATTTCTATTCTGTGAAGTCTATGGAATATGTTCTGTTCCTTGGCAGGCCACCTTAGGGCTTGGTTCTTCAGAGCAGAAGAGTGTAGTGCAATGTAATGTTGGTGATGGACCTGGCATTCTCCTGTGTTCCTTGTTATCTGGAAAAACAGAGGCATGCTCCTTAAATCTCCAGTTTGAGGAGGAAGAAGAAGTCACATTTTCCGTTTTGGGTCCTCGTAGCATACACCTTACTGGCTACTACATGCCTCCAAATAGGGAAAGACGTGATGATTCGTATCCTTGTATATAATTAGTGGATTATATATATCTTTTGGAACATTGGTATTAGTCTATAAGACTATTAGTAGATGGCATTTTTCTCAAGATTTATATCATGGTTCTTTCCTTAAACAAAAACAGGGATACATCTGGTGAAGATATAACTGGTGACAGTGAGGATTCCGAAGACTTAAGTAATGATGATGAATATGAAGAAGATTTCATTGATGATGATATGATAGTTTCTTCAGGAGCACACAATAGTGGTGGTATGTTGTTTGCCTACTTTTAGAATTGACCATATATTACTTTGTCATAGCTTATGTATATATTTTATGCTGGTAAAGTTTTATTATATATGTGTTATTTTGCCATAATAAATAAATTTGGTGCACAAGTCATATATTTCATGGTTTACATTAGTCTTTTCTTGGGTCGTTCTATGCTCTATCTTCTGGCAGTCACTTGTACAGACATTCTTTTGATACGGGGTAATAGGATTGTTGATTTTTGGGGAGAGGGCTTCTTTCTCACTGCATAGATTTCCTTCAGCTGAGACACCAATTCACTTTTTACACCTCTACTAGGGTATGAAAAGTCACGTTGAATATCATTTTTTTCAATATAATTCAATGCACTTGTAAAATATTGGGGTGAAGGCTTTTCTCCCACTACACTAATTTCCTTAGCTGAGATGGTAACTCATGTTTGAGATCTAAGTCACAAGGTTTGTGTCCATGTTTATTTTCAGCGAGGATAAATTTTTGAACAAGTTTGAGAGGTAATAAATCTGATTTTTTTTGTGATTGCGTTGAAAGAATATTATTATTTTTAATTTTTATTTTCAAAATAAAAAATAAAAAATATAACTATAAAAATAATTGCTTAACTGTAAAAAATATTTATCAAAATTTATAAAATACAAATATCTGATGTTTTGTATTTGTTTTTAAAAAGATAAATCTCAATTTACAAATGTAAATTTCAAATAAGAATCATATTTGATTAATACAAATTATAAATATTAAATACAAATATCAATTCATAAATATATAAATAAATATTAAATACAAATCTCGCTTTATATTTTTATATAAATAATTAAATTGAGATTTCTATTTATTATAATTAGGAAACTATTTCTTAATGTAATAATATTCCTAAATGTAACTTTATAATTGTACACATTTTTAATTATATTAACTCAATTGCAACAAAAGAACTTCTGTTTTATTTAAAAATTAATTGGGAAAGTTTGGGTTTTCGGAAGGGTCCAAGGTCCAACCTCATTTACAAGAGATTGAGGCAAGGTGGGAGCACCGAAGTCAAGAAATGTATGCTGATAAGGCTACAAAACTGTGTTAGTTTGGGACATGTCGCACCCCTCAAATCCCCATCCCTGTCCCCTTAGGCATTTTGGGGATGGGGGGACATTCCCTGCTATTCCCCCCTAACAAGCAAGTTCTGGAAATGTCTCAGTAATGTGTCCCCATTTTAGGGGATGTTAGGAAACAGTTAAGGGACACCTGGCCATCAAGCTTCCCATGGATGGGCAGGCATCACCTACAGCAAATCATTTTTTATATAGTTTTAAAAAAAAAGAGTTCATAAAATTAAAAAAGACTGTTAAATATATCATGACAGCATTGTGAAGAAGCAATACAAATTTAACTTGACAGTAGTCTAACAACAATAAAATTAATAATGACAGCATGACAGAAACAACTGCAGTTCAATATCAGTGTTAGGAAACAATTAAGTGACACCTGGCCATCAACCATTGTGTTGATTGCCAGGCCGTCCCCTACAGCAAAGCAATTTTTATATTGTTTTTTATAAAGTCGTTCATAAAATTAAAAAAAGGACTGTTAAATGTATCATGCCATTGTTATAACAGAAGCAATAAAAATATAGCATGGCAGCAGTCTAAGAACAATTAAATTTCTCATGTCAGAAGTGACAGCAACAACTGCAGTTAAACAGCAATAAATATATCAAGATTCAGATTTTATAGTTAATGATATAAGCTATATAACAGTTAACACTAGCAGCAATAATTTCGGTTTCTGATTTCATTGTTCAATAAACTCTCATACTTAAAAAATTCTTTATATGGTATTAGCCTCAATTATTGTCAGTTGCAAAGGAGATTAAAGGTGCATCAGTTATGGTCTGGTGTAGTGTGGTATTTTGTAAGAAGTGCAAACAAATAATTATGGTCTGGTATAGTCTGGTATTTTGTAAGAAGTGCAAACAAATAATTTCTTTTTGGGATGTGGTTGGCATGCAGGCTTCTGCAGACATCATCCTACATCTTATAAAAAGTGTCATGTTATATTGCTGCTGTTATACTGCTGCTCATTAATCTGTAGTAATATGACTTTCTCTGTTCTGTGTGTGTGTCGGGATATATATATATATATATTTGTATATCCCCTTGCTATCCCCAAAAATTGGCCCTCAGATTGCCGTCCCTAAAATTTGTCCCCTGCTGTTCCGCTGTTCCTATCCCGAAAATGCCTTTGAACGTGGCTAGAAAGTAGATTAGGAAACAAAGCACAGGGAAAGCTGAAAGCAAACATCTAACAACAAAACTACAAAAGAGCCCACAAGGTTCCATTACTTGGTTGAGGGCAAGACATGGAGGGTTTCAGCTCTCTTGTTTCTTCTTCAAGAATTGCATATGATCCTTCATAAAATCATCTTTCTATTCCAAAATCTTAAATTGCCTTCTTGATTTGGCTTTTGGTACATATGTTAGGGCCCGAGTCCAACTGTCCCTTATGTTAACAAAAAACAATATCATACTATCTCATTAAAGATGCTAAAACTTATTGTAACCGTCATCCATATTCTGTAGGATTGCTTTGACAATGCCTTCAATTCCTTCCAAATTCCTATAGATAGCTAATGCAAATGGAACTAATTGTATGTATATGCAAAATCTCTCTTACCTAGCAAATGAAGAAGATTGCTATGTTTTCTGCTGAAAATTTGGTGCGATTATCAAATTCTACATACCTAAAGATTTGGAAAACTTGTGCCTCCAAGTTTATGCCTTTGTTAGGTTCAAATCCACAAAAGTGGCGATTTCATTCATCGAAGGGCTTGACAAGATTATTTGCAAGGGCAAGGAACTTTTTTCTTATTTTGCTCCTCCCTTCATGACCGAGACATGTCTTATCACCCCCATTGGACAACCTCTTGCTATTTACTCTTGATGATCTCCACCCATTGTATCTAGTGATTTAGGACAACCCTTGTATGCACTTGAAAAACTAGTTATAATAAGATGTATGAGAATTACATTTCAAGTGAAACTTTGGCAAACTAGTAAAATAGAAAATTTGCAAGTGCTAAATAGTATAATTTTATGTACTTGAATACTAAACAAAATTTGACAAATGAAAATGTTAAATTGGAGATTTCTATTTGTAGTGTCCTAAATTGTATCCTTATGCAATATTGGTCCTTAGTTAGACCCCATTTTAGTGTCCAAAGTTTTCATGCCTGTTATGCTTGATCCAACCTTGATTTCGCACATATTTTTGAAATTCCCATATCAAATTTGAGCTTGAATTGGCCAGTATGGGACAAGTGGGTGGGTATGGGGTGAGTTGGGTCAGCCCTAACCTCGAAAAATAGGCCCAAATTTGAATTGTGCAACAATATTTTGATTTTTGTGGGATCCTTAAATCCACATCAACCTCCTTCGAGTTTTGAGCTCCGAAATGGCTAGGCGAGGCATAAAGGCAAAGCTACCTCCCTCATTTTGGTAATCAATGAGCCATCATTAATCTCTAATTACCTACAAGGAAGCAATATCAATTTAAGGAGCAATGCAGGTGGTTCAAGTTCATTAAGCATCAAGCATGAAAGACAAGGAGTAATTTCTAGATCTAAGCATGTGTGAAGGCATTCATGTTCTTCCTATCATCTATCCAAGGTCAAGACAACTTCAAAGTAGTATAACACTGACGCGGGGGTACGTCAGGACGAGGGGACGCCAGGATGAGTTTCGGGTAAGGGCCTCAATTTTGGGACAACGGGGTGGGTGGGGGGTGCTGCATACTATACATTTAGAACTTTGAAATGCTAATTATGAAATGATGTTTCAATATAACATACCAAATTGGTTCTTGAAATACATTGATGCGGGGGTACGTCAGGACGAGGGGACGCCAGGACGAGTTTCGGGTAAGGGCCTCAATTTTGGGACAACGGGGTGGGTGGGGGGTGCTGCATAGTATACATTTAGAACTTTGAAATGCTAATTATGAAATGATGTTTTTGTTAATGTTTTTGTATGCTGCGAGAGATATCATCAGTCTATATTGTGCGATGTTCTATAGTTTATCTATTGGCACCTTGTATTCATGTTGACTTGGCACCGAAAGTTTGCTGGCATCATATTTTCCAGCATTGTTATATTCATTCTTGGCACCGTGCATTCACCTTATCCTTGTTGGCATTTGTTTTGTCTTCTGTATGAGTTGGCACTTCACGTTTCATTTATTATTAAGTGTCATTTCATATATTCTCATCTTCTTTCGTGTGACTAAGCTGCTTCCTTGGCACCGTGCAATCAACTATGATTTGCTGTCAAGGTTGTGCTCATTACAGTAGCTGTTTATTTTGGAGATGTTTCTGCGGTTGCCCACCTTGCCGATATCCGTTATGAAGGCAACGGTTCACTTCATATTAACTCTTGACACTCGTTATGAGTTGTTGTTTCATTTACTGTTGCCACGGTGGAAGTTTGTAACTGTCAAGAGGACTTGTCTTGCGCTGAAGACCATTCTTGGTAATATAGTGACATTTCAGGTGTGGCGTCTCCTCCTTCTGGGACGGGAGTTTTATGGAATTCTCAAAAAGGATTGTATGTGATTCAGCTTGATGAGATTTCAATAAGGAGAAATGTCAATTTTCTGTGTATTGCATTTTAGCATGCGATTGCTATAATTCTGCGTATTCTGATTACACACAGTCATACTCTGATGTCTGTATTGTTTCTGATCATTGTATGATCATTGAGCAATCCCGGTGTTTAATTTGTTTAAGATATATTTTAGACTTATTGACTATCAGTTTGAAGACCCCCATAAGAAGCAAATATTTTGTATTTGGTTTGAGAACTGAATAAAGTGATCTTCTTTGGTGGGCTGGGTTGTTTCCCTTGAGCAGGAGGGTTTTTCCTTGGATAATATTTGTGTTATCTGTTACTTGTGTTTTGCATTTCAGCTATGTTATTCTGGTTTGAAAAACTCAACAGTTTCAATATAACATACCAAATTGGTTCTTGAAATACTTGAACATAGCAAAATTGCAACACGAACCATAACCATTGAACATTCAACATAGTAACATACATGGTAACATAATGATAAAATTATATTAATTCTATCAAAGATTCAAAATTCATTGTTCAAATATCATAAAGATGATCATGATTACAATGAGTAGCATGATATGAATCACGATCAATATCAAAATGAGTACAAAATCATGTCAAAATGTAAGCAAGGGAGACCTCTAATCATCCCCCAAGCCAAAGTCCTATTCACTGGAACTACTGGACTCCTCATGGTCAAGTTCTGCCAAAGGAACACCAACTAGCCTTACATGGCTTCTATTGCAATCTCGTCCTCATCAATCTAAGATGGATCCTCTGGCTCTACATCCCATCGTGCTGCTGGGCTCTTTTGTACACGCGTGGCTTGCGATCTATGATACGCAAGACACTGTGTACAACTAGCTTCTCTACTCTCTTAGAGGTAAGTTTGTTCCTCTTAACAGAGTGGATGAAGCTATAAGTAGACTAATTCCTCTTTGCAGCTTAGCAACTACGAACTTGAGATAGCAAACAAATGGTCCTTGTGAGAAAATCAGAAAAGTAAAACTCGGAAGTTACTTAAAAATTAAAAATTTAAAAACTTGAATAGGTTCTGAAGGTGAGGAACTACAAACCTGAGATAACAATTGAATGACCAGTGTGGTAATCTTTTCCCTCTAAGATCCATGACATTTCCACCTCAAAATCGGATGCTTTTGTGCCATAGTTCTGATGTCCATCTTTGTCAAATCCGAGTAACCTAGAACATAATAAGTTGTAACATAATGTCATAAACATACCCAATAGTAAAACTAAAGATACTAAACTCTAGATAGTAA
The DNA here is from genome assembly GCA_027943335.1 of Chamaecyparis obtusa. Lineage (NCBI taxonomy): Eukaryota > Viridiplantae > Streptophyta > Pinopsida > Cupressales > Cupressaceae > Chamaecyparis > Chamaecyparis obtusa. The sequence goes on along the minus strand of BSBK01005435.1, from coordinate 488,132 downwards.
ATAACAAATATTGAATTAACAATTACTTGTAAGAGTGGCAAATTCTCTCACTCAGATGAATGTCACCAACAATATCAGCATAATACATCTTACCAATGCACCTAAAGAACTCGGACTTTACCTCATCATCCTCAAGTGGTGTAACTCTACTGGGCCTAGGCATGTATTACTTAGGATTCAATGCATAGGCAGCCATGTGCAAAGGAGTGTTCAGCTTCTCCCATTTGCAGTGAATGATAGGCTGAATGTGCTCATTGTAGAATGCTAAAGTGGGGTCCCTCTCACCCACAACAACCCTCATTTGGCCAAGCATAGAATCGATGCACTCATAAACCTCTCCAAGGGTAGGTGCATCCCCATCACCATATCTGATCACCTGGAAAACTAGAGTAATGATGGAGACGATGTATTTTGCATCACTCCAAAACTGATCACTCTACACTGTCTCCTTCACCCTCTTCCCTTGCTTTGTTTTGGACTCAGCCCACCGATTCCATTCTTGTGTCATAACCATGAGTTGCGGTGACTCTTGCAACTCAACCATTTTCTCCAAGAGAATGTAATATGATGCATATCTAGTCTCAACTGGTTTCAAGAACTCCTTTGCGAAGCTCTTGAAGAGTGCATGTGAAGTGTGGTGATTGCAAGATAAACATCTACACATCTCTCGCATCATTAACCACTCCTTTAATCCAGTCAATCTTCCCCATGTCCTTGAGTGCATTGTTCATGGCATGCACACATCATGGAGTCTAACAAATATGTCTATAGGCTGCCTCAACAAGCCTATTTGCAGCTTTGTACACATGTGCTGCATCTGTCACTACTTGGACCGCATTTTGTGGCCCAACCTCCTCAATAGCCTCCCTAAGGACGTGAATCTGAAAAATCAAGATCTTTGTGATGCCCTGAACAATCAACTGCCCTTAAAAAGTATGGGCCCTCAGTGCATGTGACCATTATGTTGATGAGTGGACGATGTCTAATGCCTGTCCACCCATCCGTAATTATGGTGCAACTCGACTCCATCCAGCATGCCTTCATGTGCTCCATCAAAACATCGATCTTGTTATACTGCCTATCCAAGGTCATGGTCCTCAATTTGTGCTCACCTGGTGGCACAAATGATGGCCCTCCCTCCTTCGCTACCATGGACATCATGTCCTTATAATAAGGAGATCGAGGTACATGCAATGGTACGCCATTGACGAAGAAGAATGTACCAATTGCATCGTCTAACCGATCCTTCATGTGCACATTAAAAAAATCAGCAATGGGGTTATTAGAACTTTTTGCCTTGTATTTCCCTCTGCTGCCCTCCCCTACTGAACTTTGAATGGATGAAGGTCCAGAAGCTAGTTTTGACATGTTTCCCACTCTTTGATGTATGATACACGTAGAAGTATCCCTGTTGCCCCTGTAACTGCTGAATTGCCTTAACTTGTTGCCTAGCAGCCAAAGAATTAGGCACTGGAACTGCACTATCATCTGGAATGCCCCATAGTTTGTTTATTTCAATTCTAAATTTGACATTTTCAGCCTCTAACAAGAATTTGCATGCACTCGCACCATATCCCATCCAAAAGAGAAGGTGTGAATTAACTCTAGTAATGCTCCCAAACCATTTGGTGCCACAAAAATTACGTTTCCATTTTCTCATGCCACCACTTTAGGCTTTGGGGCTAAAGCTCTTATTGCAAATTGTTTTAGAGGAGACTTTGGATCATAAGGACCCTTAGCAAATGGTGTCAAAATTTGTGAGGGGCAATCAATAGAAGGTATTCTTGGTGCAACATAAGTAGATTGGGCTTCTGGATCTGCCCCATGGTCACTTTCCTCATGCTCAGGCTCATACTCTGATAAACTTGCACCCTCAGAATGCAATTCCATGTCTTCTCCACTAGAGGCCATTTAGACATTGCATTTCACAAAATGATAAAATTTCAGCCTAATTAGTAATTCAAAAAAATAAAAATAAATTGTTAAATAACTAGTTTGAAGTTTTGACCTAGTTTAGAAATTGAAATACGTTTTAGCCTAACTTAATAACAAAAAATTTAAAATAACAATGCATTCAAACATTTAATTTTTTTATAGAAACAATGCATTCAAAGTTCAAACAATAGGTTACAAAAATATAAATACTTTCAACAAGAATCTGAAACAATGCATTGAACGTATAGTTTTAGAAAAAAATGAAAATCAGAAAATAAAACAAAGAAAATTCTAAAAACTCTACCTTGTGCTTGATGAAATTTGTTCATCTTGATCTTGCTATCACTTGCAATTACTCTTCCTATCACTCTTCAATCACTCTTTCAACCCCTTTTCACTCTTTCCTCTTAGTTGTAGCAAAAATGTGAATGCCAAATGAAATTTACGGGGCTTATGAAGGCTTAGAGGGCCCTATATGGGACCCACATCATTTTAGGGTTCACTAAGAACCAATTAGAAAAACTAAAAACTAAAAAAAAAATTAAAAAAACACTTTTTTATGCCCCCATTGCCAACTACACCCCATCACATCCCGGGGATGGTCGCTATGGAAGTCCTTGCCGTCTCGAACGTCCTGGAGTTCTTGGGTACTTATGCGGTGCGGGAAGCTCGGACGACGGCGGGTGTGCTCGTGTACGTGAAGCACCTGTCCCAGGGACATCCCAACATCGGGTAATCCGGGGTTTTGGGCTGGGTGCGCGTCCCTAGGTTTCACTGCTTCAAAGACAACTTCAAACATCTTCATGAGCATTTCAACTCCACAAAGGTTTGTGAAGGTATAAGCATCTTATAAAGCCTTTTCTTTATAACAACATGCTTCCTTTTCAAGTATTTCTATTTCAATATCAAGGTTAATTCCTCAATTGGGGTTTGGCTTAGGCAAACCCCTTTCCACAACAATTTTCCCATTTCGTGTGTAGGTGACATGTGGTATAGCTGCGGAAGAGGCTACAAGAAGGTTTGACTGAGCGCTGTAGATTAACATTCATTTCATTAGAAGTTGCAGGATCAAGGGCGACTGCGCTCGCCCTTGTCCTCTTGGTCACCCCTGACTTGCCTTTTTGGACTGTAAATTGGATCACATGTTAGGCTCTGTGTTGGGTTCCTAGATCTGGTCTTAGAATTAGATTCTCTGTTTGCTATTTGTCTGCATGCTTAGAAAATCATCTCTCCTTTCATGCTTACCCTAGATTTTGCAATTTTGTTCTTATTTGCATAGTCATTCCTCATTTATAGCAAAGGATCACTACATCCTCTTAGTGCTTGAGCCTCCTCGAGCCTAGTGAATCATCTTCCTTCCAATGTATGAGAGAACATAGGGGTGAGATTTCTAGTTTGTCCATTCATCATAGTGAACACCCTCACATCCATGTTTTCTTTCGTTAAACCATTATATCCAAAATATCATAAAGATGATTACAATGAGTAGCATGATATCAAAATAAGTACAAAATGTAGTGAAGAGAAGCCTCTAATCATCCTCAAATTCCTTATCACTAGAATTACTAGACTCCTCATAGTCAAACTCCACCAAACTAATGCCTACTAGCCCTGCTTCTGGAATTGTAACATTTTAATCAATATATGATGTCTCCTCTGGCTTTTCATCCCATCGTGCTGTTGAAATCTCTTTGTACAACCGCAATTTCTCTGCTCTCTAAGAATGTAAGTTTGTTCCTCTTAAGAGATTGGATGAAGGTATAAGAAGACTGATTTCTCTTAGCATTTGAAGAACTAGAAATTTGAGTAGCAATCAAATGGCTAAAGTGGTGGTCAAAGATTTTGGTCCATGGCAATTCCACCACAAAATTGGGTCCTCCTGTGTTATAGTTGCCATATTCAGCTTGGCTGCCTCATATAACCCCTAAGAGTGGCAAATTTGGTCTACTTGTGAATCATATTGGCATCCATACTATAATCATGCTGGCATTTATAGGATCATACATCTCAATGGCCATAAAGAACCCTGCCTTCACATTAGCATCCTGTATCGATGTAACTCTACCAGGTCTAGTCTTGTACCACTTAGGATTCAATGTGTAGGTAGCCATGTGCAAGGGAGTGTTAAGCTTCTCCCAACTTTGATAAATTATTTGCTGAATGTGCTCATTGTAAAATGCTAATGTGGGGTCCTCTTGCATGGCAGCACTCATCTAATCAAGCATATAATCAATGCACTCATACACCTCTCCAAGGTTAGGTGCATCCACATCCTCATATATGAGGACTTGGACAATTGGAGCAATGATGGAGACTATATATTTTGCATTGCTTCAAAGTACATCACTCTTCCTTGTATCCCTCACCCTTCTCCCCTACTTTGTCTTGGACTTGGCCCATCGATTCCAATTTGCTGTCATAACCATGAGTCATAGTGACTCTTGCAACTCAGTCATTCTCTCCAATATAATGAAATAGAATGCATATCTCAACAAGTTTCAAGAACTCCTTAGAGAAGTTCATGAAGAACTCATATGAAGTGTGGTGGTTGCAAATAAACATTTGCACATTTGTAACATCACTAACCACTACTCTGATCCACTCAATCTGCCCCATGTCCTTGAGTACATTGTTCATGGCATGCACACAACATGAAGTCCACCAAATATGTTTTCAAACTGCCTCAACAAATTTCCCCATAACTTTGCACACATGTGCCACATCTATCACTACTTGCACCACATTTTATGGCCCAACCTCCTTAATAGCATCCTTGAGGACTTGGTACTGAAAATCAACATCGTTGCAATGCCCTGAATGATTAACTGCCTTAAGATAATATGGGCCCTCTATACATGTAACCATGATATATTGATGAGAGGACAATGCCTAATGGCCGTCCACCCATCCATGACTATACTACATCCTCTCTTCACCCAACATCCCTTCATTTTCTCCATCAACACATTGATCTTGGAATAGTTTATATCCAAGATCGTGGTCCTCAATTTTGTCTCAGCTGGTGGCACATATGATGGTCCTCCGCTTGCTACCATTGACATCATCTCCTTATAATAAGGAAATTGAGCTACATGAAATGGCATCATCTATATTGTCCTTCAATTGTACATTGAATAAATCTGCTATGGGATTGCTTTGGCATTTGTGTTTCCCCCAACCTTATCCTGCGTGGGCACTAGAAGAACAACTTGACATCTCTTCTAGTCTTGTTTGCAAAGTATGACTAGAACTTTGCATCTGGATCTGCTGAACTTGCGTTCTATAAGAGAAAATAGTAGGCATAGCTGTCGCTACATTGTCATTAGGAACATCTTATAGCTTGTTTATCTCAACCTTGTATTTGAGGTTTGTCATTTGCACCAAAAAATATGTATACACACCTTTTCCTTGAATAAAAGGTGTGTATTAAATCTTGTAATGCTGCCATAAAATTCTAGATCATATAAGTGGCACTTCCACTTCCTTGTGCCACCAAATGCCATGGCCTGCTTGGTAAATTTTGTTGCTAACTGTCTGATTGGGGACAAAAGGAGCCCTAGCATACTGTTCTAGCAATACGGATGGACAATCTCTACTTGCAGTTGCACTTGCCATGGAACTAGTTTGGGCTTCGAGCTCAGGCTCAACCCCATGGTCACTTCCTTAGCTTCAAGTGTGTATTCAAATTCAGTACATCCACTATGAACCTCTACCCCATCCTTATTCATGTCATGAGAGTTTTTTGTGACTCTTGAATAAACAATATAAATTGAAATTTTATAATTTCAGCATAGTTTGACAAATTTAAAAATAAAATTTAAATTTCAATGTCAAACCTTTATGACAATATGAACAATGAACAATCACCATCCGAATAAATCTATGAAAATGCATTTGCAGCCATGTCTGTGGAATTATTATCAAAATTACTTTTTGAAAAAGAAAGTTAACTTACAAAAAAATAAAAGAGAAAAAGAAAAATCATAGAATCCTACCTTTCCTACCTTGTGCTAGAAAAATCCTTCCAACTTGGTGTAGATCCTCCTCTTATTCTCCCTTCTCACCCTTCTTGCACTTGCAGCATCTCAATCACACTCCTCAACTCTCTTGTACTAGCAGCTCCTCTTCAACCTAGCTGATGGATTGAAAATGTGAGGAGTTTTGAGGGTTCAATAGAGTATAGAGGGCATGGAGTGGTTAGGGCTTGTCTATTTGGCACAATAGTCAAGGATAAAAATATATGTTTTTTAAATTTTTAAATTTTGATTGTCTGCCCATGGAGAGACCTCCAGACATCTCTGCCATCTTAGAGCTGTCCCCAACAAAATGACAGTGGCAGGGACGCAAAGGGTGACATCCCTGCCTTGTCTCCACGTCTTGAGAATGCTCCCTTCCTAGATTGTCATGCCCTGCCTAAAGTTACAAACAAATCACAGCACTAAAAATGAATGGCTAAAAGAATAAGAAGCTGACCTAGGGTTTATGATTTAACAATTATTCAAGATGGCTGACTTCATGATTAAGGCCAAGATAAAAATAAATTAAATAAAGTTTAGTTGCTTGTGTGAAGGTCGACTATATAAGATGCTATTAAACAAATGGGCAACTATATTAAAGGGCTGACTCATGTAAGAAAGGGCAATGCCTATATAAATATATATTAGAATAATATTGTATTATTTACCTCATAATGGTCATTTAATCCATTTAATGTATCTAGTCAGTTAGATAATTTACTATATTTCTATTTTAGTTCTTAGTTAATGATTGTTTCTTTTAGAAACATCGTCTTTGTATTTGCTTATTTAAGGAATGTCTGTATCCTATGTAATTACTCTTTGAATATCATTCAATCAATCAATTATCATTTCATTGTATCAAAGCCCATAGGTTTTTAGCTAGGATGCCGGTTCGGGTTTGAAGATCTGGTTCACTGATATGACAAAACTCAAGTTCAACATCAAAGATTCAAAGCAATAAAATGTCAAGTGATAAATCATAACATCAAGTTCAAGTATCATTGTTTCAAGTTCAACTAATGGATTAAAAATTTATTAATATTCTTCTTTTTCTTCTTCTTCTACATTGGCATTGGTTGACTCACAAACAAAGAAGGTCAATGGGATCAGCTGCACCAATAACATTAATGGTGTCAAAATCTTCAGATTCATCAAGTGCAAGCTAAGAAGTGGAAGCCAACATAAGCCTTTAGAATCCACTTTTTAGGGTTGTGGATGTTATATGGAGCCTAATCAGACTCAGAGGTTAATTTTTCCCCACTTTTATCAGCGTAGTTTCCCCCCAGATTTTTCAATGGGGGTTTGGGGTAGCGCCCCGTGAAGCCAAAAACATGGGTAGTCAAAAAATAATTAAATTTGCAAAACAAAACCAACTTGGCCGCTGATTTTGATTGTCCACGGGACCAAGTTCGTTGGTGGTTCAATGTTTTCCAGCCTGGTTCGCCTGGGTCTGAATTGGGCATGGTCTGGTTCGAACCAACCCCCTATGGGTTGGACCCTGTCCGGACCCACAGGTGGACCGGACCAGAACCACTAACCAGTTCGTACCATGGCTGGTTTGGGGGTCCTTAGGGGTGAACTGGACATCCTAGGTATTTAGTTATTATAGCTGGAATTAAATTCCAAAAGTTTTAAACAATTTTTTTTTGAAAAATTATGAAGAATCCTATAAATGTTTTAGAATTTTTAGAAGTTATTTTTCCCTTATTTTTTAATAAAAATTAAAGGTTTAAAAATTGAGGGTTTTTGAAATCTTTGAAGATTTCAAAGGTTTTTCTATGAAGTGAGGGGTTTTTCTATCTCAGAACTGTAGTTTTTTGGAGGTTTTGTTTGCTGTGTTCAAGGGTTAATGCGTTTGCTCATGGAGGTTTTTTGATATTTTTTTTCACAAAAAATTATGGATCGAGGGTTTGTTGATTTTTTTTTCACAAAAAATCATGGATGGTGGGTTTTCTGATTTTTTCCCAAAAAGATATCATGATGGGTTTTTAACCTTTTTCCAAAAAAAAGTCATGATGGGTTTTTAGATTTTTTTTTTCACAAAAAATCATAATGGGGTTTTTTTGAAATATTTTCCAAAAAAATATGTAGACTTGCTAGTTCTTTTCTGGTTTTTGCTTGATTTTTTGACACAAATCGTGATGTTTTGAGAAAGGGTTTTTGATCATTTTTTTCAAAAAAATTGTGGTTTTCTTTGTCGTAGGTTTGCTGGTTTTCTTGATGATTTTTTGAAAAAAATGTGGATTTGTTTTCCTTTTTTTCTTCAAAAGAAGGTTTTTGACAAACTTTTCACAAAATCGTGGCGTCTTCGACAACATGTTTTGACAATTTTTATTTATTTATAAAATTGTGGTTTCTTGCATAGTGTTTTGGGTTGCACCTTAGGTTTCAAGGGCAAATGTTGTTGCTGCAAATGTATTGGAGTTTGGTGTTCACGGGTGTTGCTGTTTTTGATGATTTTTGGAAAATCATTGTTTTTCAGAGTTGTGAAGATGATCTTGGTCTCTCTGGATAAAGTGAGGGATAGTTTTGTTACCTGACATCATGATGGAAGGATTATGGTAAATTTGGTCATACCTAGAAGTTCTGCAGCACAAGCAGTGTTATGTTGTAGAGTGTTCTGGTGAGATGGGGGTATAGCCTTCTATGTATTCATGGCTAAATGATATGTAGATTCTGTCAAGTCTTTTGTAGGGTAGTTAGTTAATAAATTGGCTATTAAGGGAGGGTATAAGAATAATATTGTATTATTTATCTCATAATGGTCATTTAAGTCAATTAGTTTAGTATATTTCTATTTCAGTTCTCAGTTAACGATTGTTTCTTTTAGAAACATTGTCTTTGTATTCGCTTATTTAAGGAGCCTCCTGTAATTACTCATTGAATATCATTCAATCAATCAATTATCATTTCAATAAATATGATCTGAATCAACCCAGTTTTAGTGAATTAACCCAGTTTTAGAGGGACAACAGTGAATATATTATAAGGCGGTGATTAAGGAGGATAAAGGCATTGATTATTGTCAAGGAGGTGATTAGATCCTTTTGTGTTAAGGCAGCGCTTGAACTTATAAAGGCAGTGATTTAATTAAAGTCTTAAAGCAATAATCAATCATAGAAACAAGATAACGATTACGCTCCGTTTGGTTGAGGAATTAGAATTTGCCTCAAAACCTGATTATCTCAAAATAAGGTTTTGAAATTCCAGTTTTGTGTATTCGGAAGATAGTTTGGACTGTTTGGTTGACCCGGAAGATGAGTGAGACAATCCATCTTCTGCGTTTGGTTGCCGATTTTGAAATTAGAATTAGAACTTTGAATCGCTTCCTGTTGTTGTTCAGTCCTCTGAATCGACCTCCTCTTGCATAGGTACTTCAATTCTGCTTGAGGATTGTAAGGCTCTAGGCAATTCAGGCCTATGCGGTGGCGTGTTCTCCTGCAGACTTTCACTCACATATTCACCATCTTCGTTGCCTTGTAAAATGAGGTTCTTAGCCTTTGTTATGGACTTGTGGTTAACTATCCACAGGCTTTCTGGGGTCTTGCCAAACATCTGCACACCCTTCAATATTTCTTCATATTTTGAATAATCTTCAAGTGCATGCCTGTCGTGCTTCAATAGTATTGGGGACAGAAACTTATCCATTAATTTGTCTTTGAAAATCATCAAAGACGCGAGCCAAAAAACTTTGCTGAATGCAACTGTACCCCAATCACTGCGTATAATAATATCAATATCACTGTATCCAGCACTTCTTCCCAGAACACTGTCATCACTGCGTATAATAATCCATGATATCAGTTGTTATCCATGTATCACTGCATCCAGCACTTCCTCTCACTATGATGACACATCTCACAAAAAACGGACCCAACCGGACAATTAATTGGGGTTCATAAAAATCCAAAACCAGAATATGATTTCAAATTCCACCTATTGGGTGGGAAGATAGTGCCGCTCATTTTGGTGCCAAAATCAGATTTTGCTCTCGAAACCCGAATTGCAGTTTAGCGTCCCAAACAGCGGATTTGACAAAAAAGCAGAAGTTCCGCACCCAATTCTGCCCCAATTCCATTATCCAAACGGGGCCTTAAGGAAGACGGGGCAGTGTTTGGAGACAAATGCAGATGTGCATACATCCAAGAGGGGAAAAAGCACATAAGTACAGTCATATCAAGAAAACATTCAGCAGATCAACAATAACTTAGAAGCAGTTCTAATAAAGGAAATATAGGAATTTCAGATAAAATCTCTAGTCATTAATAAGCAAATACAATCACATCGAAGTTGGTCAATCAGAAAGATTGAACAATCAGCAGATATTATAAGAAGCATTCAAAACAAAAGCATATTAATCTAAGATCGACTTATAGAAGTCTAAAAGAAAATACATCAAAGGAATTAATCTTCAGATCAGGTTTAATACAGCATTGTGCTATTATTTTCTGATCTGCCCTTCTCAGCACTCTACATTCTCACCATCATTTGTGTTATATACATATATAAATAGATAATGATTATCTCTTATATGTATATTCATATGATAAAATATAAAATATGATGATGAAACTGTTTGAAATCCATCTTGTATGAAGGGTCGGTGGTGTAAGAGGGGAGTTATAAGAGGGTTATCTAAGTAGGTTACCCTAGAGATGACCATATAATTGGCTCCTACAGCGAAGAGGGTTTTGTTATCAATCCACTCTTGGGCTTAGATAGAACAACCAAGAAACCCCATTTACAACCTTCCTTCGACTCTGCAATGGGGGCACTGGTATGCCTCATAGGGTGGATGTCCATATTGACTGCCCGCGGAGGCCAAGAGGGCTCTAGCATTTATTCCGCTCTTGGGCTTAGTGTAGATATTGCTTCGGCGGACCTATCATGTTTCTTCTTCCTCCAAACCCTAATGTGTTAGTATAATATTGTAGATATCATTTGAATGTGATGTGTTATTGTCTAACCCTAATAATTGGAAGTATTTGTATGTATGTACATGTTTCTTGGGTTATGATTGTAGGATTCGAATCCAGATTCACATTGTTTAGGGAGATTTTACTTGGTAAAAATGTAACCCTAACCCTGATTTTTTGCAATCGTGATTCTAGGGCAAATTTTGGGGCAAACAGGGAAGGGGACATCACACAGAAACAAGGGAAAAATGGGGGACGTGGCCCCATGTTTCACTGAATCAAACACACTAGAAATCACTTTTGGAAGGCCAAGAGACACCACTTAGAAATCCAATTTTATTTAGAAGCCACCTCACCAACCATAGAAGACCAAGAGTCACAACTAGAACTACATTTTCAATGCCCTTATGGCAAATTGAACTTGGGTCTTCACAATGAAATTGCAATATTTTAACCAATTAAGATCAACCCCTTAGACTGAGGCATATATTTTTAGTATTCGGTCCTTGCTTTATTATAATTGTAAACAATTAGAAATTGGGGGCATTGAGAATGAAAATTCTGTGAAGGATTGTTTTAAAGAATGGCATAATGCTAGCAAACAGATATATGTGCTGTTTTTTCAGGAATAGAAGAGACCTTTTGATATATATGATAAAATTATCTGCTTTGTTCAGAAGTTTTTAATTGTATTGCTGCATATCGATATGTTCACTAAAATGGACAAGTTGTATATAGAGGTGATCATTTAGTCCTTATACATTATATGTAAATGAGTGAACTACTTTGGGAAAATCTTCTACATAACAAAGAAGAATAGTGTATGCCTAAATTTACAAATAAAGAATATGTATATTTTTCAATTACATTTTACAATAAGAGTTGTATCTTCTCATTTTGCTTATTCCTGAATTTATACTAACGTGTGCAAATGCGTGGAGGGATGTGTACATAGATTATGTCAAATCATGCTTAGTATCAGGGACAGCTTTGTATTGGTTGCAATCTACTTCTCATCATGGTTATATTTGAAGTTCTTATTGGAAAAATTAAAAGAACATGAGAACATGTGGCTGATAATTGTACTAATGGCATTTCTTCAGGATTTATTTAACTAATAAGTTGTGGCAGATTTTTTACTATTAATACAGCTTTTCTCTATATGATCTAGTTGTTATAGATGTAAAGCTTGTGTTAGGAAGATGATAAATCATAAAATTTAGTGAGAAATATCCTTTGTATCTAAGAAGGTTGTGGGTTCACTTCTGTTTTGCAATGCTATAAATGCAATTTCTTATTGGTGAAGTGCTTTTATCAACATTAATGTCTATACCTCAGTTTTCTTTTCGTGATCTTTTACTTTCATCAATATTACAAATCTTTCTTAATCAGTATCTGTTGGTGATCAGTCCTAGACTGATGAGACACTTTATACATCTAAATGGATTCTACTCTTTTTCCAGAATGAGTGATAAGTCTTTACCTTGGAAAGCAATTCTCTCAGGCACACTATTGACCTCCTTATTTATTTTGTCTCAGTTATAATTGAGGAGATAGAGGATGAAGAACCTTCAAAAGAGCACACTAAAGATACCATGAAAAAAAGAAAGAAAGATGAGGAGGAGCAGAAAGCAATATCTCCAGTAAATGGGGCTGTAGGAGACTCTAAATCTATCAGTGATATAAACAAAAATGAAACAGGTCAGAAACTAATTGAAGAAACAAATCACATATCTGACAGTGAAGATGGAGATGGTTTTCCCATTCGTATGAAAAGGAAGAGAAGGGAAAATAATCAGGCAGAACCACTGCCAAAAGATCAAGTGATTGAAGGGTATACAAATGCTAATATTAAGTTTGAAGTTTTGTTGGTTTTGAATCAATTTTAAGTTGTCTGATAGGTGTATTGATACCATTTCAGGAATTTTGGAGATGCAACTGATCCTTCTGAATTAACAGCTCCAGATATTCCAGAAGAAGGTAAACTGTCCAAAAAGAAAAAGAAAAAGTTAAAAAAGAAGGGTAACAAAAGTGAAACTGAAGGTATCAGTGGAAATGCAAACAATGGTTTATTGGAAGAGATTGAAAAAATGTCGGTACCATCAAACAAAATGGAAGAAGAGATGGAACGTGGTAACAATGTGAGGAGCTTCCCCAATGGCCTTGTTATTGAGGAACTGTCAATGGGGAAGCCAGATGGCAAGAAGGCTGCTCCAGGAAATAAGGTATAAAATCCAAGTTTTATGAAATATGTCATTGTCAATATGTTCTAACTTCTAGAAAGTGCAACAATAACTGGCCATTTCATTTGTTTTTTTCATGTATAGGTGTCAGTGTATTATACAGGGAAGTTGAAGAAGAATGGGAAAATATTTGACTCCAATATTGGCAGGAAACCATTCAAATTTCGCTTAGGTGAGTCGTCCTTTTTTTTTCTGAAATAAATAATAATTTTATTAGTAGATATTGGTATCAAAGATTGATTGTTGCAAGACTATTTATTTGGTTTCTTGTAACAGAACAAAGACAACAAAACAAATCATATTAAGGTTAGCAAGACCAAGAAGTATATAAAATTAGAATGAAGCGAGGATTGCTAAAAGGCTTTTAAATGTGTGTACATGGTCTGTCAAAAATGTACCATTGGAACACAATCATAGAGAATAGTTTGTGCTCTTAAATACGTTGAATAGGCCTAGATAAATTATTAATTAGTAAATTACTACGCTATTAAGGGGACTTAAGAAACTTGTATTTGCATTGCTGTCCATCTCCAATGTGTGCTTCCTATGCTTTAAACTTATGTCACAATGTTTGTGTTCGTGTTAGTGTTCGGCAGAGATATAATGTCCCCTTTCTGAAATAAGATTTAATAATAAATAATAATTAAATTAAAATATGAAAATAAATAAATAACTAAAGAATAATTTAATATAATTGTGATATTACTACTCATGAAACATGGGTCAATGAGTTTGACTCAAAAACTGCTTAGTTAAATCCTGATAGTAATATCACAATTTGATTTGATGTAGAAAATATCTCCTACTTATCAATAAAATATAATATAGTATAATTACAAGTTAATTAAGTTTAATAAAAGGTGAAGAGATTTGCAATGAAGAGTTGTGACTCCCTCAAAATAAGATATAAAAGGGAGAAGAGTTCATTTGAATGCGGATATGTAGGAGGAAGAAAGAGGGAAGTGTGGAAACTAAAGAAGGATTAAATAGAAGAAGAAAGGGATGGGAAGAAAATAAGATAGGGGCTCTTTCAAAGGGCATCAATGATGAAGGCTTGCAACTCTTTCAAAGGGTTGTAGTTATGAAGGGTTGTCACTCTTCAAAAGGGTGGTGATTATGAAGGGTTGCGACTCTTTCAAAGAGGGACAATTATCAAGGGTTGTGACTCTTTCAAAGGATAGAAATGATGAATGGTTGTGATTGTTCCAAAGGGTGGTAATTGTGAAAGGTGGTGACCATTGCAAAGGGCAGCCATAATGTAGAGGTGTGACTCTCCCTCACATTGCAAGATATTAAGAGGAGAAGGGTTCAATTGAGGAGGACAACCAAAGGAAATCAATTTGGGGAATAATACATTATTCTCAAAGGCAACAATGATGAAGGCTTGCAACTCTTTCAAAGGGCATCAATGATGAAGGCTTGCAACTCTTTCAAAGGGTTGTAGTTATGAAGGGTTGTCACTCTTCAAAAGGGTGGTGATTATGAAGGGTTGCGACTCTTTCAAAGAGGGACAATTATCAAGGGTTGTGACTCTTTCAAAGGATAGAAATGATGAAGGGTTGTGATTGTTCCAAAGGGTGGTAATTGTGAAAGGTGGTGACCATTGCAAAGGGCATCCATAATGTAGAGGTGTGACTCCCTCACATTGCAAGATATTAAGAGGAGAAGGGTTCAATTGAGGAGGACAACCAAAGGAAATCAATTTGGGGAATAATACATTATTCTCGAAGGCTACAATGAAAAGTGGTGACTCAATTCATATGAAAGGTGGTGACCCTTTCACCAATAAAGTATAAAGGAGATTTCATTACAAGCATTGAATGATTTATCAATCATCATCCTTCATCCATCAATCATTAAATTCTCAGGAAATTGAACAAATAATCAAACACCAAGATCAAGCAAACAATCATCAATTCCACATCAATCACACTTTATGTTGGAATCAAGAAGACGTACATTTCAGCAATCAAGCATCGTCTATCAAATCAACACTCATTCAATCATCCGCCATTCATTCATTCAATCATTGACCAATTTATTTATATCTAACTATATTTTGCTTATTGCTTCTTTTTGGATTTGTGAATTTAGGGCAAAATAGAAAGTGATCCGAGAAAGGGGCAACTTCTAAACAGCAAAACTAAAATGTATATCTTACCAAGGGGACACTTAGTAATTTCAAACTCTCTTTATATATTTTACGTTTTAGTTTGCTGGATAACCACTACCCCAGAAAGGGACACTGTGAATGGTATCAGAGTGTTGATCATGCTAACCTGCAAGGTAAAGATAAATCAATAAATGTGTTCTAATCATAAAGAAGGGTCTAACAATTCATGTATTCATGTTTATGCTTTGTGTCTTCATACATTCATGTGTATACTTAGTATTTTCAAGTGTACGCTCCATGTTTGGGTCTATTTTGTGATTTATCTAGTATAAGAGAAAGTGGAGTGAACCCAAAAGATATGAATTCATTTGAGGTCATAGCTTGCCAATTGTCAATGCTTTGGTTAAGATTAGAGCTGCAACATAAGCTATTCATATTGAAGGATTTGGATAAAATTGGCATCGCTTGAGGGCAAGCAATTTTGGGAAGGGTGGGCTGTAATGTCCTCTTTTTGAAATAAGATTCAATAATAAATAATAATAAAATTAAAATAAATAAATAATAAAACATAATATAATATAATTACAAGTTAATTAAGTTTAAAACAGTCCAAGAAATTTGTAATGAAGTGTTGTGACTCCCTCAACATAAGATATAAAAGGGAGGAGAGTTCATTTGAATGGGGATATGACGAAAAAAAGAGGGGAGCATGGAAATTAAAGGTCTAATAGAAGAAGAATGGAATGGGAAGAAAATAAGAAAGCAACTCTTTCAAAGGGCAGCAATGATGAAGGGTTGTAACTCTTTCAAAGGGTTGTAGTTATGAAGGTTTGTCACTCTTCGAAAGGATGGTAATTATGAAGGGTTGTGACTCTTTCAAAGAGGAACAACTATGAAGGGCTATGGCTCTTTCAAAGGATAGAAATGATGAAGGGTTGTGACTCTTCCAAAGGGTGGCCATGATGAAGAGGTGTGACTCTCCCTCACATTGGAAGATATTAATGGGGAAGGTTTCAATTGAGGAGGACAACTAAGGGAGATCAATTTGGGAACAGTGGGCTGTAATGCTCTCAAAAGGCAACAATGAAAAGTGGTGACTCAATTCTTATGAAAGGTGGTGACCCTTTCACCAATAAAGTATAAAGGAGATTGTATTCCAAGCATTGAAGAACTGATCAATCATCATCCTTCATCCATCAATCATTAAATTCTCAAGAAATCAAGCAAACAATCAAACAGCAAGATTAAGCAAACAATCATCAAATGCACATCAATAATCACTCCATCTTGGGATCAAGAAGACATACAATTCAGCAATTAAGCATCACTCTATCAATTCAACATTCATTCAATCATCCCCCAATATATCAAACTGGCTAACATTATATCGTCACCCTTCAATCATCTATTCTTGATTACTTAACCATAACTCACTAATACCTTGAATCATCAAATCAAAGGAATTCATTCAATCAATCAATCATTCAACAAGCGGAGAAGGCAGCAGAAATACATAAAATGAACAACAGAGATAATCATCGAACAACGATATCATCTACAACAGATCAAGTTGTAATAATACTTGTAGTCGTTGTGGTATGAAGGAATAATTGTACTCTTGTGCATAATTGAATGGATGTGAATGTCAATATATTTCACAAACTTTATCTCTAATATATCTTTATGCTTATAATAAACATATGCTAAGTAAATGCATATTTATATCTATACAATTTTCAATATCATACACCTACAATAATCAACCATATAGGGAAGCAATGGAAGTACAAGGAGGGGGAATGGTAAGGCCTAACTAGGTAAACCACCTCATGAGATTGGCCTTGACTGCATGTGGCCAAGGGGGATAGAGATTCTACTCTTGGGCCTAGGGTTGAGTTAAGGGCAGCCTTTTGCAATCTTCCCTTGGAGCTTATATGGGTTAGTTATTGATGTAACTAAGAAAGGGATCCTTAATCATAAGAGGAGAGAAGGATATTGTGATGGAGGGGAACAATGTACAAGCTCTGTTTGGTACACCACCTCATGAGCATGGTTAAGACCCTAGTTGAAAAACTCAAACTCGACAATAACTCGGCTGGCCCAAAATTTTCAAAAACATGAGACTCAACAAAAACTCGGGGAAAAAATCAGCAATAACTCGGCAAATTTATCAAACATTTGAAAATATATAATTTCTTAAAATATTCTTAAAAAACACACAAACACAATTTTTATGGAACATCAACATCTTATTGATTTTCAAATACGTAAAAGATTAATTATAAATTAAAACAAAATATATACTAGCAATTGCACCTCAACAAGTTGCAATGGTTACGCCGATAGAAAGATATATCCAGGTAATATCTTGAAGGGCGGGGGGAAATGTTGATCAGCCAATTAATGATCTTCCAAAACTTTTATCAATGAAAATATACAACTACAAAAAACAAGTCAAATTCACACAAGGTGAAGTGAATTTTGTAGCCCTTAAATGATAAAAACATGACAAAATATTAGCAAATATGATATACACTTGCTGGTAAAATGCATAAAATATTGAAAGTTTGTCTTTTGCAAGTGTGATGGGACAAACCTGAAGCTTCTTTGGCAAGCTTTTCTCATAAGAGCATCCTGAAAGTTAGATGTTCTAGGCACCCCAAACATAAAACTGGATGGAGCCATGATAATTTTGAACACCATAAAATATTTCAATAAAGATTTTGTGATAGCAGGAACTTCTACATTGAAGACTATCCCAAACAGAAAAATGTCAGGATTATAGGGGGGCTTCTTTTGGTGTTAATGACATTATCAGATATTGCACCATATCAGCCAAAAGAGTAAGGTGAGGCACCAAACATATGTCCTTGTGATGAAATAAAGTCTTCTTATGTGTTAATGAAAGGAAAGTACTCAGATGTAGACCGTAACAATGGCAGTCAAATGTATTATGCAACTCAAATGCAAATGAGAGAAAAGGTGTCTACAAATAATGTAAGCAATAAGAAACGATTGTTGTTATTGCAACTATGTTCCTAATTTCAATAGCATTTATCGACAGTAGCAGGTCTAAATGAATGGATGTGAATAAAATGTCTCTTCGTGTTCTAGAGGAAAATGGTCAATTAGAACATCTCGTGTTTGCAAGAATAATCCTAATAAATCAAGTGGATAAAATATTTGTAGGATTTCTCTAGTCTCAAAAGCCAACATTATGTTACAGCATCTATAATCAAGGATTTGTTAACTTAAAAAATAAAAAGCAAGTGCAGAGGAATATTTTGTATGGTTGGATACCATTATGCAAGTTGTACAACATGCAAATTTATCATTAAACTTAATTCAAGTGTCTTTTTGTATTGGGTTGTGTTTGTCCAATCTCCACTTCCAAAGCAAGAAATTATCATTAAATAGTTAGCTTTTCCATATACATTTCATTATAATATTCTATACTATACATGTATGTTGCTAAAAATAAAGAGTGCCTCTAAGTCTTAAAGCTTAAAGTGCAAAGTTGAATAAGCAATGAGAGATGCGTGTGAATGTAATTGTTCCAATTAATTATTGTTAGTGTAATTAAATATTCTTAATTACACTTAAGCTTACTTAGGGTAATGCATTGCATGGTTGTTTGCATACGAGACACTTAGGACATCATCTTCTCTATGCCTCCATATATTTAGAAATATTAAATCTTTGCCTATATTATTTGCAAGCAATGATCAAAGGATCATTCTTAAATCTATTAGCTTCCCATGGCATATTGTCATCCATAGTGGGGGTAAGAAATGACCGTAATCATTAATTGACGCTATGCTTCTATTTCAATCCACATGCAATATTATGGTAACCAATGCATATTGATCATGCTTGTTCCTAAAGGTTGTTGATAGGATAATGTTACTCCATCTATAATCTCAAAAGCCAACATTATGTTATTGCATCTATAATCAAGGATTTGTTAACTTAAAAAATAAAAAGTAAGTGTAGAGGAATATTTTGTATGGTTGGATAACATTATGCAAGGTGTACAACATGGGAATTTATCATTAAACTTAATTCAAATCTCTTTTTGTATTGGGTTGTGTTTGTCCAATCTCCACTTCCAAAGCAAGAAATTATCATTAAATAGTTAGCTTTTCCATATACATTTCATTATAATATTCTATACTATACATGTATGTTGCTAAAAATAAAGAGTGCCTCTAATTCTTAAAACTTAAAGCTTAAAGTTGAATAAGCAATGAGAGATGCGTGTGAATGTAATTGTTCCAATTAATTATTGTTGGTGTAATTAAATATTCTTAATTACACTTAAGCTTACTTAGGGTAATGCGTTGCATGGTTGTTTGCATACGAGACACTTAGGACATCATCTACCTTTTGGACATCATCTTCTCTATGCCTCCATATATTTAGAAATATTAAATCTTTGCCTATATTATTAGCAAGCAATGATCAAAGGATCATTCTTAAATCTATTAGCTTCCCATGGCATACTATCATCCATAGTGGGGGTAAGAAATGACCGTAATCATTAATTGACGCTATGCTTCTATTTCAATCCACACACAATATTATGGTAACCAGTGCATATTGATCATGCTTGTTCCTAAAGGTTGTTGATAGGATAATGGTCATGGCACTACCAACCACGATTTTGAAGCCCTGATTCACAAAAATGGTTTCAATGAATGCCTTTAATTTTCTTGTTTGCATACCCAGACATACTCATGACCGATAGGGGATAATCTTCGCTTATGTCAAACCCTACCCATAATCTGAAGGAATAGAGGCTTGTCATCACGAATTTGGCCATGTTGTTGAATGATAATCCTAAAGCTATGGACACTGCCACCAAGATTAGGGTTAATCCGTACACTTTCTTGCACAACTAATAATTACATAAAATATATCATTTTAGATACTTAAATCCTAGGCAAAAATGCAAACCTTAATTAACTCCTCGACACCATAAAAAATCGCCACAACAACAAAATCAACAACTCAGCTCCCCACAACAATTGCAGCTGCAACACCTACCTTGCCGTCCCCATCCTCTGCAACACAACGACGGTGGACTGGAGCTTTTGTTTCATTGGTTCAAACATGAACACCATATTTAATCACGTACGCCTCAATCTTTGCCCCTGCCTCTACATCTTTGACTGCCTCCACCTCTACCTCTTCCTCTAGCTGTGCAGCCTCATCAACACTCAACAAAAAGACGTGCTTTCTTTTCTGAGTGGAGATGAGACCTCTAGACTTGCGCTTAGGCTTCCTTCCCCAAGTCTTGGTAGGCTGTCATTACTGTAACTTGTAAGCACAAAGAAGTTGTTACAAAAAGAGGGGAAAACTTCATTGGATGTAAACTTTTTTCATACAGTATGATTTTCCATAAAACAAATTAAGAAATAATAAAAATATATATGTACCATGATGGAAATCATTATCTCAACTGCTAAAAACATTACAACTTGTACAGTATGGTCTGACAACTAAAAGAAATTCATTTATTTTTAAATTATTTGTATTATATGCTGATTACAAAGGAAAACAGATTAAATGCAATTAAATTTTCCCAAATATTACACACATTTCCTAAAATACAAGAAAACTGTGCTTTTTTGGAAAAGTTCTATGTTGCATGGGTACTCGTACCCATACCCCTGGGACGTGTACCGGGTACTGGTACATGTACCCAAGTACCGGGTACTCAGTGGGTAATCAGTGGAGAGCGTCATAGCTAAGGATCTTGATTAAGATTTATGATTTTTGTTTTTGTTTTTTGTTTGTGTATCAGCTTGTTGTTTATCAAGCTTAATTCAATACGTAATCAGTTTGAAACTTTGATACAAGACTAATTAACAGTAAACTTTATCACTGTTCAAGTCAGAAGTTATCATTTGCAATATGTCATTGTTATATGATTTATGATCTTCTTGTTCATGTTTAAAGTTTGCCGTCTTTGTTATGCATCTAAACATTTAGCATAATTATTATTACAAACATAATGCAAATCTGAAACTGAAAACAATATATTACATCTGCAAACTTAATCACTGTTCTTGTTTTGAAAACTCATTGTCATGACTCATATTTTCAGATTTTCTGTAAAATATTAAATTATATTAAAAAAAATTGACGTACCCAAGTATCCCTGTGGTGCAGGGCACCCCAGGCAACATCCTAGATGTTCCTTACGTTTTTGTGTTTTGTGTGTTTTGTAATAATTGGATGGATCTTTGAGGTCATCCTCTTTTGGTTTGGATCCATTTGTTTGGTCAAGGATCCCTAAGGCACACCTATAAGCCTTGGGATACCTTAGTCCACTTGGATCATAGGTCTTTAAGCAATAGGTGAATTAGGTGTTTTAAACGTTTTATGAGTTCTAGACACGATTCCAATAAATTTGAATCATTTTAAGCATGTTTGAATAGGTTTGAAGGTTAAGGTCTTAACCTAAGTCCTTAGGTGAGCAAAAATGCAAAATGTTGCAAAAAAGATGTAAAAGTTGCTTGAGAGGTTCAAAATGGAAGGCCAACGGTCATAACTGCCTATGAACCGATTTGGCTTCGCATATGAACCTATTTTAACTTGTTTTGGCCTCCCCATGAGGTAAGAAGACTGTAACATGAATTCTGATGCAAAGTTAATGAAAAACCAACAGTTTCCCTGAGTAATCTTTGATTGGTACGACCATGTACGGTGGGTTGAGAGCAAGTTGATCACATGTTTTGAATCCTTGGAGTTTCTACTTTCTAAAACAATTGAATTTGATTTGGTTGGTCCAATGTAACAAAAGTTCTGATTTGTTTTCTAAAACCAGTCCAGGAAGAAGCCTAAACCAGGCCTGCCTTACAAATGGGACCCTAACTTGCATTTACACTGGTGGAATTCTTCACCCATTTGGAAAATGCAAGTTAGGAGTGTAACATTAGTGATTCCAAAGGCTCAGTGTGTGACTCGAAGGTTTGAGGGTGTTTGCATCAAGCCCTAGGCTGAATATTTGAATGTATTCAGCTAGGTTGATGTGTGCTAGAGTGTGAAGTTTGGAGAATTGATCGGTGGGACCAAATTGAAGGTGGATTTGTGTTAGTTGGAGTGTGGAGAAGGTGTCCAAAACCCTGAATCAATCCCGTGAACCCATCCTTGACCACTTGCTTTGGAAGCCAAGCCTAATTTGGCCAATTAGGTCTGAGAACTTAGTAAGGGTTAATTGCTGCAGGAGTGGAGTTGGGTCTTAAGGCTTTGGGGATCTTTGTAACTTCCAAAAGGGTATCTGAATCTACCCTTAGTTTTCTTAGTCTCACCCGAAAGGAGAAATTGCGCACCAAAAACTAGTCAAGGAGACCTAGTAGGATTCCTAGGTCAATCAATGTTCGGCTCATTGTGGAAGTTGAAGGGTCAATTTGAGGGTTGTTTCCCTATCCTTACATCATAAGTAAGGTGTTCCAACCTTTGGTTGGGTTGTGTGAAGCCACTGGTGAAGATTTCCCAAGTTGGCCTAGAATGGGGCTAGTGTCCCTAAGACGCTAATTTGGAAGAATTGGTGTGAAGCCTTTAGGCATTGAGGAGAAGTAGGATAGGTGTCTAACCACGACTACTTGGTTGAAATACCTTGTGTTTCAAGGTCAAAAGGATTGGATTGGGTCAAATCCAAACTTGGGAGAGTTGGAGAGGAAATAGAACATTTCCTAAACTTCTTGCTGTGTACTCTGCATCACCCCGTACCCTAAGTACCCAAGTACCCCTATCCCCATGCAACCTTGGAAAAATTCAATTGATAATTGGTTGAAATCTAAATTTTATATTATAGTTATGTAAAAATTAGCTGAAATTCATAGTCAGCTAAACTGAGACAAAAACAATCAGAAATCCCTCTTCCCTTTTGGCATATTATATAGCGGCCAAATAAATGGTAAAAAAATACAAATCACCAACCTTTCTTTAAAATACTTTAATTATTCAGCACAAGATTTAACATTTTCATAAGGCTACTACGTGTTTTCTCTCTCAGGCCAATCTCGCCCGCAACAATATTCCAGCAAGCCAAAAAAAATCCTAAAACTAAACCTACCATTTACGTGCATTTGAAATCCGAAAAATCCCATTGGTCGCAACAACCCTATACCTGCTTCCAACTTTAGGAATCTTCTCTCAATGATAAACTATGAGAAACTTGTAACAACCTGCAAAAACCCTCATTTGTATGGATGAGAATCTTGTCCAAACAATAAATATCCCTATAGAAGGCAAACAAATACATTTCAAACTTGAATACTAGATTGTTAAATAAACTTGCGCTCTAAAATGTTAAATAAACATTATGCATGGTAACATGCAATGGGAATATCAAGGTGGTCTGCCATGTCCTTTTGAAGGAGACTATACATAGCATTCTGCCTTGAACAACAGTATAAGTAACTCCTATATGTTATGTTTGTGGCTAACGCCTTGAACAGGAGGAGGATGTGGATTATTCCCCTTTCAACGCAGCTGATACAAAACTTAACTCGGAAGCAGTGATAAGATTAACTCCTATATGCTATGTGCGGCTAATGCTTCTGATGGAAGGAAGTTGTGGGTTTGTTCCTTTTTGAAGAAGCTAGCACATATATTGCCCTCAAGGGAAATGATTAAATTAGCTCCCTTGCGTTGGAACATAACCCACCCTTCGATTCAGCTATAACATAAGCTACCCAAAAGTGAGATATAGATCCATATGCTCTAGGGGATAATGCCTTTGATACGAGGACCACATGCCCCGGGATCAACAGTTAGATTAACTACCATATGTTAAGAATGTGACAGCTGCTTTTCATGGAAGGGCAGCTATTGTACTTGGCACATGATGAATCTCTTGATGTACTTCAACATTTCTAGTGCCTACCTTGTAGATACACATAAAATTAGGAATTCACAAAGTAAATGAATGTATAAATACCTATGCTGTAGATGATAAATTTTACAAGCACCTTGGCTTGGGCTTTCTCAAAAGTTAAATGAAGAGCAGCAAACATTGACTCATATATTCCCAGAAATGTAAAATAGTCCATCCAACTCTAACAAAAGCCTCAATCTTCAAACCCTAACACAAGTCTCAATTTTCAAACTCTAACAGAAACCTAAAATTTCAAACCCTAACAAAGGTATGAAATTTTGATTCTTTACAGCGTAACAAAAACTCGGCGGCAAAAAATTCAGCTGCCAAAGCTCTCCGTGGGGAAGGTACTCGAGCATGATGGATTAGAGCACTGTCACAATTGCAATGAAGACGAATATATACATGGCTCTACCTTCACTTTCGTCTCTAATGGCAGAATCAGGCCCTGGAGTCCTGATGAAATAGATGCTGGCTGATTGAATGCGCTATCTCACCTACAACATTTTGAGCGTGGAGAAATCATTCTTGGCAATACACACAAGATATAGCAAACCCCAAAAATGATTTGTTGAAAAGGCTTAAGAAATTTTCAAGAAGATGTAGTTTGTGGGTATTAAGACATACTTCCCTCTACGATGCGCTCAAACTGGATTTGTTAAAAAGGCTTTCAAAACATTTCAGCAAACGCAGTTGCTGTTGTTAAGCCAAAATCCATAACTTCTTGGTCAAGCCACACTGCAATTTCTTGGTCAAGCATGCAATGATTGCAGCATATGCACAAAATAGAAGCTTTCGTAACTTTCAAGAAAAATGGTATTGGCAAACTCCATCTACATCCTCCCTGTCTGTGCCGTAATAGCACCTTGGAATGGGTATGGAGGACCTCGTTGCACCTGCCACAGTAAACATGTACGGTAAATGTGGAAGTACAGACTACACATGTGAATCGCCTGATGTATTAATTTGTTTTTTGGCAGGCATACGATTTGATTTAGAGAATTTAATGGTCTTCAGCTTAGAAAGTTGAACAGATTGGCGACCTGGTTTGAAGAATATTCAGAAGCCAGCCTGCTGAAGATTTGGTAAAGCATTTAAATATAGTCTGAAAATAAAGTAGCTTAAACTCTTGCCACCTTGGAGTGCTGCCGAAGAATTGTGTTGAACAGTATTTTGTAATAGTACGGGGACAGAGTTGGTGGGTTCACAATAGACAACTGTACTGCAAGCAATACAATTATGTTTAGTGATAAACTCAAATCTCACTTCCCACCAACACATTATTTCAAGTCTTTTGTGCGAAAAATTCTTTCAAACAAAAAACATTTCCCGACAACAGTGATAAGTTTTCTTACTCCTACTAAACCGTATAATATATAAGAAGAGTTTGAAAAAAAAACTAAGTGTCCCCCTTGGTAAGATATATGTCTTAGTTTTCTGTTTAGACCATAGTTACAAGACTCGGACTCGCCTTGGACCTGGCAAGCTGGATTCGGGCTCGGCCTCGGACTCGGCGTCCGGACTTGGCAAATTGAAAAACTCAAGAAATTCAAAGATTTTTAAGGATTTATAACTTTTTTCATGCGTCATTCAGTCAATTAACATCACAGACACAATAATTGAGATAAATAGAAACTACTTTGCGCACACATACACAAGTTTACATTGATCACATAAGTATAAATGCAAATTTCTGAAGATGTTGAACTAGTTATTAAATAACACATTAGAAATCTGAAATATAAATAGTGTCACTGTCAAAAGTCTACAATATTCATGGAATATGAAATCGATGGAATCAAATGTTCAAAACACATATCAAAATAAAAGCTAGAGCCTAGAAGACTAAGGCCCTATGTCTTCCTTCGTGTATGCCTAAGATAGGTCATGGAAGATTCTGCAACCATCTTCTGTTTTGTAAGGAGTTAAACAGGTCAGCCATGCAGAAGAGCAGTTTGTAAATGAGTGCAAATAAGCTCTTATCATCTATTCATAATTCATTTCCTAGCTCCACTCCTTGTAGTTTGTTTTGTTGATTAATCATAAATTTTCTATCCTCTAAGACACAATGGATCAGATTCCATTTACAAATAACCTATCCCATTGTTATTTTGTTCATTTTCTATTTCTGAGTTAATGATTATAAATTTATAATCCATCAAGGATACTTTGGTTCTTTAATCTCTTTTGAATCTAGTGACAACTCAGAAAGCTATGTTGTCAAGAATTGATTATATTTCTTATGAAATGATGCATAATTGAGATATGAGGAATACATTTTGTATAAAATCCAAACAGGAATTTAACTTTAACTCAGATACAATTAAGTTTTTTTTAAAATATTTAAAAAAGCTTTTTTTTTGCTTTTGACATTATGCTGGATGCGGCAGAGTCCGCATGACGGGACTCTGCATGTCCTGAAGGACTCGGTCAGGACTCAGCCGAGTCAGCTTGCTGAGCCAAAAAGACACTGCAAGCCTGACATCCTGCCAGGACTCGCAGAGTCCTGTAACTATGGTTTAGACATTGCCTTCTCCTAAATGGGGATTTTAAAAAGTACATGGGCATTACATGAGGGACAAGATAATCACAATACCTGGTGTTTGGTGAGCCATCACTAATCTTCTTTGAGTGTTGGTGGATCAATAAATTTACGTTAGTATTTATGTACAGTCTGGGCGGTGGTTAAGGGCGGCAGATAGTAACAGCAAGGCATGCCTTAACTTATTTAATGCATTCCTTTCCTGAGCTGAGATTTTCTTGAGCTAAAAGAGTGGAGTCCAGCAGATCCTTTAATTTGTCAGATCTGAAGGTGAAGTGGGCATGGCCGTGGGTTTGAAGCCATGAAATCAACTCCTCTGCATCCAGGAAAATTCACGAGGAACAAACTAATTGTTAAAATCTGGAATCGACATTAAAATTATAAGCCCTTCAAGCACCACAACTCTTATGCTTGATCAAGGGGGGAATAAAAACCAACATAGCACAGGTGCAACCAAACACGAATGCCGCACCGACACTCCCAGGAATGTTTTGCAGACATTATAGATGTTCCATTCTCTGAAATCTTCGGCCTGTCAAAGGAAGTTCACATTCTGTGCTCTAGTTTTGTCCACTAAAAGGAAAAAAAACTTAAGCTTAGAAATGAAACTAAAATAAATGCCTCACAGAGACTTTTAGAGATGTTTTGTCAAGGGCTTATAGATATTATTCTCTGAAATCTTAACATATTTTCGTAGCACTACTTCTACTCTTTAATTATAGAGTACATAATGCTACAAAATATAAAAGTTACACAGGAACTGGGCACTGCACAAACAAGGGAGAGAGTGTAGCTTCAATTAACTGTCATTATGCATCCTTTCTGTTACAACAAATTTTCTAACATGGGATGAGGAGAGGCCATAGAAAGAAAATCAAACAGAAAATCAACTCTCTTTACCAGCCTTCATATATACAATAGATTGGTGAAAACATGAAAGACACAAAAGTATGGAAACCCAACTAAGAAATTCTTGGCCTACACTGACCGATTGAGAGAATTCTTTGGCATTGAGCTGATACAGCCAATGGTTTAAAGTTAGTAATGCATGCGTTTACTTGGTGCCCAAACTAAAGATATGCACCAAACATTGGGATCTGCTCAAACGTATAGATTACAAGTCTGTTCCAATCTACAAGAACAGGTCTGCCCAAACTGTATAATCTATTTAATGAGAATTCCACTTGTTCACAATATCCTCACCCTTCACGTACCTCACCCCTCCCGCTTCACATTTGTGTTTATTGTTTGATCTTTTCGAGAAAGGATTGGCAGCATTTTCCTGTCCATAAAGATCTTCAATCTCTACGGTCTCTTGTCATATCTATTTGTCTTTGTCAAGCTAGACACTAAGCACATCCCGAGAAAGGAAACGTAACCTGATGAAATTTCTGAGACCACCAGTTAAGAAAAACTGGCATTGATTGGGATGAAAAATGGCAACCGTACATTTTTCAGCAAGCGCAAAAAGCTCTTGGCATCAGACTTGACGTTTCTGGTGGAACTCCCACCAAGAATAGCCTATCGGCTAATTAATACATATATTAAAAAATTCATAGTTGAAAAAAATCATATGATATATATTAATATATTGAAAATCATAGTTGAAAAATCATATGATATTAATCATATATATATGAAAAAAATCATATATATATGTATGTGTGTGTATATGTGTATATGTATAAAACCATATATTCTTCCAATACAAAACATGGATCGGAAGCAAATGTTACACCAAGATTTAAACAAGTGAAATGATGTCCAGCATCCAAATTCAACTCGACCTTCTACCTTGTGGTTGTGCCTGAAAAATATGAAGTAGTATGCCTGACAAAGGAAGCACCGATATGGAACAAAAATCATATATATTAAAACTGCTGGTAGTTTGATCAATAAAAAAACAAAATTTCCTGCTAGTAGTTGCCCGTCATCGAGCCCTAACTCCCGCATCATCTTGTGCCCTCACATTCGTCATTTTTGGTGACTAAAAGCAGTTCAAAACCTTTGAAAAACGTTTTTTTTCCTGCAAAGAATTGCCTTTCTACTGCGTTGGATGAGTTTCTAATGAGTTTTAGGTTAAAAAGCATGTGTTTTTATGATTTTTTGCAGAAAAATTGCCGCAGTTATGCAAAAAATCAGTACTGAGTAATTGGGTGATTAAATCATTTCCATGAGCGATTTGCGATATATCGTGATATCCACGATTTTTGCATGATATTTTCAACTATTGTTAAGACCACATGAGGCCAAGGGGATAGATTTTCTGCTCTTGGGTATAGGGTTGGGGATAACTAGGGCACCTCAGCATGTCCTTTTTGTCTCAACCCTCATTATGGTTAAGCCCATGAGAATTATGTGCAATAAGGGTATTTATCTCATCTTATTCTCGGGTGGGGATTATATCTCTAACTATATTTTGCTCTTTGTTTCTTTTTGGATTTGTGTATTAAGACAAAACATAGGGTGATTCGAGTGGGGGACATTACAAGAGATAAATTTTAAACTAAATGTGACAATGATAAAAATTCTAGATTTGACAACGATAAAAATTCACCAAAAACAAATTATGATTAAAGTTGACTAAGATACGTTTAATGATATTAAAATATCAATTTGAGTAAGATAACATTTAGAGATATTAAAATATAAATTTGACTAAGATAACATTTAAAAATAAAAAAATATAAATTTGACAAAGATACTATTGTGACTAGTAAATACTAAAACATTTAATTTAATTAATTAAATATATTAATAATATAAATTAAATATCTAATATACTGAAAATTAGAACAATGTCGATATAGTTTTCATATGTTAAATTCTGTTAAAACAAACCAAGTAATAAAAAAACCTTAAAAAACAAATAAAAGAGTACAGAACTTAGAAACCAATGAAATATAAAATGCAACAATCCTGTAGTGTCTTGCATCAACAGCAAGACAAAGACTCCACACTCCTGACTCAGATATCAACAGCAGGACAAAGACTAATGTCGATAGCAGGACAAAGATGTCAAAATCAGTCTCAACAACAGCCATCACATCTGCAACAGCAAGCAGCAACTACATCAAGGCTCAACACTAAACATTCAACACTCCTGCACCCTGCACGCCAGATCTGCAGAACAAACAAGAAAGCTTCCAATACATTTTTACTCTGAAAAATCTAATTGAAAATATTGTTTAATAAAAAATCCTAATACCTTTTTTGTACAAGTTTTAAGGTGAATACAAATGAATCTTCTGGGTTTTCTACAAATTCACTTCACGAACCATATGACATTTCTTCTAACTACCTGGAATTTTCTCAGGATAGTTCATGAAATGATAAAAAACATGCATTTACTTATCTATTCTCCTAAAATTATGCTTCTTACGCGTGCTAAGTTTTATGCAGTCATTTATAGGATTTTGTTGCTTTTGGGATAGCATGGCTCAATTGAAATAATGTGTATACAGGTGTTGAGTATAATTTTTTTTCCCAAAAAGCACAATTAGCATGGCTCAATGGAAATAATGTGTATGAAGGTGTGGAGTCTAATTTATTTTTACCAAAAAGCATGATTGCCTCCTGCATTAGTCAATATTGTAGGTATAAGAAAAAAAAAATCGTTTTTCAATTTGAAAGGTTGATAGGTCGTTTATTGCACATGTTATGCTAATTGACTGCCACATAGAGGCAGTTTGAGAGCATCTC
This sequence comes from Chamaecyparis obtusa, assembly GCA_027943335.1. Lineage (NCBI taxonomy): Eukaryota > Viridiplantae > Streptophyta > Pinopsida > Cupressales > Cupressaceae > Chamaecyparis > Chamaecyparis obtusa. Next base: position 457,775 of record BSBK01005435.1, on the reverse strand, counting down.
ATTTAAATCCATATGCTGATGCACTGGGGAGCAGCTTAGCTGATCCAGTTTATGGTTCAATATATTGGATTGGACGGCAGTTATTAGGTTAAGTGACCCTGTGAATGTTTGATATGTTTGTGTGTTTGTAACTTTGGAGTCTGTACTAAATATGCCAGTGCAATGAGTTAAATCTTTAGGAGCCCATTTTTGCAATTCATGGGTCTTGCTTGGATAACTTGTAGATACCCCAATTTGGCTTTTCTTTGCAATTGTCAAAGGTGAAATTTACATCCACTTGTTTAGCTGTATACACTAAGGATTGACATTCTTGTAACATTATGGCTTTTGATATTTTTCCAGGAGTGGGAGATGTGATAAGTGGATGGGATGTTGGTGTTAAGGGTAAGTTCAGTACCGTGTTTATGTTCTTCATTCTAGTTAGCAAATTACTTTGTCACAGTCAAGCAAATTATTTTTGTGTCCATTGGCAGGAATGCGTGTTGGCGACAAAAGAAGACTCACCATACCTCCAGCGATGGGGTATGTAAGACTCCATTTAGCTTGGATATTTTCTGTTATATTTTATACTGCATAATTTTTGCTGGGATAGGTTATGGCAAAGAAAGTTGGTCTGAGCATTTTCTGTATCATGCAGGTACGGGGCAGCAGGAGCTGGTGAAATACCAGGAAATGCCTGGCTAGTTTTTGATGTAGAGTTGGTGAATGTCAGGTGAAATTCTGAGGTTATGCATGGCTAGTCTTTGATGCAGAGTTGGTGAATGTCAGGTGAAATTCTGAGGTTATGCATGGCTAGTCTTTGATGTAGAGTTGGTGAATGCCAAGTGAAATTCTGAGGTAATTATGGCGAATGAAATTTTGTAGAGTAGGCATTATTTGGATATAGGCAGCATACGTTGGAATATATATTTTTGGGTTCATTTCTCCCTCTGCTTTTCCTTCTCTAAGGGACTCCTTTTGTAATATGATTTGTATTCGCTGTGTAATCTCTCTAGATTTAGGTTCGTCAAATCTATTATAGTTTTTTAGCATTTGACGATGATATACCTCATCTTTTGTGATGTTACATTTATTTTTTAACTTATCATACTGTCATCTTCAATACCTTACATTTGAATTCCAAATTAAATGTAAAAACCTGAGGTGCTTTTCATTGAATCATAATCTAACTGCTTTTCCTCAACTACCATCCAATTATTTGACTGCTACAAGTTTGCATATATATTACTAGTGCATTCAATCAAAATCAAATTAATGCATCATGACTGGGAGTGGGAAACAAATATTATTAAGTTCAAAGACCAGGGACACAAAATCTAAAAGGATAGATGGCAACATTTAGTTTCTCCATCCATAAAACATTTGTGTGTGATGCACACACCTCATTCCAAAGTGGCTAGTGGTTTTGCTAATGTTTTCTTTTGCAGACAAAAAATGTTAACATTTTAGTTCTTACCATATCCATAAAAGCAATGACATCCAATGAGCAAATTTTCATTGAAGTGATTAGCTGATTCGTTCAATTTTTGTTCTGTTTTCTTTTGCAGACACAAAATGGTAAACTTTTAGTTCATACCATATCCGTAAAACCATCGACACCCAATGAGCAATTTGTCTTTGAAATGATTAGCAGACTCGTTCAATTGTTGTCTTGCTTTGTTTTCTTTCGCAGATACAAAATGCTAATATTTTAGTTCCTACCATATCCATACAACAATTGACACCCAATGCTTAATTTTCTTTGCAGTGATTAGTAGATTTGTTCAATTGTTGACAAATCTTTTTAAGTATTATGTATTGGGAAAAATGGCATTTAACAGATCTTACTTTGTTATCTTTGAAATAAAGGACATTAATGGCCAGTAGTGTACAATGCTATCAATTGATTGATGATGTATTAAAATTATCCAACTATATGGTGGTATTTAATGATCATATAAAGGCATTTCAAAAAATTATATATCTTATTTTATGGGTTTCAATGTTTTTTTTGTAAATTAATATTTTGAGTAGTGTAAATTGTTTTTTCGTGAATTAATACATTAAACTGCTGATTTGATTCAATGATACCTTAAACCTGTGAAGTGTTGTAGTAAACTATTGTTTTGTTTCTATACTAGGCATTGATTTTGGATTGTACTTTGGTATGATACCTCTTAAGATGTGCAATTTAATAATTCTCATGGAAAATCTTATGGATCTTTAAGATGCACTTAAGTGAGGCAATATTGTTCTACCATCTCTATTTCCGAACATACTTTAGTATCATACCTTTATGACGTGTAATGGAACAATTTTGTGTAATGAAATAATTTCTATAGTAAATTATATGGATGTATCTTTGGGATTTATATAAGTGGGGAAATATTGTCTACTATCTCTGCTTTGAGATTCATTTAAGTGGGGCAATATTGTCTACTATCTCTGCTTTGAATTGTATTATATCATACCTCTATGAATTGCAAGTGAATAATTCTTTTGGGTTGTACTTTGGTATAATCTCTATGGTGTGACAAAACGGATCTTTTAGATGTATTTTTGAATGCATATAAGAGGTAATATTATTTTAATTTTACATCTCTAATTTTGGTAAGATGAAACTAAATGAAAGGGAATCTTAGTATTATAGAGTTTTAACTTATTGACCTTTTTGTAAATGATTTTGTCATTTTCGTATGATTCATTTAGGAAATTGGCTAAAAATGCTTACAAGGACTCACACTATAAAGTTTTTGAATTTTGGTTTTGAGAAATGCATAAGTTCTGAAGGGTGAGCATGGAGGATGTTTTCTATAAGGAATAAAATGAAAATGGTCTCACAAAGCACTTACTTGCAACACATGATTTCAACATTTAAAATACATTGAGAAAGGTGGCAATTAAAGGGATGAATTAGATAAATGGTAAAATTTTAATTTATTTGGTTAATATGAGCTTTTTATGTATTGTAGTTTAAAGGCTTAGCACTTACTTGAAGGGCTTATTTTTGGATCCTTCGTCCTTGTTTGCTAGATGGATTGATCCATGACTTAGTGGGTTTGAACCTATGCAAGTACCTAGATTGCAAGCTTGGCTAAGCACAATGCCCCTTGCAAAGTGGAAATATGGTCAATAGAGTAGTGGAAGATGACATTTACATTTTTTTGACCACATCAAGCGGAAAAACTAGGGTCTTGCCAATAGACTAGTGGAAGATGATAATGCTTGGTTGTTTTAGCTATATAAATGTTTTTGACCAAATTATGCAAAAAAGGTCTTATCCTTAAACAAAATTTCTCAAAGCAAGCCAAAACAAGCTTTAATTGGCAAAAAATTAATACTTTAGGAATGCAAAAGCAACTAAGAAAAAATAGCAACCTAAAACAAGAACAAAAAAATTCAAGGCCTTAGGGGTGAATAATTTCCCCCTCCCCCAAATAAAAACTTGAAAAAAAAGTTGTCCTCCGTGGTAGAGTTGGAAGTTCCCTATTTCTTACAATTCTTCATTTACAATGTAGAGAGGGTGGTGATAGACTTGTGCATAACTACAGTGATCAGTCTTATCATTTTGTTCCAATTATCTTCCATCCTCTCTGTTCTCATGTCGTCAATTTGAGTGGCCATATAATTATAGACAATATTTATCTTGTTTGACTTTAGCAATAGAAAGTTTGGGGGCTTTTAGCGGTAGGGACTCAGAGTCATTCCATAGTAGGGAAGCAAGGACTATCCTTGGAATCAGGTTGCCAAATGGATATCTAAAACTTCATAATTAGAGTCTAGGGCATTCATCTCTTCAAAGTAAAGCCACCCATCCTATTTTATTGGGGGAGTATGTTTAGGAGTGCTATCCTTTGAACTTTCACTTCTTTTATCCCTTGCAAATTTATTTAATCTTCTAATCACAATCTTTGTTTTGATGGGCTTCTCTTGAGAGAGTCACATTCTTTTACCCCTTGTTGAATTCAATGGAGTTACCAAGAGATGTAGGTTCCTTCATCTTGTCTTAAGACATCAACCCTATCAACAATAATCTTCCCTCTTTTAGCATGACCATTAGCCTATGTTTAAGGAGCTAGAGGTAGACATTGCTTATCGATGTCGTAAATGTGATCAATTTTGATAGTTTTTTTTGTACATGATAGGTTGAGTCCATTTTCCAAATTTTGGAACCAAAATAATTGGATCTTGTAGAATATCCACATTGACACAAAGGCTCACAAGGACCATTCTCGACTTCTCCTTTTTCAACTTTTCCAGTATTATGAATGAGCAAAAGGTTTTACCAATGAAACACATGAGAAGTATCGACAATATATTTACAATACAATGAAACATAAATGCCATGAATCCTTTATAAGGATGGTGCTAATGCTAAGTGCTTGGGCACTAGATTCACGATTTCCAAAATTTGGACAGGTTTGCTTCATTTTCTAAAATTGATTGGGTTGTTATATGATTTAACAAATAGAAATGCCTTGTCACCCACAACAAAACTATAAGACAACCTTTTTAACTCCAAAGTTTTTTTTGCATGGTTGAAACTTCTTTTAATTTATTTCTTAATTGTCTAAATCTTTTTATCATTCTCATACAATAATTCTAGCCTTGCTACACAATTTCAAGATTGTCCCAACCAATCCTCAAGGATTTTGGCTAGAACTCAGTACCAAACATTATAATCAAAGTTGTCCAAAATTATCTAGTAAACAACTTATGATGATCTAAAATTATCAAGTAAAGAATTCTGTGCAATCTTAGCACCTCTTTTTCAAATCTAGGTGTTATAAAAAAACATCAATCTAATAATGGTTTTGATTGAATAGATAAAAATTATTCTGAATTGTATTTGATCTATTGTGTTGCAATTTTTTTTAGGTAACAATGATTTCATTTTATTGATAGTGAAGTGGGAAAACCTTGTCCAAAGACAAGAGTGGTAACACCAGGAGTACCACCTCTCTAGTAGAGTTCACAGAGAACCACAAGCATACAACACATCAAAATCTACAACAAAAAAATTTAAGATTTGCTTTTAGCATCCCCTTTAGAGTGGGAGATTAGAACCACATCAAAGTTTTTCCCCTTTCATCGTTTTCCACCCATCCTCAACTTTTGCCACCTCCTTTTTCCATTATGAAGATATAACCGTTGAGATACACCCAGCCTCCTCCGTACTAGACATCTCAGCCTGGGTTATACTACCCATCGGCTCCGGGACTAACATACCCTGGACTCCCGCAGGGCTTCATTTCTCTCTACCCTCTAGAGTGCCCACACCATTAACATGAGGGAAGACACTAGCATTATCAGTCAAACCAATAGTATCACTGTGCTTCTTTGGAGGAGCTTCCTAAGGGGGCTCCCCTTGAGGCTCTTGCACTATTTCCTCAGCCACAACCTGAGAGAAACTCTTTTGCTTCTCAACCGTGTAGTGATGCTGAGAGACATCTTTCCACCAAGATGCCACCTTAGTCATTCTATCCTTGCCACATTGAGCAACCACGTGTCCTGTTTGAAAGCATCTCCTGCATCTGAAGGGCACACCTTCGTAGTCCAAAGATTGAGCCCAACAACCTTTCAAGGTTTTAATGGAACTTTCAGCGGGAAGTCCATTGAAAACATCCATTTCTACTAGAATGCGACCAAAGGTAGAGTGCAAGAGATTTCACGATTCCTTATCTACCATTAGAAAATCCCGTAACATGTTTCCAACTACTTCTAAAAGAGAGTCGAACCAAAGATGTAGTACAAGATTAAGGAGCCTTACCCACAATGGAACCTTATCCAAAGTTTCAATAGTTGAACAAATTCAAGATGCTAGGGTTTCAACATCATAGAGCACTTCTCCTCCCAACTCCAAAAATGCTCACATAATACCTCGTTAATACCTCGTTTCTGTCCTGAGAATGTTCAAAGACAATAATAAAAAAACCCTTTTGTCGGAGGGTAAATTTGTACATACCCATCAATAATGGACCCCCAGTTATCTGAAATCCAGGAATGGAGTTAATGTAAGCTTGGCCAAAGGCCTCTGAAACGCTTGATCACACCTAGTGTAAAAAAAATAGAGACATTATAGGCCATTTCCTCCTCCGCCTCTAGATCCAGATCCACCGCTATAGTCTTGGATGAAGGGATTAAAGAACCCCCCAAACCATCCCCAAACCGATTCTGAAATGTCGGGTCTCAAAACCCCCGTCCTTGAGAAGATTTTGCACCCAGAACCCCCCATCTTTCCACATTTCCTAGGCTCAACGCAACTTTTGCAGCGGCCGCAATTTTTTTTTCTTACATCGCTAATAGAGATGAGCATCCCCTTATTTGCCAGAGACGCCTACACCTCCTGCTGCGGCTATTTGGCACCCTGCGCAGATGCGGGCTTTGGTGGAGGATTCTCCATCCAAAAAGCCCCCAAAATCCTTACGCTTCAGACAAGTCGCCAAGCTATCATTCTCGTCCATGTGTGATGCCGGAAATACCTTTGAAGCCTTGCCACCATGTCCATGAATAACAGATACAGAGCCGGAGCGACCACTGCTAGTAAGGGAAGCAATAGACACGTTGGAACCAGCATAGACTCCAAAAACCCTAATCTCGACGATAGTAGAATTCAAACTACTCCGGAGCTCCATCGTTGCCCGTAGAACAAATCTAGCACTAGCAAATATATATTCTATATATAAAATACGTCGGAGGCGCTTCGATACATCTCGGCGTATTTTATATAGAATATATATTTGCTAGTAGCAGTCATACTGCACGTATCACATCGAATAAATTAATAAATAATTATATAGCATCTTTTAATTAAATAGAATTTAATATAATATTGTTACAATATAAACATTTTCTAACGCTAATTGTATTATGCACCAATTAATAACCCTAAGATATATTTGGGTTATGGTTAGGATAATGGTTAGAGTTACACTTTACATCATGCTTAAGGTTAGAGTTTAGCTTATTGATAGACTTAGAGTCAGGATTATTTTTAGGGTTAAGATTTAAGGTTAAGGTTAAGATTATGGTTGTGATCAAGGTTTACATCACTATTAGGGCTAGACAAGGGTTCAATTGGGTTTAGGGTTTGGGTTTGGATTATGGTTAGAGTTAGGGTGTAGGATTAGTTTTGGGATTATGTTTTAGAATAGGGTTTTCATCATGGTTAGGGTTAGGGTTTTGGGAACGGTTAGGGTGATGGTTATAATTATTGTTAGGTTAGTGTTTAGGTTGAAAGTAGAATTAGGGTTGGCATTAGAGCTATGATCAAGGCAAGTGTTTACATTAGGTTTTAGTTAGGGTTCACATTAGGATATAGTTTACAAATAGGGTTTAAGGTTGAGGTTAGGGTTTACATCAAGGATAGGGTTAGGGAAAGTATTTGGGTTAATGATATAGTTAGGTTTTATGTTTGGGTTATGACTAGGGTTAGGGTTAGGGTTTATGATCGATGTTAGAGTTTACACCATGGTTAGGGTTTGTGTTAGTGATATTGTTAAGTTTAGCATCATTCTTAGGTTAGAGAAATAGTTGGGGTTAGGGTTACAATTTGTGTTAGGATTAGAGATTAGGTTACGGTTAGCGTTAGAGTTAGGATTATAATTAGGGTTAGGGTTATGCTTAGAATTATGATTAGTGTTAGGGTTTATACTATCTTTAGGGCTAGGATTAGGGTTAGGGTTATTGTTTGGATTAGGTTTTAGTTAGGGTTCAAATTAAGGTTTAGTTAAGGTTAAGGTTAGAGAGGGTTAGTATACAGATTATACTTAGGGTTTAGCATTGAGGTTAGGGTTTGTTTCATGGTTAGGGTTAGGGTTAAGTTTTGGGTTGATGATATAGTTAGATTTAGGGTAATTCTTAGGCTAGAGAAAAAAAATAAAGTTAGGGTTTAAGCTATGCTTAAAATTAAAGTTAGGATTACAGTTAGGGTTTAGGGTTATAGTTAGAATTATGGTGAGTGTTAGCATTTGTGTGATATTAAGGCTTGGGCTAGGGCTCGCATTAGGATTTAGATTAAGATTAGGATTAGAATTATAGTTTTGGATAGGAATATGGTTTGGGTTTATGGTCAGGATTAAGGTTATGGTTACAGTAAGGGTTTACATAATGGTTAGGGCTAGGGTTTAGGGTATGGCTAGAGTGAGGGATAGTATTAGGGTTAGTGTTTAGGGTTGAGGTTACAATTTACACCATGGTTAGGGTTTAGGTTATAGTTTACATCATTCTTAGGTTAGAGAAATAATTAGGGTCATGTTTAGACTTAGTGTTAGTGTTAGGGTTTCAATTTCTAGTTAGGATTTAGAGATAGAATTATGGTTTGGGTTAGGGTTTAGGGTCATGGTTAGAATTGTGGTCATTCTTAGGGTTTTCATAATATTTAGGGTTATGGTTAAAGGGTTTGCATAGGGAATAAGTTTGGGGTTAGGATTTGGGGTATAGTTAGAGCTAGGGTTTGGGTTAGGTTTCGGGTTTGTGATATAGTTAGGTTTAGCATCATTCTCAAGTTATAGAAATTGTTAAGATTAGGGTTAGGGTAAAGTTTAGGTTATGGTTAGGGTTAGAGGTAGAGGTAGGTTATAGTTATGGTTAGAATCATGGTCCATTTTAGGGTTTATATAAAATTTAGGGTTAGGGTTAATGTTAGGCTTAGAGTTATAATCATGGTTAGGGTTAGTGTTTATATTAGATTTTATTTATGGTTCAAATAAGAGTTAAGTTAGGGTTAGGGTTAGGATTTGGGTTTAGATTAGGGTTTGGTTAGAATTAAGAATATGGTTTTATTTAGGGTTAAATTATGGTTATGGTTTCAATAAGTTTTATGGTTGAAGTACAATTATAGTTAGACTTAAGGTTAGGTTAGTGTTATGTTTTACTTAGAGGGAAATATTTAAGTTATGATTAGGGTTGAACTTAATTATAGTTAGGGTTTGATTATAGTTGGAGTTTGATGATTTTGAGGGTTTAATTATACTTATGGTTAGGACTATAGTTTAATTAGGGCTAGTATTTAATTATTCTTAATACTTATGGTTATGACTTAATTATATGAGGGTTAATATTTAATTAAGATTAATTAGGGTTATATTTTTGCCTAGGATTCAAATAGGATTATGGTTTAATTAGGGTAAGGGCTAAGTGTAGAGTTAGGTTCGGTTATAATTAGATTAGGTTTTCATTTTGAGGTAGGGTTTAATTAGGGTTATGGTTTTAAGTTTAGGGTTAGGTTTCAAGTTGGGTTAGATTAAGGTTAGGATTATGATATATATATATATATATATATATATATATATATATATATATATATATATATCTTAAATTTGATAATATCATTTAGTATTAGGGCTATGGTTCATATCTATATCTTATAAGTAATAATATAATGTAGGATTAGTGGAGCTTGTTTAGATTTTATATAAGATTAGGATTCAATTTGGAATTTCTATTTTTTTATTATACTTATATTTATATAAAATTTATCATTAATGTATTTTTTTATTATTAAAGTTTAAGTTATATTATTTTAAAATTAATAGAAATCAACTACTTTAAATGAATAGAGTTTATTTTAGTTATGACGTTAAAAAAATAGAAATTAATCTAGATATATATAAGCAACATTTCTATTCTATTTTTCCCTTTTTACATGCATATCAATTCAAACTCTAAAATTAAACTAACTTTTATCTTTTTAATTTTTTAAAATCTAAAAATAAAATCTACTTAAATTATGTAACATTTTTTTAACATTTCTATTTTGTTTCAGCATCAACTAATTTCATCTTCTAAAATTAAAATAAATTCTATGTTGTTTAATCTTTTAAATGAATTGTCAATTAATTTTAGAAAAAATTAAACTAAAATCTAAATAAATAAAATATAATATTTCTATATTTTTTTTAGATATATAAGAAAAAATTATATTATAATTTTTTTGATGTTATAATGTTTTTTTGGTATGTAAATCATTTCAAATTCTAAAATAAGTTCTAGTTCTATTGATTTTAAAATGAATTGTAAATTGATTTTAACACAAATTTAAAACTAAAATCTACATAAAAATAAAATCTTTCTATATTTTTCTAGATATACAAACAAAAATTCTATTCTAATAAATTCTTTCTTTTTTTAATTCTTTTTAATTCTTTCTTTCTTTTTGCTACAAAACATAATAAATTCTAAATTTTAAGTAAATTTTGTTTTTTTCAAGAACAATTTTTTCAATAGAACTATATTGTAAATATGAGAAATATTATTTTCTGCGAGAAACATTATTTTGCCTTTGTTTGATTGTGACTTCGATTGGAAGAAAAATTTTCTTTTAAAAAATGATACTAAGATGAAAAGGTTTATCTCCCACTATTCACATTCCATAAAATGACTGTTTTGAATGGTGTTAAAAATAATATATAATGATAAAGATCATAAAAATAAACATTATACAAAGAAAGAAATGTAAATCATTTCATTTTACTTTATTTTGCATTATTTTATTTTATTCGATTTGGTTCAAGCATCACTTTTAGATTTGATATACGTATCAACTTTCCCTCTAATTGGTAATGTAAATTTAGATATCAGTTGAAAACTAACATTGTTGCCTCATTCTCAAACATAGAGGATATTTAACGATGAAAATGAGACTTCTCAGCTACCATTTTCTTCTGTCATAGTCACCAAAATATGCAATGGGTGGTGCTGCTAATGTGAGGAGAAACAATAGTGCCAGAAATATACAGAACGTGAATATTGGTGCTTCAAGTAATATACAACCCTCAATTCATAATATAAGAAATTTGCATGCCATCAACACATTATTAATGCCAATTCAGAGAGTATAGTGGTATTGATAATATTGGTTTGCAGAATAATAAAAAGATGTGGGACTAATTCATAGCAGAGAGTATAAGTATCTTACGCATTACCAAATATATATCCTTCCTGAAACGATTCAATGCCATGCACAAGAATGCGGATTTTATTGCAATTTAATTTAATTTAATTCATCGTATGCAATTTTGTGCTGGAGCATTTTGAGTTCTACGCGACAACTGGTGATCATTAAATGCAAGTATGGAGTACAAATCATTTCTTTTTTCTTACACCGTTACATTCGCTGACAAATGCAAGTATGGAATACAAATCATTTCTTTTTTCTTACACCGTTACATTTGCTGACCTCTTATAGGGTCTGCTGCCATTGTAAGTTTACACCTCTCGGCATAAAAATATTGTGTTGCAATTATTATTATGAATGTTTTGGTTGATAAATTGTCAATTTAATGATATTACCATTTTATTATTCAATTTTATTTGATTTACTAGACTCATTTTTTATATTAAAAGCAACAACTGAAATCAACGTTAACAAGCTATTAACATAATATTAACAACACACTAATAGTAACAATCCATATTTAAAAAAAATACAAATAGAGCATATTGCTCATCATTATTTGGGAATTTTGAAAGGTGGTTGTAGTTACCCTCTTTGTCAACATCTTTTCTCAACAATTCCTTTTGCATCAAGCAAAATGTAGTGGCGTAGCTGTGCATGAGTCCTAGGTTGAGGTGACAAATGCTCACCATTTTCTTCTCCATTTCCAACACCTTCAAGGTCTACAACTTTGCGGGCTTCTAGCTCCACCACAATAGTCTTGCAGTTAGTACAAGTACTAGCATCACCCCATGTCGAATGTCAATAATGACTGCCTACCTTTATGTAGTCTGTAACATCCAATGCTCTCATTGCATAGAGTATCATGGTAGAGAAGGTATCTAGCTATTTGATAGGGCAACGACTATACAACACTTAAAATTAACTATTGGAGTGCGTTGTGCCAAAAGTTAGGAAGGATAAAGTTAAAAAATATAGTAAATAGATATTGACAAAATTATATGTTCAAAATTTATATTATATTTTCAAGTGTATGTAGGTAAGTTAATTTTAAGTGCCAGATAGCCATTGCCTTTAAGTGTTTGTATAAATAATTTTTACTTTTTATTTTTAATAACTAAGTATCTAAAATTTATTAATTTAATCTAATCAATAAAAATTTTATAGTTCAAAAGTTAATTTATTAAAATATTTATTTTTTAATATTTGAAAAAGCAATATAATAAATTATTTTTATTAAAATATTTAATAATTATTATTAAGATCTCATAATATAATTTTTTATATTTTTAAATTTAAGTTTTGACCACTTTTAAAACTAATTTACCAAAAATAATAAATTTTTAATGATTATTTAATATTTGAGAAATTTATGATCAAATTGCAGAAGAGTTTGAATGGAATGTGCTCCCACTCCCGCTCCCATCCACATCGCCTCTGCAACTGCCTAGGTGCTCATTCCATTTCTTACAATTATTCCATTTGCTATGATCTTGTCTGATCTGCATTCTTGATTAGGGGTAAAAGTATGGATCTTGTTGGATTATTGAGAGGGGATGAATCAGTAATCAGTGATTCTTTAAACCTTAAAACTTTCTCTGATTCAACTCGGTAGAAACTCGGTCAGACAAACTTCAATATTAATCGATCATGTAGTAAATTAACTTTATCAATTAGCAATAACATTCACAACAAACATTGAACACATAGAACACTATTATTTAACGTGGAAACCCAATTTGGAAAAAACCAATATGGGAATTGTCACTCACTAAATAAATACTCTTACGAAGTATGCTCGGTTAAAAGCTAGTTTGGTTAAAGATTAAAATGCACATTGTTAAATGTGACCTTGTCAGGGGATTTGCCTTAGATCTATTAGGATCTTCACCCTATTAGGAGTGGCCTGGTTAAAGGTCTTCAAACATTCTTCTAGAATGTCACCTTGATAAAGGTTTTACAATAATACTATTAAGTCCACTCGGTTAAGAGACTTTTCTAATACAAATGTTAATAAGAAACAATATATACATTGATCTATAAATTTGCAACTACCTCTTTCTTAATCATATCTCTTATGCGCTCTTTGTCTTCACTTCATTCCATCACTATCTTTTGGCTTCAACACTTCATCAAACTCTGCTTGCAGACTCAAATTTGAACCTTTTTCTTCTTCACTGCATCACTCAGTTACTTGTCAACCCTTCAACTTTCCAGTTTGTTCTTTATACAATTTCATCCTTTATATAGCCTTTGTTTTGCCTCTTAATCTCCTTTATTACGTTTTCCTCTGATTAATCTCAACCATCAAATTAACCTCATAAACTAACTCAATGAATTAGGAACCCGACAAAACATTTTATCATCACCTCAGAAATTAAACTTTCTTGGAGCTTGTACCTTCACTTTTTGCCACTTAGATCTATACCATAGATCATCGCCTTAAATTTTCCTGATCGTAGATCTCTTCAACTAACTCTTCCTCATCCTTGGAATCTTCTAGATCACTGTGGCTCATCAGTAAATGTCATTTTGATCCTTGTATTTAATTTTTGTTCCTTGCTCGGTGGTTAACTTCTTTTCCTTCAACTAAAATTTTGTTTGCTTCGCTCGGTAACTAACTTCATGTTCTCGGTGTCTTGACTTTCTTTCACTTTACCGAAACTTACTTTCCTTTTATCGAATAATGTCTTCCTGCTCGGTAACCAAACTATTTTCTTTACTGACTTGACCAATCTCTTTACAGAATTGATATAATCAAATGTAAAGTAGAAAATAACTAAATCAATATGACCTTGGTATTGATATAGGCTTGGTACCGAAGCTTTTAACCTGTTCCCTAAAACTGTTGATGAAAAGGCCCTCATGACTAAAGAGAAGGGGGATTATGTTTTTGAATAAGGTAAAAATAGGTTTTGAATGGAACCCAAAACCATTTACATCATAGCAAAAAGATAAAGCATTAAAGTTTTTCAAAATGATACACTTGTTGGAAAGAATAGAGTAGGACCCAAAAAAAACACTAGAAACGACAACAAAAGAAAAGAAAAGAAATCTAGTAATATTACCAGCAGCACCCAACAACGAACATGACAAAACTAATTGCTTATCATTTTGTCCACCTTCTTCTTTAGATCCTCCATCTTCTGGATAGCTTTTTTCAGGTCCTTCAGGTCCTTCGGCTTCTCAGGGATCTTCCTCTGAATCCGCCCTTTGATCCTAGTACTTGGGCCAACACTCCCGACATTGTCATAAATAGTTATGGCCATATTTTCTAGCTGGTTTTTCTCCAGGTAGTTTTGAAGCATATTCAGGTTGATGATAACAGCATTGAGTCCTTCATTGCTGTGGCTTAGGACTTAATTAATCATTTTCCCATTGTTGCTAACTTTGACCTTAATTTCCTTCACCTTGTTGTCAACAATTTTGTTGATCTCGACAGTTATCTCCTCCTTCTAGCTTTTATTGTTTACCTTATCCAGAATCTTGTTCTCCAGCTTCATATTCAGGGTTTCCGTAGTTTTCTCCAGAGAATGAAGGTGGAGCTTAATCTCCTGTATCTCCTGATTGATCCAATCCCGAGGAATACTCTGACCTTCATCTTTGTTAACCTTGTCCATGTTCGTAGCATCCTCCAGGGGAGAGGTGAAATCATCTTTTTGAAGTTTTTCCTCCTCAGTGGCATTCTAATTAGTACTAGCACCCATATCTTTTTGTTCCTCTTTTTCATCAATGACAGGGGAATTATGACTAGTTTCAATTTCCTCTTCATCCTGCCCCTCTAGAAAGCCCAAAGAGTCCTCCTTAAGGGGTTCCCCATCATCTTTACTAGCCAGGTCTAAACCTTCCTCATTATCCAAGTGGGCATCATTATTTTCTTCTTCAACAAGGAGGTCCAGGGCTTCATTCTTATCATCTTCAGTAGGGGAGACCTGGGCCTCATCTTCCTCCTCCTCAGCCCTTTCCTCTTCTTTTTCATCCACCTCTTCTTCTTTCTCCTCTTCAGCCCCTTCCTCATCTTTTTCATCATCATGGTAGTCCCCATCTTTCCCATCATCCTCTTCCTCCTTCTCATCCTTAGTTATGACAATCCCATCCTCTTCCTGCTCAGTGCTACCAGGATCCATCGCCAAATTTTCTTCCTCGTCATTTACCATTTGTAGAAAATTAGGGCTTTTTCCCTTATATTCATCTTCGCTGCTGTCGAAACTTTTTACTTTCTTTTTCTTCCTCTTTTTACCATCTTCTTTACTGTAGTCATAAACTTTTTCCTTGTTTTTCTTTCTCTTTTTGCTGGATTCGGCCTTTCTATCCCCCTTAATAGACTCTGAAGTTTTACCTTTGACCCTTTTAGGAATAGGGTCTGGGATAATATCTCTGGCATAGTCATAAATAAGGAGGATCAACCCCTCATGTAACATAGGGTTATTCGACTTCTTCCTATGCTCAGTGATGCTACTACTCAGGGAGCTCAAAAGAAAATATGGCAAGGAGATCCTCTTGTTATGCCTGAAGTGGTTAGCTAGGATGAAATGCAGGTTGTAGATTTTAGAATAGCGCTCATCAAGCGTGAAATACTCTATCATTACTTTCAGCATTTTAGCCCAGAAATCCTTAATCTTGGTGATATCAACATAATCCCCCTTCCCTTTAGTCATGAGGGCCTTTTCATCAACAGTTTTAGGGAACAGGTTAAAAGCTTCAGTACCAAGCCTATGTTTACCTCTATGGAAATGGGTTCCCTCTAGGGGTAAGCCTGTTATCTCAGCCATAAGATTAAGATTAAGGGTGAAAGATTTACCCCATAAATTTACTTTACCTCTAATCCAACCCTCATTTATTAAGGAAATCACCTGTTTGTCATAGCCGTGGAGCTTCTCAATATATTGAGAGACCCCACCCTTTTTTAGCTTCTTCCAAATTTTCCTATCTTGCCTCCATTTGTCACAATCAGTCGGCTCCTCTCTTCTCAGACCGCCTCCCATTTTGTGTTTTTTGCTATTGTCCTGACTCGGCTCCTTGCTACTAATCTTCTTCTTACTGCAATGTTTTCTTATGTTATCATGCTTATTTGAATTAACCCAGGCACCACAGAACATTAAAACTGGAATAATTATCCCACACTTCGCATTGCATGCAGCCTTGAGAATTGTTTCATCCTTGTCATCATAATATTAAGTGACATGCCCTTCATTGTGATTAATTTTATCAAATGTGATTAGACTCATGATCTCAGAGTTTAGATTCCCTTCCCCTCTCCAAGATTTGATGATGTCACTTTGGGTACCTTCATTAGCCAGCCTATTCGCTGACTTATTACCTTCATGATAAATATGGGTGACGTGGCACTCTTCAAAGGTGATGAGCAACATTTTGATTTTCTTTATTATATGGGCTATAGTCCATGAACACTTCGCTTTCCCTTTAATACAATTGACAATATTGAGGGAGTCACCCTCAAGCCAAAGTTTCATGCAACCCATATCTTTGGCCAAAATAACCACATAAAGTGCCACCTCAGCCTCCGCCATGTGGTTAGTTTGAGTCCCCAACAGAACTGCTATGGCCCCAAGGTAATTTCCAGCCCAGTCTCTTATGAGGCCTACCCCTCTAGCTCTTCCAGGGTTTCCTCTAGCAGAACCATCAAAATTCCCTTTTGACCAACCCCAAGGAGGAGCAGACCACATAACATTGTCTCTAGGATTCAGGTCATTTATGCTCTTCAGGTTCTGACTGCAAAAAGAGAAATAAAATCAAGGAACAAGTTTTTGACTGCAGTAAAGAAGATGGTAAAAAGAGGAAGAAAAAGAAAGTAAAAAGTTTCGACAGCAGCGAAGATGAATCTAAGGAAAAAAGCCCTAATTCTCTACAAATGGTAAATGACGAGGAAGAAAATGTGGCGATGGATCCTAGTAGCACTAAGCAGGAAGAGGACAGGATTGTCATAACTGAGGATGAGAAGGAGGAAGAGGATGATGGGAAAGATGGGGATTGCCATGATGATGAAAAAGATGAGGAAGGGGCTGAAGAGGAGAAAGAAGAAGAGGTGGATGAAAAAGAAGAGGAAAGGGCTGAGGAGGAGGAAGATGAGGCCCAGGTCTCCCCTACTGAGGATGATAAGAATGAAGCCCTGGACCTCCTTGTTGAAGAAGAAAATAATGATGCCCACTTGGATAATGAGGAAGGTTTAGACATGGCTAGTAAAGATTATGGGGAACCCCTTAAGGAGGACTCTTTGGGCTTTCTAGAGGGGCAGGATGAAGAGGAAATTGAAACTAGTTAGAATTCCCCTATTATTGATGAAAAAGAGGAGGAACAAAAAGATATGGGTGCTAGTACTAATCAGAATGCCGTTGAGGAGGAAAAAAGTCAAAAAGATGATTTCACTACTCCCCTAGAGGATGCTACGAACATGGACAAGTTTAACAAAGATGAAGGTCAGAGTATTCCTCAAGATTGGATCAATCAGAAAATACATGAGATTAAGCTCCACCTTCATTCTTTGGAGAAAACTACGGAAACCCTGAATATGAAGCTGGAGAAGCTAGAGAACAAGATTCTGGATAAGGTAAACAATAAAAGCTGGAAGGAGGAGATAACTGCTGAGATCAACAAAATCGTTGACAACAAGGTGAAGGAAATTAAGGTCAAAGTTAGCAACAATGGGAAAATGATTAATGAAGTCCTGAGCCACAACAATGAAGGACTCAATACTGATGTCATCAACCTAAATATGCTTCACAACTACTTGGAGAAAAACCAGTTGGAAAATATGACCATAACTATTGATGACAATGCTGGGAGTGTTGGCCCAGGTACTAGAACCAGAGGGCGGATTCAGAGGAAGATCCCTGAGAAGCCAAAGGAGCTGAAGGACCTGAAAAAAGATATCTAGAATATGGAGGAGCTGAAGAAGAAGGTGAACAAAATGATAAGCAATTAGTTTTGTCCTGTTCATTGCTGGGTGCTGCTGGTAGTGTTGCTAGATTTGTTTTCTTTGCTTTTGTTGTCATTTCTAGTGTTTTTTTGGGTCTTGCTCTATTCTTTCTAGCATGTGTATCATTTTGAAAAACTTTAATGCTTTATCTTTTTGCTATCATGTAAATGGTTTTGGGTTACCTTATTCAAAAACTAAATCAATATAACCTTATCATTGTCTGATCTGTATTAGTTTCCCAATTAAGTCCTTCAACTTCATAACTTTTCACTTTCTCTATTTCCTTAACTCACTCAACTTATATCATACTCCGAATGATATGGAAACTCAATATAAATAAAAAATCAATTATTTGACATCAATGATAAAATAATAACTGATCTAATCCTTCTATAATTTTGTATACCTCTGATCTAGGTCGGTCTTCATCATCATCACCATTAGTTATAGTAACAATCTCTCTCTTTGGCATTGACGACAAAACGCAATAGTTTGTTTTTGTCCTTTGCTCCCTCCAAACCTTATTATCATCTTTCACTTCTTTTCTTATTCTCCCTCTGTAATCAATTGTTTATTCTCCCTCTTTCAATTGTAGTCATCAATAGCATATTCTCCCTCTTCGACAACAATGCCAAAGACACGTACTCTTGAAAACTTGGTTCAGACAGTGAATCATACCTAGTATGTACTAATTTCTCATTGCATACATAAACATCTTTCAAAACTTTAGGCATCACCTAAAGAGTGAACACTAGCATCGACTCACAAAATAGATATTCTAATGAATCCTTGAATTGATGCAACGTGCATCATGCTCTAGTGAATATTGGATAGGGGAAGAACTCCTATTTTACCTCTAAGATACTCAAAAGCATCTTTCAATAGTGGCTTGGTAAATATATCTGCTACCTGCTCCTTGGAATTCACATACTCCAATATCACATGCTTATCTTGAACTTGTTCTCTCAAGTAATGATACTTGATAGAAATGTGCTTTGTCTTAGAATGCATTACCAGATTCTTTGATATATTGATAGCACTTCTATTGTCATAGTAAATAGTAATTGTATCAGTAATCTCCTATTTCATACCTTCAAGTAGCTGTTTGATTCATACAATGTTTGCACAATTCATAGCTACTGCTACATACTCAGCCTCGATAGTAGACTGTGAAATACAATTATGTTTCTTACTCGATCATGTCACTAATATTTCTCCTAAAAAGAAAGATCCTCCACTTGTACTTTTCCTATCATCAATGTTTCTAGCCTAATCAACATCAGTGTAACTTTTAGATCAAAATCTCCTCATTTATTGTATAGTAGACTGAAATCTTCAGTCCCTTTCAGATATCTAAATATTCTTTTGACTACAGACATGTGTGTTTCCTTTGGATCGATAGGAAATATTGCAACAATACCCATTGCATTTATCAGGTCTTCTATGTACAACATATTGTAGCTTAAAAATCATGGATCAGTGGAGTGTTTCATTAACTTCTTTTGTCTCATCTTCCTTTGACAATTTACAACCAGTATCCATCGGTGTTCCAACTAGTTTAGACTCTTCCGTACCAAATGTCTTAAGGATCACCTTGATATAATTTGACTGTGTGATGTAGATCCCATCTCTGGCTTGTTGAATCAGTAGTGCAATAAATAATTTTATCTCTCCTATCAATGGATATCTCAAATTCCTTTCTCATCTCCCCAGAAAAAGATTTGCATAATGTGTTATTTCCTCCAAAGATAATGTCATCAACAAATATTTCAACAATCAAAATCTTATCATTACCGTCACATTTCAGATACAAATTGTTGTTGTCACTTGTTCTTTGAAACCCAATCTTGATCAAATATGAATATAATATTTCATACTATGCTTGGGTGCTTGTTTCAAACCATATAATGCCCTGTGAAGTTTTCAAACCATGTCCTTGTTAGTATTCTCAACAAATCCTTTTGTCTGATCAACATAAACTTCTTCTTCAAGAATACCATTAATAAATGCAAACTTAACATCCATTTGATAAACTTTAAATCCTTTATAAGCTGTATATGCTAGTAGAATCCTAACTCCTAATCTAGAAACAAGTGCAAAAGTCTCACCATAATCAATACCTTCTTCTTGTGCATACCCCTTGCAAACCAATCTTGCTTTATTTCTGATTACATTTCCATGTTCATTTAGTTTGTTTCTAAAACTCCACTTAGTACCAATAACATTTTTATCTTTAGGTCTCAGTACCAAAGTCCATGTGTTCTTTTCAATTTGGTCTATCTCTTCTTTCATAGCCTTAACCCAATCTTCATTTTCCAAAGCATCATTAACTTTTGTTGGCTCAAATTCAAAAATCAAACATGTGTTATCTCTCAACTTCTTGTCATAACTCCAACATTCTCATCTCCAATGATTTTGCTTGGTGAGTGGTGTCTTCTCACATACTTTGCTAAAATAGGCTCAGTAGACTATGGCGGTTCTTCATTTTCAGCATTCAGTGGTGGCTCTCTCTATTCAACTTCCTCCTTAGTTTGTACTCTTGATAAGGTGTTAGGAACATTAGGTTGAACATATCCAAATCTTTGATAGTCCTCAGGTTCCTTTTTTATTTCTTCATTTTTCTCTGCAAATTCATCAATCCTTACATTTGCACTTTCCACAATTTTCTTATTAGACATGTTTAAGCATTTGTAAGCCTTTTTCTTTGTAGAATATCCTAAGAATATTTCTTCATCACCTTTATGATCAAACTTTTCATTTCTAGCATAATTTAGAATGTAACATCTACTTCCAAATATTTTGAAATAACTTATATTCGGTTTGTGACCATACCAGATCTCATATGGAGTCTTGTTTGTACCTTTTTTAAATTGTACTTGGTTAAGTGTATAAGTTGTAGTACTAATTGCTTCTCTCCAAAAAGTTTGAGACACTCCCTTTTCAATCATCAGTGTCCTTGCACAATCAATAATGGATCTATTTATTCTCTATGCTATACCATTTTGTTGTGGTGTCCTCAGTGTAGACATTTGTCTCTTTATTCCATTTTCATTGCAGAAAAGTGTAAACTCATCTCCTTTCTCAGATCTCATACATTTCAATTTTTTTCTAGTCTCCTTATCAACTCTTGTTAGCTTGTGGTGACTGATCAGGAAAGTACTATCTAGGAAAGTACTGTACACTTTTCCTCTCGACCTCGTGAATTTTTTTGAGGCTGACATATTTTTGGCTATTTTTGGGCCGACATATTGTAACTCATTTCTAACCCTAAAGCAGAAAAATATTGTATAATATGGGTTAGGGTTAGGGTTTTCATTATGTATGATTTTAGTACTTGCGACAGAATTGAGTTGTAAGGGATTACAAATTATAATCAGGTTGTAATCATTGGATAATAAAATATTGGACTCGCTGTTGGTGGATGTAGCCCAGGGATTGGGTGAACCACGTTAAATCTTTGTGTCTTGTGTTCTCTTCTATGTGATTTATTATTTTTTGATATTGGTTATATTTGCATGTAATTGTTATTTCTGTCTTGTTAATCCTAACAAGTGGTATCAGAGCGAGGTTGTTTTTTCAGTTATCCTCTACAGGAAGATCTCACAGTTTAGTGGGAGTCTCACGGTTGAGTGGGAGCAATGGCATATGAGGGTAGGCTAAAGGTTGACAAGTTTAATGGGTAGAACTTTCAATTATGGAAAATGCAAATGGAGGACTATCTCTATCAGAAGGATCTATGGTGGCCATTGGAAGGAAAAGCCAACAAACTGACAAACATTTCTGATGAGGACTGGACAATTCTTGATAAAAAGGCTCTTGGTATTATTCGATTATGCTTGGCACAATCGGTGGCATTCAATATTACACAAGCAACGACGATTGAAGATTTGATGAAAACCCTAGCGAAGTTGTATGAAAAGCCCTTCGCTTCAAATAAGGTATTTCTCATGAAGCATTTGTTTAATATGAAAATGGTGGAAGGTGGGTCATTTTATGATCATTTAAATGAGTTTAATATAGTTACCAGTCAATTAACTTCTGTCAATATTATTTTTGATGAAGAAGTCAGTGCTCTCTTGATTTTGTGTTCTTTGCCTGAAAGCTGGAATGACTTGGTAATGACTGTTAGTAATTCTATTTCTGGTTCTAATACCCTAAAATATGATGATGTTATTGGTGTTGTTTTGAGTGAGGAAATTCATAGGAAAAGCTCAGGTGCATCCACATCAGGTAGTGTCTTAAACGTATAGAGCAGGGGTAGAACCAATGAGAGAGGAAACAACTTTGAAAATCATGGGAAATCAAGAGGAAAATCAAAGGGAAAGAGGTCTGAATCCAAAGGGCCAAATGATTGCTGGTATTGTGGAAAACCAGGTCATAAGAAGAAAGATTGCTGGTCTCGGAAGAATAAAAAAGGAGACAAACAAGAAGGTAACAAGGAGGTAAATGTGGTAAGTAATAAATCTGAAGAGGATGCTTTGATTCTTTCTTTAGGAAGTATTGATGATTCATGGGTTTTAGATTCTAGGGCTTCATTTCATGCTACACCCCATAGAGGTTACTTTAGTGATTATGTCCAAGGGGATTTTGGGCTAGTTTATTTGGGAGATAATGAACCTTGTTAGAAAGTTGGAAAGGGAAAAGTTAAGATTAAGTTGCAGAATGTGAATCATTGGCTACTACAAGAGGTAAGACATGTTCCAAGGCTGAGTAGGAACTTAATTTCAACAAGGCAACTGGGTGATGAGGGTTACACAGTTACTTTTAATGATATAAATTAGAAGGCTTCAAAAGGTTGCAAAAGGTGTGAAAGTAGGCACCTTATATCTTTGTACAGGTCATATTGTTCCTTCTACTTTAATTGTTTCAGAAGATAATGAATGTTCAGGAACAGTGGTTGCAGTTGAGCAGGAAGAACATCAAACCGTTGCTGTAGATTCTAACATAGCACTGTGGCACAACAAACTTGGGAACATGAGTGAAAAAGGTATGAAATTACTTCATTCAAAGAAATTTTTACCTGGTCTGAAATGTGTCAATTTGGATTTCTGTGAGAGTTGTGTGAATGGAAAACAAAAGAGAGTTAGTTTTGTGAAGAGTGGGAAGGAAAAGAAAAATGAGAGATTAGAGCTTGTGCATACAGATGTATGGAGACCAACTCAGGTATCTTCCCTTGGTGGCTCTCTGTATTATGTTACATTTATAGATGATGCAACAAGAAAAGTATGAATTTATTTCCTTAGACACAAATCTGATGTATTTCAAACTTTTAAGAAATGGAAATGCTTGGTTGAGAATGAGACTGGTAAAAGGTTAAAATGTCTCAGATCTGATAATGGTGGTGAGTATTGCAACACAAAATTTGAAGATTATTGTTCCTCTAATGGTATTCATAGGCAGAAAACTGTACCAAGGACTCCACAAGAAAATGGAGTGGCTGAAAGCATGAACATGACAATAATGGAGCGTGCAAGGAGTATGAGGTTGCATGCTAGGCTGCCCAAAAACATGTGGGCAGAGGCTATGAACACTTCTATTTATTTAATCAATAGAGGCCCCTCTACTCCTTTGGACTGTGGTATTCCAGAGGAAGCATGGAGTGGTAAGAAGGTGAGTTATTCTTTTCTCAAAACCTTTGGTTGTGAAGCTTTTGCACATATAGATTCTAAAAATAGAACCAAGCTGGAAGCTAAGTCAAAGAAATGTGTATTTTTTGGATATGACATTGATGAATTTGGTTATAGGCTTTGGGATTTTGAAAATCATAAAATTGTAAGAAGCAGGGATGTCATATTTAATGAGAAAGTATTGTACAAAGATCTGTTGCAGTAGCATGAGAAGAAATAAAATGACTATGTAGTACTGTATGATACTTAAAAGATGATGTTCCAATAGTTCCTTATGCTTCACAACAACAACAACAACAACAAATACCACACACCCCAGTGAATGTTAGATGGTCAACAAGGCTAAGTAGACCTCTAGAAAGATTTTCTCCATCTTTGTATTCTATTTTGTTAACAGATGCTGGTGAACCTGAATGTTATAATGAAGTTGTGCAGGTGGATACAAAGATTCAGTGGGATTCTACAATGACAAAGGAAATAGATTCCTTGCTGAAAAATCACAATTGGGATTTATGCAAGTTACCTGCAGGTAAAAGGGCTTTACAAAATAAATGGGTTTACAGGCTAAAAGAAGAGGATGGAGGTAAGAAAATATATAAAGCCAGGTTAGTTGTAAAAGGATTTGCACAGAAAAAGGGTATTGATTTTGATGAGATATTTTCTCTAGTTGTTAAAATGACTTCTATCCGTACTGTTTTAAGTATTGTGGCTACTGAAGATTTGCATTTAGAGCAACTTGATGTTAAAACAACTTTTCTTCATGGTGATTTGGATGAAGAAATATATATGGTCCAGCCACAAGGATTTGAGGTCAAGGGTAAGGAGAATTTGGTGTGCAAATTGTAGAAAAGTTTATATGGCTTGAAGCAAGCACCTCGGCAATGGTATATTAAATTTGACATTTTTATGAATGAGCATGGATACAGGCGGTGTCATTCTAACCATTGTATTTATTTTAAGAGGTTGGATGATGACAACTACATTATTTTATGTTTATATGTTGATGATATGCTTGTAGCTGGGTCTAACATGGATCACATTAAGGGGTTGAAACAATAGTTAGCACATTCATTTTCTATGAAGGATTTGGGGGCAACAAAACAAATCCTTGGTATGAAAATTTGTAGAGATAGGAAAAATAGGAAGTTGTCTCTATCTCAGACTGATTATATTGAGAAGGTGTTGCAACGTTTCTCTATGGAGAATGCCAAAGATGTCAGCACACCTTTGCCTAGTCATTTGAAATTGACTAAGGAGATGTGTCCTAAGACATCAAAAGAAGAGGAAAAAATGTATAAGGTACCTTATGCTTCAGCTGTAGGGAGCTTAATGTATGCTATGGTATGTACTAGGCTAGATATTGCACATGTAGTGGGAGTCGTTAGCCGATATATGAGTAACCCTGGTATTGAGCATTGGAATGCAGTCAAATGGATTCTCAGATATTTGAGAGGTACATCCAGTAAGTGTTTACACTTTGGGGGTTCTACTACTACTGTACAAGGCTATGTTGACTCATATTTGGTAGGAGATATAGATAGCAGGTGGAGTACTACAGGTTATGTATTTACTGTTGGTGGGACAATAGTGAGTTGGATTTCTCGACTACAAAATGTGGTTTCTTTATCCACTACAAAGGCAAAGTATGTTGCTGCTATAGAGGAGATGATACGGCTTCAATTATTCATGGAAGAATTGGGACATCCATAGACGGATAATTTTTTGCATATTGATAGCCAAAGTGCCATTCATCTTGCAAAGAATTCTGCTTTGCACTCAAAGACAAAACACATACAGTTGTGGTACCATTTCATTCAGTTAGTTTTGGATGATGGGAAGTTAAAGTTGGAAAAGATTCATACAGATGATAATCCATCAGATATGTTTACAAAGGTAGTAACAAGGGAGAAGTTGAACTCATGTTCAACTTCAATTGGTCTTCTAGATTGAACATAATAAAGGAACAACTGAGTCCAGGGTGGTTCGATCTACTGGGAGCCTCATATGGTAGCGGTATTGCTATTGGATCAGTCTCCAAGTGGGAGGTTTTTTAGTGTGGATACTGATCAGTCACCAAGTGGGAGATTGTTAGCTTGTGGTGACTGATCAGAAAAGTACTATCCAGGAAAGTACTGTACACTTTTCTTGTCGACCTCACGATTTTTTTGAGGTCGACATATTTTTAGCTATTTTTAGGCTGACATATTGTAACTCATTTCTAACCCTAAAGTGGAAAAATATTGTATAATATGGCTTAGGGTTAGGGTTTTCATTATGTATGATTTTAGTACTTGCGACAGAATTGAGCTATAAGGGATTATAGATTGTAATCAGGTTGTAATCACTGGATAATAAAATATTAGACTCACTGTTGGTGGACGTAGCCTAGGGATCGGGTGAACCATGTTAAATCTTTGTGTCTTGTGTTATCTTCTGTGTGGTTTATTGTTTTCTGATATTGGTTATATTTGCATATAATTGTTATTTATGTCTTGTTAATCCTAACAACTCTTTCCTTATACCACTTGAACATTTGAAAAGCATCAAATTTTTCTTTCAAAAATATGACAAACATCATTCATGAATAATCATCAACAAATAAAATGAAATATCTATCACCATAGTAGCTTTGTGTTCTCATAGGTCCACATAGGTTGGTGTGCACTAACTCCAAAATTTCTTGCATGGTATAATATTTTCTTGTAAAACTTGACTTTGTCATCTTACCAACTTGACATCCTTTGCACATGAGATTTTTAGGTTTATCTAATCTCGGTAGACCTCTTACTCTATTCTTTTTGCTCACCTTAATTAAGTTGTCAAAGTTCACATGACAAAATTTCTTGTTCCATAATTATACATCCTCAACTTTAGAAAATAAACAACTCTTTGAGGTAGTATCAAGGTATAATAGGTTACCCTTATATTGTTCACTAGTGGCATTTAGACTTCCATTCTAATTAAATACTTTTACCTTTCCATTCTAAAATTCTAGTCAGTGACCTGTGTTATTCAGCTGTGCCACACTCAACATATTATACTTTATTCCTTCAACCCAATATACATCATCACATTGAGTATTATCCATCAAAATTATAGAACCTTTATCTCTCACAAGATATGGAGCATCATTACCAAATATAACATAACCTTCATCATGATCTTCCATAGTAATGAACTTATGTGTGTCACCAGTCATATGATGTGAACATCCACTATCAATTATCTATGTATCATTATTACTAACATGAAAAATTAAATATTTTTCTTCTCCATACCTTTTTTCATCATAATCATCCTTGATAGAAACATACACAACCTCTACACCTTCATCATCATATGTATCATCATTGGTTAGTCCTTCTTCAACAATGTAGCATGACTTCTTACCTTTGTTCTTGAAACCTTAGTATCTCCTAAATCTCTTCTCCCTTTTTTTGTTATCTCGGTTGTCTTTCTTCTCATCACTGTCATTGTTAGGACATCTAGATTCTATTTGACCAATCTTGTTGCATTTGAAACATTTAAAGGGTAATTTACCTCAGTATTTGCCTTTTCCTCTCGGTAGCCTCCTAGCTAGTAGAGCTTCAAACTCTTCTTATTGTCTTTCCTCTTCATACAAACTTTCTAGATCACTCTTGCAACTCTGAAATCTTTCAATTGCACTACTAGCATAACTATCACTAGATCTAGACTCTCTAGAGTTTCTAATATTCAAAGATGACTTGAATTTAGACTCAATCTTAGAAGTAGCAGGAAAACTATTGTCAAAATCATTTAGCTCAAAAGTAATCAACTTACCAATTGTGCATCTAGTGAAACAAGCATCTAATTGAATTGTAGACACTCAGATAGCATATATAGGTAATATGTCCTCAACATTTTACTTGTTACATATTCTTCTTCAATACATCCTCCAACACCTCTGATAACACTCACAATTTCCTTTAATCTTGTACTGTATTAACATCTTCACCTTATTTCATTCTCATAGAATCAAATTTTCCTTTCAAACTTTTAGCCTTTGTTGAACTACAACTAATTTGGAATCTGATTGAAGAATCCATGATTAAAAATCACTGAGGAGTTTCTGATTAGATATGTAATATGATTAAATCAGTATTATGTTGTCATTGATGTCAACTAGCTTGACAACACTTATCTTGTAAGTTACTATACTGAGACATCTGAAGAAAGGTGAAAGAGATGAAGAACAAAGAAATCTACATGGGGAAAGATGTACATGACAGATGAGGATAAGGAACACATTGAGTAACTTGTTGATGAGTCTATGACTTGATATTGAATTTATTATGTTGCATTCATCTATGATGAAGTATAGAGCTGAAAGACACAAAGCAGTGTTGTCGATAAATGAAGCAATTCTAGTATACACCGACGGAGTGTAGTGTATACCGATCCCAGTATTAACCGAGCAGTGTTCACTGACACATTTCTTTGTTAACTGAGCATAACATAATGAATTAAATGATTAGTTTAGCCAATAAGATTGATGAGCTATAAAGTACCTCGATTTCAGTGATAACAGATAATGTTTGTTATGAAGATTGACGACTAACAAAATTAAAGGAAGATCTAATGGAGTAGATTGAAATGTGTTATTGACACATCAGCCGAGAAAGTTTGAACCGACAAAATCTATGAATGTGGTTAAGCGGCAAAATCTGATGGAGGAGAATAAAATGATTTACTCATCTATATAAGAGATTTGAATTTCATTATGGAGGATGCCGGAAGAAGTAGAAACTACAGGAATATGGTGTGAACAAGGTTTTCATGCATTCTGATCATACTGGTTAAGTAAGAACCGAGCTACAGAATAATTACCGAGCTACAAAGAGCAATTACCGATGGACAGTAAGTTGATACAGTATTGAATCTGAAGTGAAATATTGATCAGAAGGATTTGTATGGACTGAATATTGATCTGTAATCTACAATTGAAGTTGTATTAAGGCAAGTCATTTACTGTTACATATTTAACCATTATATACAGTCAAAATATCTTTACCGAGTGGACTCTGAAAGTCTTATGATGTATCATTCATAGAATGAACATTGTTATCCTGTCAACCCCATAGTGAATGCTGGTTGGATGATAACTTCTAGTCTAAAATCCTCTAACAAGGTCACACCTAACAGTGTGTTTGTAAACCTTTAACAGGGTTGGGTCTTAACCAACCTCACTTCAAAAGAGTGAACAATTTTGGGTTGCTAGTCCCAGGTGGTTTTTCCCTTTACAAGGTTTCCACATTAAATCTCTTGTGTTATGTGTTGATTGTGATATTTGTTTGCTATCATACTTTGCATGTTACATGTTAGATTTGATCGGTAACTATTATAGTATTTAATTGGTAATCGGTAAAAACATAGACCATGAAAGTATTTATTGTTTATCGAGGAGCAAAAATTGCAGAAGTTGTTTTGAATTATACATTTTGTTTTGGGACACTGGATAACTGATTCACCTCCTCTTAGTTATTCTAACAGCCTTTTCCTTCAGAACATGCAAATCTCCACCATATACTAATGCAAGCTTGTCCCATATTTTTTATTGTTGTGTCACATCCTTTAAGTTCAATGAACTCCAAGTCGATGAGGGTAGAAGATATCTCAATCATAACTTGTGTGTGATCTTGTCTTTCTCTTACTTTCTCAATTGTCATAGGCCCAAATGGAGGTGGTGAATACTCATTGTAAAGATAGTATATATCATACTGTCCAATTCCATATATGTGCAGCCTCATCCTACTTTTACATGTAGAGAAGTTTCCCCCATTCAATGTTGGTGCCTCCCTCTTATACATCTTTAGATCTTTTACTCAAGTCTTTCAAACTTATCCTTTTTAGAGTACTCAACTCTGATTCCAATTGTTGGATTGCCGAGAGGGGGGTGAATGAGTAATCAGTGATTATTTAAACCTTAAAACTTCCTTTGATTCAACTCAGTAGAAACTCGGTCAGAAAAACTTCAATATTAATTGATAACATTAAATTAACCTTATCAATCAACAATAACATTCACAAAAAAAATTCAACACATATAACACCAGTATTTAATGTGGAAATCCAATTTGGGAAAAACCACTATGGGAATTGTCACCCACTAAAGAAATACTCCTTTGAGGTATGCTCAGTTAAAAGCCAATCTGGTTAAAGATTATAATGCACATTGTTAAATGTGACAATATTGGGGGGATTTTCCTTACACCTGTTAGGATATTCACCTTGTTAGGAGTGGCCTAGTTAAATGTCTTCAAACACTCTTCTAGAATGTCACCTTGCTAAAGGCTTTACAATAAGACTGTTAAGTCCACTCGGTCAAGAGATTTTTATGCTACAAATGTTAATAAGCAACAATATATAAATTGATTTGTAAATCTGCAACTACCTCTTGCTTAATCAGATCTCTTATGCACTCTTTGTCTTCATCATCATCACCATCACTTATAGTAACAATCTCCCTCTTTGACACTGATGGCAACACTCACTGATTTGTTTTTGTCCTTTGTTTTTGTTCTTTTCTCCCTCTGAACTTTATCATAATCTTTCAATTGTTTTCTTATTCTCCCTTTGTAATCAATTGTTTATTCTCCCTCTTTTAGTAATCAATTGTTTATTCTCCTTCTTTTCTTATTGTTTGATTCACATTCTAATCTCTGATCCGCATTCTTGATTAGGGGTAAAAGTATGGATTTGTGTCGCACTTTAGGATAACTTGACCGCTTCAGATGGATTGGATTTGATCGAATCAGTTCTAGCTGAACACACATAGCACCTATGTGGACATTGCGTGGCAGGGGTGTTTCGACCAAAACAAATCTGGCTAAATCATTTTTGACCAAAACACCCCTAATAAAAAACTTGGCTGCAACCTTTTAGCCTCTCGTTTACAACCAATGAGTTCCATGGAGCGGATGAGGGGCTGAGGAGATCTTTGGCTAAATTTGAGGTAGGCCCAACATTTTAAAATTTTTTTAAAATAATTTTTTTAATGTTATATCATAGTAAATGTATTTTTAATGTTTTTTATTGCATAAAATAATTTTTAAAAATGTTTTTAGTAAATGTTTTAAAATTAAATAGTAAATAGTTTATAATGATTTATAGTAAATGGTTAGATTTAATGTTTTAAATGTTTCTTTTAATGTTATATTATTGCATTGAAAAACTATAAGAAATGACACATTATCTTGAAAATTTAGGCTTAGAAAAGTCACAACTTAAAAACCAAACTATCATACACCCAAACATTAGAGATGAACTACTATGTAGATTGAGGTTGTTCAATCATACAATCCATATGATGACTGGAACATTGATACCTTCTATGCTTCTCTTTCCCGTAGTGTCATTGGCACCATGAGGAGATAAATTTATAATGATGTGTCTAGTACTAATGTGAAATCCATGTTCCCCCACTGCCGGAATATGGCAAAGATTAGAGGATATCAGGTGACTAGGTGTCAATATGCATTTGTCACACCGATTATATTTTTGAAACAATTATTTGTACAATTTCATTTTGTATTATGTTGTTGATTGCACAAATTTTCCCTCACATTTTGGGAAGGGTAGGGGAGATTTGAAGATAAGTTTAGATTGTGAGATGATGATGTACCATAGCCCCCTAGTAAGAGGGAATTGGTGGGTCCAAACCTTTTGGCTCTTCCAAAAGGTTTGGAAACTGTCATTGGTGTAGGAGATGTTGCAACTGAGGAGGTGTAGGTCGACACGTGATCAAGTATTTCCAGAATTATGACTCACATTGACCAGATGCCATCTGATCGTGTGGATAAAAATATGCTACATTCTCATACAAGTTCTAATGATGATTCTTCATCACCATTTTTTGATTCATATATCTGATATGCGATACCATTTCCTATTAATGTTGTATAGTTACCTGAGGGTCGTTTATGCGATACAAGAACATATTTAGCATGTGATCTCCTTGATGCCTATCAGTTTATATCGATATTACATGGGATCACTCCCAAAGATATTCTAGATTTAATTAGGTGATTTCTTCAAAGACCATCACTCCTAACATCCATGGAGTTGGAGATTCTCATCTTGGTACATTGAGACATGAGGATATTTTGATACTGTATTGCATAAAATGTAAATAAAAGAACACACTTAAATAAACTAAGTTTATCCTAACATATCCTATGCATACCTCAAAATATGGAAGTAAATATACTGTTATCTCTATTTGAGCATTAAGTGTTGTCATTAGTATCAAATAAGATTAGTCAGTAATCTAAGCTGATTAGTTGGTAAAAGATAGAATAAGGAGCTATACAAGCTAGTCGGTTGAACTTACAAAGCCTTCATACCGAGCAGTTCAAGGAAGAACCTAAAGCTAAAAGAATACATGTTTAACCGAGTATGTTTACTGAGCATCAGAGTTTACCAAGCACTAAGTCAGTGAACATCGAGCATTCTACACACCGAACAGAGAATGCAGTGTTTACCGAGTTGTTTAGGAAACAACATAATAATCAACAATGGCACACATATCTATGCAAATGGTTTACATGGATCTATAAATGTATTACCAAGATCGAGGCACATTTATTATGGATGTAATCATTAAATGTTGTGATGATTCCTATGTAATAGTTAGATCTAGGTTATTTTTGTACACCGTAGATCTTAGGTTTTCTAAGATGTTGTAAACCTAATTAGGTCAAAGCAATTTTCTATATAATTTTAATTGATGTCATTTTGACATATACATGACAAGGAGATCATGAAGTAGTAGCCACACATAGGACATCAAAGATCAAACAAGGGTTTACATGAATAAGAAGTTATCAGAGATAGTATTCAGATTATCAGAATCATACAAGGCTATTGAGCAGAACAAAGAGTAATATTATACACATCAAGGTGAAATCTATTTGGTATTTTATAGATCTGATTCAGACAAGTTCAAGTTGTCATTTACAAATATTTTCTGTTATAATTTAACCATTATAGAAGGATTGTAAATCTCTTAACAGAGTAGACTTAATCGTCTGTTGTAAATATCTTAATCGAGTGCACACTGTTGGTTCTTTTCCTTGCAGGACCAAACTTGAATCAAATAGTTGGGCTTAGATCTCGGTTAGACACTCAAGTTTGACAAGGAAATAGTCCAATTGATGAGGATAGAGAACATCCTCCTTCTTCTTTGAGCTCCACAATCACTCAGGCGGGTATTGCCTTATCTGCACACTCATGACACCTCACGACAAACCAAAGGCCTGTAGATAGATTAATGTGGAATAGAAATCAATCTCCTATAGGTATCTTGTACCTTGATGATAGAAAATCTCATGCAATAGCCCTACTTGCATGGAATGAGACTGAAAGCTAGAGACCTATCCTAACAACAAGAAAGGGAAAGGGTGGAGCTGAAGGGAAATGATTTTAAAATGATTTTGAAGGGACCCCTGAGATACCCTAAGTCTTCCATAGACCAGTGCCTTATCCAATGGGCCACAAAGTCAAATACCCTATTGCAAGAGAAAGCTATGAAACAAGAACACAATATGCTCAATGTGTTGATGCCTGACATCAATCACACACCATGACCAAACCTTAACTTAGTTCCCACTTTTGTATTCAAATATGTTATTACCCATCAAAGGATTTTGACCCTCCCCTTAGAAGAGACCTATGAATAGACAATACATTAACCAGCATCCACTGGAAGACAAGCATGACCTATCCTTGATATTTCAACTTATACATACATGAATACTAACCCTGAACCAGTTATCTCTGCGAAGACAACTCCACCCACAAGCTCTTAGGCAATGCAAGGT
This sequence comes from Chamaecyparis obtusa, assembly GCA_027943335.1. NCBI lineage: Eukaryota > Viridiplantae > Streptophyta > Pinopsida > Cupressales > Cupressaceae > Chamaecyparis > Chamaecyparis obtusa. Next base: position 424,496 of record BSBK01005435.1, on the reverse strand, counting down.
AGAAAAACTAGACATCCTTGATGCATGACTAATGAGTTCAGAATTCAAATGGAGATAGTTTGAAAATAGTAAGAGTATATTAAATTCCCATACATAAGACAAGTCACTTACAATATATATTGTGTTCTCAGAACCAGCAAGAGAAAGAGGAACACTCTATATGAAAAGAAGAAGAGAAGAATCTACAGGAAAAGGACCCTTCACTTGGAACCAATTCTCCTCAAAGATTTGCAGAAGAAGGAACCCTTACAAAATTGAACAACCTGCAATTTATACCACTGGTTACCTTGGAATCCCAAATAGTAGGATGCAACAAGCAATAGGTAACCAGGGTAAAATTAAGTCTACAATAGCCACTAAGTACAACAAGAAATGAGAATTTGTAGAAAAGCCTAGAAACTCGGGAAGAAAATAGGTGTACAATTGCATTGGTTTCCTCACCATAAGCTAACTGTGACCACAAGTAGAAGTGATTTCTTTCTGTAGGAAGAACAACTTCAATACCAGGACCACCTTGGAAAACTTTGCATGTAAAAACCCTAGCCACTTGTAGAAAGAAACAGTTTACTGCATTTAACTCATCATGGCAACCCAGGAAGCAAGATCGGATTAGGAAAGCAACCCAAATCTTTACCATCAAATTTGAAACTACCACCAAGTTGCAACACTCATCACATACAGCCAAAATACCAGGGAACTCTGCCAAAACAAAGGTTGTCACATGATCACATAGCCAGAAACTGGGCTATGTGAACATGCGACACACCACCAAGATTCATCACCGGGTATGAAATCATCATGCCACTGATTAGCAGGACCCTCGGGCCAGATTGCAACACCTACCACCATCAAACCAGTCAAATCTAGCGAAGAAACCATAAATTTTGGTATACTCGATCGTGAAAACCATCTGTAAGTTTGAACTCAAATGCAATGACTAATCGGAAAAATTTAAAGCATGGCCATCGATCCTTTCCCTTCCTGGCAAATCAGGCAGTCATATTTAACCTTACAATAGTCACGGGCCCCACGCACTTTACATCGCTTTGAAAACCATGACCCCACTTCATAACTCCGCAACTGTGACACCATCAGTGGTCGCATGATCGCATAGCTAAGAAATGAGCTATGCGAACATGCGACAAGCCTCCACATCACCGAAACATTGGCCCACTTTATCTGGCGAACTGGCGACCGAAGAACTTTTGCCAATTTGCAAGACACTGTCCACCATCGCTAAAAAACTTAGTGATCACGTGACCACTATTCACTGAATCACCAAATAAATTGGGGCACCACCAAAACATTACGCGAACCAGTAAATAGGAAGAAAACTTGTCAAGACCACCAAACCGCTTAGACCCACACACAGGCCCACCCTTTTTGCCACATGTCACACCACCATTCGCTGCAACTACTGAGTCACCTGACATAGGACCCACCACTGAGAAAAGCCTTACCTTTTGGGAAGATCAGACGGTGGGCGCATGATCGCATGGGGTGAGAATATTCCAACTCATCGCAGGCAACCAATAGAAAATTGACACGTCAGTGCCACCGAGCAGACAGGTCCCACTGTATGCCCATACAAGAAAATCCAACGGCTTTCATATTGCATCAATGACTCTTGTTAAAGCACAGAGATTAAAAGGCTTGCATCTTTTCCTTGCAGTATAGCGACAACCACCGATCTTTGTCGCCCGTTAAACATCTGTCAGACCCTAGCCGACAGGCCCGCTGGGACATGTGTCAACTGGTCACATGGTCGCATGTCAAAAATTCCTGACATGTGATCATGCAACAATCAATCATTTGAAATCCTTTGAAGACCCATGCACACCATCCATCGCACTTGCGTAGTTAGAGAATGCCAACAAACAGGAAACTGTGAGGATGAAAACACATAGGGTTTTCGATGAAAGAGGATTGAAAACACACAAAGTTTCTGGTACCAAAAGACAAGTGCAGAAAAGCTGGAAGGCACAAGGTTGAAAACAATGAAGGTTTTCACACAGACCGAAAACATCATGGATTTTCAAAAACACTGTGGGTTTTCGACACTGTGGCAGATTTTGAAATTATTTTCCTGCAGACCTTGAAACTTGAATAATTCTCTAGATTTTGCAATTTAGCACGTGCAATCTGGACTACAAAAAGGTGACAACATGAAGAACACAGGGCAGGACATTTTACAAAAACATTTGCAGGGAAGAGGCCATTTTCATAGGATTTTGCTATGACAAGAAAATGGACTAACACACACTTATTTGATGTTGCTAAAAATCCTTTCACAAGGTAGATCTAATTGATCTTATGTTACTCCTAATAGGGTAAGATCATCATAAGTGATCACAATTGTAGCCTTAAACAACATCACTTTATTTACTGCAGTAGTGAAGAATTTGTGAGTGTCATCCCCATCGCAGGTTTTACCTTCTAACAAGGGTTTCTGCATAACCAAAATACTTGAGTCATGTGTTACATTTCATGAATGATTTATTGTTTATTTTCATGCACTTTACATTTACAAGTTATTTGAATGTATGTTGCAAACAATGGATTCAGTTGGTTAGTTAAGCACTACTATTGTAGATTATTAATTCAATAAATTTTTTTGAGGGTACCGATTCACCCCTCCCCTCTCAGTACTATATATTTCCTATACAAACAATTGGTATTAGAGATAGATCTCTTATTTGGAAGTTTAATCATTGAAGAGGAAATATCTCAGGATGGAGAGATATAGGCTAGAAAAGATAATTAAGATTCAAAAGATTTAGATGCAAATCTTCATTGAACAATACAAGCAAGCAAGGGATGAATTGAAGAAGTTACTGGTTTAGAGAAAATATATGGCTATTCGGCACTGTGAGATTGATTATCATGAAGAAGATATTGATGACCCTTTTGAGAATTCCAGATCTGGACCTGGTAGTGTATTTGACATATCTGAAGGAGCAATTTCTGATTTATTGGAGAAAAATATTCATCTTATTGAACAAGTTAAAGTCCTATAGATCGGTCAAGAAGCACAAATGGTAATAATGATTGATGTCATGAACAATGCTAGACAAGCTAAACAAGAGAGAAACCTAGCTATTGAAGACAAAAGACAAATGACTAATAAAATACAAGAGAAAGAATCTAAGATACTAAGATTTATCGAGCATCATTTTGAAATCTCTAACTAAATGGTTGTTATAAGTCAGGAAGTCAACCAAGTAAATAGTGAGCTTACAAGGAAACTTGAATACATTGGTGAACTCAGATAAGAAAATGAAAGATTGAAAAATAAAGTGAAGATGCAACAACAACATAATGAAATGATGAAGAAAGCTGAAGATAGTTCCAAGAAAATTGGTGAATTTTTGTTCACTCAAAGAGGACTTGGAAGTACTACTGGATTAGGCTATACCAAGCAAGGATAATCATCTAAGCAAGCTGAACACATGAATGCATACAAGAGTCAAAGACCTAAGAAACTATCATGCTATCATTGTGGTAAACCAGGACATACATCAAATACTTGCAGGAGTAAAGCTAAAAGGTAATCCTAAAACCACTCCTAAGTTCAATGGCTATTGTTATAGTTGTAACAAGTATGGACATCATGCACATGAGTGTAGATCTAAGTTGAATAGGACTCCTAACAAACCATACATGGAGAAATACTATCGCACTTGCAACATGCATGGACATACATCACAAGAATGCAGAATAAAGATGAAGCAAGTCTGGACACCAAAAGGACAAAACAAGACCTATCAACTAAGAAGACAAGGTAATGCTTATACTTGGGATTATAACACATGGGTTAATTGCACAGCATGTGGAAGATATGGACATATTGCAGCTAACTGCATGATGAAGAACTAGAGAGGTAGATCTTGCAGCTGGACAAGCACTGGTATGGCATGTTTACATTGTCACAAGGTCGGTCACTTAAGTAAAGATTGCAGAGACCAAGCACTAGAGACACAAACCTATGAGATTGGAAATACAATTGAAGATATCATGAGGATAAGAAACACTATGTGGAGAAAAGCATCATGAGACAATGCCGAGTCAAGTAATGCAGTCAGTGACACCTCGTCCATTGGATTGGGTGACATCGACACCTCCACCTAAGTTGAAAAGGTATGTATGGAACTGCTAATTCTAATTAGTTATATCTATCATATAGTTCCTTATATCAAGTGTTCACATACCAAATCTGCATGAATTAATATGTATTATGGTTTTATATGTTTTGAGCTTTAAGTGTTTACAATCGGTATATGCTAGACCGAGTAAGAAGTTGTCAGTTGGTAACAATCAACAAGGTTAACCAAGTGCCAGTATTAATCGAGTGGAATTTCATGTGTTAACCAAGCTTATGAAATTTTGTAGTATACACTGAGAGTGACAACTGTTACCGAGATGTGTTAGGTCGAGCATTATGACAAAAAGTTTAAGCGGGAATATGAAAAATGCTATAAATACACGATGGACTTATTTTATTTCTCACACTGCAATCACGAAGAGGTAAGAGTTTTCAGAGCGAATTTGAGTGAAATATTTTTAGAGTGATTGAACAAAGATTTGAAGGATTTCAAGTAATTTTCATCATTGTTATGAGTAAGTGTTATCACCACTGAGCTGTTTCTTTAATATTTCCCAAAACCCTAAATGAAGAACAATGACATCCACATATAAAGTCAAAAAATCTAAGAATGTAGCTGAGGAGGATGTTAAATTGATCATTTCTGCTACATGTGATGAGCTAAAGTACAAACTTCACCCTGAAGTTGCTTCATAGACTGACAAAACCAGAGCTTTTTCAAGCATACCACCTAGGGTTTTACTAGTTGAAGACATACATACCTACATTCACTATAAGATTGGTGAGATTGTGATTTTGAGCTCATTTCCACATTTCAAGATCTAAGTGTTAATGAGAAATTAAAGGATGATCATGAGCATTTGAGAGTCAAGGGTTTGATAAATTTCCTACATTTCCCGAAGGTATTCAGGAATGAGTGGATAAGAATTGTTTTGAGCCATTTTCATGATGGAAAACTATGGCTTGATGAACTTGTGAAAATCATACATGCAGTTGCAGGTTACCCTACCACCGACAAAGTCAAAGCACTGAGGAGTGCACTAAGGAGTGCACCGAGAACCAAGTTGGAGAAAACCACTGGAGAAGAATGGGAGGGTAGAGGATTGAAAGGAAACAAAATTGGAGATCCCAAAACTAGGTTCAGTGCATACATTATTGGGTACAAAATATTTCAATCAAGAAGACCCAATAGTGTGCCATGTGGAGTGGTAGATATTGCTTATAAGATGGTGAAAAAGGGATTTCAGCTGGACCTGGCTGAGTTGTTGTTAAAACAAGTTGAAGAAAACATGAAAATAATTTGGTCAACAAAATCAAATACATGTAAGTTTGGATCACTGTTATTTTGCATATTCTTTTATGTACAAAACTTTTTCCCCTCCATCGGTAATGTTGACTGGACTATCGACAAGCCATTGACACTATAAATAAATGATTTAATACAAAAATTGGGTGAAAATTTTGTCAGTATATTGGATGTTTACTTTGAGAAGTCTAAGGATAGAATGAATGCCAGGAGAAGGATACCGAGATAGTTGGTTGAAGAATATGAACATGATATTTGTTTCCTAGTGGACACATACTATACACTGATAAAAGCAATTGAACTGAGAACTAAGTGGTAAGCCCCAATGGGTTACAAGATTAACATTGACCAAGCTTCAAGGTCAATTAAGGCTTTACTAGCAGAGCCTAAGGATCCTAAAGCTACTAGGTTTGGAACCTATGAGGAAGTGAAACAAAGAATAAAAACAAATCTAGTTATTGGTAAAATTACAAATAAGTCAAGGAAAATGATGAACAAACTAGTTAAACAATTTGGAGTAGATGCAGATGATGCTGAGGCATCTGAGGACATTCTGGTTGAGGTAGAAACTAAGGGTCAGTTACTTCTTACTAACACTTAATATGATGAAGAGGCAACTGAGTTTGACAAAGATGCAAAATCTACACTAGTTAAGCCCACTCCTAAGAAGAAGCAGGCAAAAATTCAAACTAGAGCATGAACAAGGTCAACCACTTCATCTTTGCCACCACTAAAGAAAGGAGTAGTAAACATTTCTAGGCCTACACCAACCAAGACTTATTAGAAGAAGAGAGGTACTCAAGCTACCTCTGGGGCACCAAAGAAAAGAAGGAAGCAAATAAGAGGTAAGGATGACATTGATGATGAAGAAGAGGAAGACCTAAATCAATTCAAGGTTGTTGTACGTAAGGATCAATTAATTGATGAGGTTGCAGAAGCTATAATAGACACTGGAAGCCTTAGAAACCCAAAGATAAGTCAGTTTGAACATTTGTCAACCGAGGACTAGTACAAGATAGAGTAGGCAGTAATTCAGATGATGACAAAGTTAAAAAAGGTACCAATAGAATTTTCAAAATATGTACCAAAAATTTTATATGAAGGGTATTAGCTAGAAGGACTTATCCTTTAAGCACCAAGAAGAAAATGAGGGAACATTCCCTAATATTGGCAATGCCAACACTAATAGTTCTCGAGATTGAAGAGATGAGGAAGCAGTATTCCAAGAGATTTTTGGTCAAAAGTAGAGCATTGCAAATACTTGATGAAAATCTGGTAGGAGCTGATGAGAATAGTCAGTTGTTATGGACTTCTATTCTCCAAGTTCGAGCTCAAGTAGATAAGCTAGCATTGGCCATAATACCTGAGAGGAATTCTAAAAGAAAAGGCAAAGGCATCTATTCAGATGATGTAGATCTAGACACAAAGGACCCTATTGAGCTATTAAACACTGATGTGCCTGATACAACTATTACCACTGATTGCCAAGATGCACCTGAGAAGGTTTTAATAACTAGAATAAATGATGGCTCAAATGATGTAATTATAGAAGACATCACTAATGGAGACCCTGATGATGTCAAGGATGATGAGGAAATCATCGTTATTGGAGCTCAAACAGATGAACAAGCCCCCAACAAGCCAATAGTAAGCATTATACCCAGTGACCTTCCAATTTTGGTTCAAGCTATTGAAATTATATCACAAAAGGAACATGAAGGTTCAATCCCAAAGCAACAAAAGGATACAACAGGGGAGCAAGGAACAAGCACACAAGGCACTATAGAGTCAAATGAGCCTAAGGAGAAAGAGGCTGACACACAAGCACCAGAAGACCCTAAGATGATAGAGACCACTTAAACCACCACCACCAACACTACATCAAAGGCCCCCACTCAATCGACTGAGATTTAGGCCACCAGACAATAGAAGAAGGATGATATAGTGTCAATCGAGAAAGATAAGACAAACTTAGAGGTAAAAGCTCTAGTTCCATTTGTCAAATCATCTCCACAAGAGACCAAGAAGAAGAAGAAGAAACATGGGAAAGGGCCAGTCACTTTGGATGAGATAATTGAGATTCCAGAATGTGACCCAAGGACTTTGGACCTTGAAGAACTGAGAAAGTATGGAGAATTGTGCATGAGGAAGGCTGCACAGGAGAAATTGAGAAAATAAAGCAAAATAAAGCAGATATTGGAAGATGTAAGAGACATTCTTCAACAAGTTATTCCCGACGTCCAAATAAATGAAGACACTCCAATTTTGGACCAACTTGCATCTCTCACAAGTCATATAAATGACCCAGATGTAGATGTAGAGAAAAGGATAGAAGAGAGGGCATAAGCAAAAATCCAATTAAAACTTGCAGAGAAAATCAACCAAGAAGTGGCTATAAACAAGGTAAAACTTTCTGAGGTTATAACCGAGCTCCATACTATAACTCATAAGATTATACAAATTTTGTTTAAGTTATGCACTATGGAAACCTTCACTGCCAAGGTCAGTGAGAAGATCAAGAAGCTAGATGCATACATCTTGGCCAGCACAAATGCTCCTCTAACTGAGCCAAATGCTTTCCATAAGCATATATTGAAAGTACAAGAATTGAGGCGGTTGAGAGTAGACCTAAGGAATCAGGAAGAAATCATAAGTGACCAAGTCAACGAGCTACAAGACAAGCTGCTTCCTCACTTGAAAATCATAGAGAGACATATTGAAAAGGCTAAGGTATTAGTAGCTACCCCTGAAATATCAATTTTGGAAAACATTTTTGATATGCATGCACAAGTCAGTCTTGAGCACATTGCTCTTGACAACTTGAAAGAGGAATGGGAAAACCTCTTAACTTCATTTCAAAAAACCCACCAGCATATATTTGATTAGATGTAAGTACAATTTTATTTTGGCATTAATTTTGAAAAGGGGGAAATCATGTATATGCTTATGTACTTCACTTCTTACTAGGAACATGCACATAGGGGGAGTTTGTATAAGAGTTTTGAGTTTTGTAGAAGAGTTAGTAAATTTTTGGAGTATATGTATATATGGAGTTAGAACATTTTTGAGGTTTGGTACATATACATTATGGTTTTGATACTAATTCCAAAGGGGGAGATGTTGTCATTAGTATCAAATAAGATCAGTTGGTAATCTAAGTTGATCAGTCAGTAAAAGATGGAATAAGGAGCTATACAAGCTAGTCGGTTGAACTTACAAAGCCTTTATACTGAGCAGTTACAAGATAGAGCCTAAAGGTAAAAGAACATAGGTTTAATCGAGGATGTTTACTGAGCATCAGAGTTTACCAAGCACTGAGTAAGTGAACACCGAGTATTCTATACACTGAGCATCAGTTAATTCACCGAATAGAGAATGCAGTGTTTATCAAATTGTTCAGGAAACAACATAGTAATCAACAATGGCACATATATCTATGCAAATGGTCTAAACGGTTCTATAAATGTATTACCAAGATTGAGGCACATTTATTATGGATGTAATCATTAAATGTTGTGATGATTCCTATGTAATAGTTAGATCTAGGTTATTTTTGTACACCATAGATCTTAGGTTTTCTAAGATGTTGTAAACCTAATTAGGTCAAAGAAATTTGCTATATAATTGAAATTGATGTCATTTTGACATATACATGACACAGAGATCATGAAGCAGTAGCCGCACATAGGACATCATAGATCACACAAGGGTTTACATGAATAAGTAGTTATCAAAGATAATATTTAGATTATCAGAATCACACAAGGCTACTGAGCATAACAGAGTAATATTCTACACATCAAGGTGAAATATATTTGGTATTTCATAGATTTGATTCAGACAAGTTCAAGTTGTCATTTATAGATATTTTTTGTTATCATTTAACCATTACAGAAAGATTGTAAATCTTTTAACAGAGTAGACTTAACCGCCTATTGTAAATCTCTTAACCGAGTGCACACTTATTTGTTGTTGCTAAAAATCCTTTCACAAGGTAGATCTAATCAATCTTATGTTACTCCTAATAGGGTAAGATCATCAGAAGTGATCATAATTGTAACCTTAACCGACATCACTTTATTTACTATAGTAGTGAAGAATTTGTGCGTGTCATCCCCACCATAGTTTTTACCTTCTAACAAGGGTTTCATAACCAAAATACTTGAGTCATATGTTACATTTCATGATTGATTTATTGTTTATTTTCATGCACTTTACATTTACAAGTTATTTGAATGTATGTTGCAAACAATGGATTCAATTGGTTAGTTAAGCACTACTATTGTAGATTGTTAATTCAGTAAAAGTTTTTGAGGGTACTGATTCACCCCTCCCCTCTCAGTGCTATATCTTTCCTATCCCAACACATGCATTGTAGTATGAAAATGTATGAAAAAGGATTATGGAAATGAGGAGAGGGCTCTCCTTTTATAGAATTTTGAAGGAAATGGATGGTTGAGATCAAAAGTTGGATGAAGGGTAAAGATTGCATAGGATTGATGAGGTGGCCATGAGGTGGAGACCAAGTAGATGCCATGTAGATGACATGTGGATTAGGGTTTGACCATTCAAAGGGGGAAATATTATCACACGTGTGAGAAACTTTTAAAAGTGACATGTCCATGACAAAGTGTAAGAAGGTGTAAGAAGGTGTAAGAGGGCCAATGTTGCTCACACATGTGTGAGAAACTTGAGAAAATGATAGCTCAATGACAAAGGTCAAGAGATGTAAGAGGATGGGAAAACCAAGGTTGCTCACACATGTGTGAGCAACTTTGGAAAATGACATGTCAATGACATGGATCAAAGGGTGGAAGAGAAAGAGAGAACCAAGATTTGGAAAGTGACATGTCAATTACATATGTGAGAAAAGTGTGTAAGTGTGTGTAAGAGTCACATGTGACTAAAATTAGATGTGACTTGATTTTGGTTTAGGATTTATTAATCTTTGAATTAAGGTTGTGCAAATGAAATGAAGTAAGAAACAAGATTAAACTACTCAACATAAATGCAAACCTCAAAAATGACTAAGTGTTGATTTGTTGAAGATGGGTGGAATGTGGTTTCTTACAAATCTTGCAGTATGACAATGTATGAAAAAGGCTTATGGAAATGAGGAGAGGGCTCTCCTTTTATAGAATTTTGAAAGAAATGGATGGTTGAGATTGAAAGTTGGATGAAGGGTAAAGATTGCATAGGTTGATGAGGTGGCCATGAGGTGGAGACCAAGTAGATGCCATGTAGATGAAATGTGGATTAGGGTTTGACCATTCAAAGGGGGAAATATTCTCACACGTGTGAGAAAATTTTAAAAGTGACATGTCCATGACAAAGTGTAAGAAGGTGTAAGAGGGCCAAAGTTGCTCACACATGTGTGAGAAACTTGAAAAAATGATAGCTCAATGACAAAGGTCAAGAGATGTAAGAGGATGGGAGAACCAAGGTTGCTCACACATGTGTGAGAAGCTTTGGAAAATGACATGTCAATGACATGGATCAAAGGGTGGAAGAGAAAGAGAGAACCAAGATTTGGAAAGTGACATGTCAATGAAATATATGAGAAAAGTGTGTAAGTGTGCGTAAGAGTCACATGTGACTAAAATTACATGTGACTTGAGTTTGGGTTAGGATTTATTAATCTTTGAATTAAGGTTGTGTAAATGATTAGGATGAGATTAGGTGGAAGATTATGATTAATTAGTGGGAAAGTGGGTTGACTTGGGTTAGAAGGATGGGTTAGGTTAGGGAGGTGAGGTTAGGTGAGGGTTAAAGTTAGGATCCATATGCTCAAATAGAATTAAATGCAATATTTAATCCAAGTGGGTTAAAAGGGGATTAATTAAATAAACTAGGTCATTTAATTAAATGGAGGATTAAGATGAGGGGAAATGGGATAGAATTAAATAAATGTAAATTTATTTAATCAAGGATAAGGGATAAAGATGAGTATAATTAAATAAATGTTAATTTATTTAGTTAAGGTAGAATAAGGCTAAAATTAAATAAATAATAAATATCTATTTAATTGGCTAGGATAAGGGTAATTGTTAGGATAGTTTTTGGTGTCTACATTTTGCCCCTCTTTGATGTAGCATCACAAAGTGATGTTAGATTAAAGAAGGTTAAAACATAGTAGATAAAAGCGATATTATTAGTAGCATGATGCACCACTCATGGAAGGATGACAAGGAGGGATTGGTATGCCCCCTCAAGAGGACATGCGGGTTTGGAGAATGTAGATGTGCTCTCGAAATGGATAGGGGTATGGAAGAAGGGGAAAAGGTTATGGATGACAAAGGAAGATAAAGTCATGCTGCAATGGTGTGAGAAACCTAAGTTTGATATTGTATTTGACACTATGCACCAAGGTTTGAGGAACCAAGATGACAATGTGTCAAGTATGTGATAAAAAAAGGTCAAATGCAACCAGATGCCTATGACACTATTAGCATACAATTTTTCCCTTTTCTTTAAATTAATCTCATACTCTTTTAAAGAAAGAAAAGAAGAGAAAATATCAACGCTAACAAATGAGTTTCTTAGAAAGCAAACTCTCTGCAAATTACAAGGTGTAGCTACCTTCTAGAAAGATTTTCAACATGATCTTATTAAACACAAAAAAGTAACATCATGTGTGCTTTTCACTAGAAAATACTTAAGGAAAACATTTAGTCCATCAACATGAAAAGAATGTGCAGATTTTTAGAGAAACAAATCTACTTCTATCTTAATCTCAAACTTTGAATTTCTTGAATCTAAAACTTCAATAATGATTCTCTCTGTCACTTCTAAGCATAAAATCCATCCATATCATAGTTAAGCTTTATTCAACACAACTTATCTCCACAAGAAAATAAATCACATAAGATAAATAGTAGTATTTATCAATTTCAAAAGCTTAAACATATACGCAATACCATAGGATATTCATATATTCTGTAATATCAGTCTTCAAAAAACTTGAATTAAGTTCTTAGAAAATAGTTTCTTCAAAACTCAGAGAGACCAACCCCTAAGTAGTTAAAAGTTTTTCAATAAATAGCCGTGCAGGGCTTCCACAACTAACTTGGTAAAATTGTCTTTTCCTGAAAGTAAATACTTCTAGATGAAATAACTATCCTAAGTATTAAGCAAAAAAACATGGGACTGGGAGCAAAATGCCTTCAAAAAATTGCCAAGTGTTCTAGACGGTTAAGGGGTTGAGGCCGCTACAAGTCGTGCCGCCTTCCAATCTTCAAACGTGGCTGTAAACATAGATATTACCGATTGATGTGGAAAACCAATAAAATTGATCCACTATTTCCAGACTTCTTTCTCCCTTTTGATCTCAACTACTTTTTCTTTGTGCATAACTAAATGATCTTGCTAAAGAATGATCATTGAATCTATCCGTGCAACCTTTGTGAATTCCTTGTTTGTAGGGGCCTTCATCCCTTTGAGCTCATTAAACTAGGTATTTACATCCTTGATTACCTATTTAATCAGTTTATTTGATTCCTCTTGAGCTTCCTGACACCGCTTATCAATCTAGCTTATATCATTGGAGATGATTTCTTTAATTATCTTCATTTCTTCAAAAATTCATAGCTTCATTTCTCCAGTCTATACATTCCTTATAACATAAAGGATTTTGTCATCCAGTCCTAGCACTTACCTCTCCGTGAGGAACTTTTGCAGACCGTACTCTTCAACTTCTTCCATCCAATGGAGCTCTTTGGTCCAGGTAGTCTTATCTATCTCCCATTCTTCAATACTGGCTTCTACTTTCTTTACCAGATGATCTCCTTTGACGTGGGTTTGATTTAGGTGAATTAGCTACTTGATAGCTTCTATTTTTACATGTTCTACCCAATCATCAAATGCTTTGCTAATTGCCTTACTTCTTTGAATTTGGTCAAGAAACCGTTGATTATCTGGAGATTTCACATCAATGGAGGCTGGAATTTCACTCAAAGGAAAGGGTTCAGAATGGTGAATGACATTAATATATTGGGCCATACTCTTCATAGCCTCCTTCATCTCTTGTTTTTCCTTGGCATCTTTCTAGACTCTAGTGGAAATCTTCTTATTTGACACTTCGAAGAATCTCATATCGGCAGCTCTAGTGTCCTTCCCTAAATCCACCTTGGATATTTGAAAATCTTGAACTGAAGCCTCCCCTTCAGCTTTTTCATCCTTAGGCTTTGCAATCTCTTCCATCCAGTGACCACTCCTTTCATCAAAATCGATTATGGACTCCATCTTTATTTTCTTAGCCTTTGAAGATTTTCCCAAACATCTACTTACTACATCATCAATGGGTACTAATAAAGGAACCACATTTCTTTTCTTGGCAACCGGGGTCTCCAACCATGGTGGGGCAGTGGAGGATTTCTTTTGAGTATCATAGTTACTCAAAAGAGCCAGTGAGTCCTTTAGAGTATTCTCGGTTTCCTTATGTATCTACTGATTATCTGCCATCTCAGGTATCCTATGGTTTGCAATGGGAATTACCTGTGGATCAACATCTGATGAGTCCAAATTCATGATGACATTGGGAATTTCTTCCTACCTCTTAGTCCTATTTTTCACTCTTAAGCTCGATTTGGTTACTTGAACTTCGGGTTTAGCTTGGTGTTGAACTTGAACTTGAACTTGAACTTGTGGAGAAATTGGTTCAAGTTCAAGTTCAACTTCAGGTTTAGTTTTTCCTGCACAAGATTGATCAACACTTACGTTAGTTAAAATAGAATCTTTCTTTGTTAAACTCCTCTTTTTGGTCTTTACTTGTTTCTTGGCGGACTGCAAAGGAGTAACAAAATCCTTTTTCTTCAACAACCATGCCTTTGTTCTTTCAATAACCCTTTTCATTCTTTTATGTAGATCATCCTCCTCTGGCTCTATCCAAAGTAACTCAAGAATAGGGAGAGACTCGACCTTCTCCAAGTATTGAGAATCTAAAACATCAATCTCACTATCTTTCTCTACCCCATCTGTATCCATATCTAGCTTGAAGGTGATGATTTGTTTCAAAGTTAACCGAGACCACAACCTTTTTCTTACCTCCAGTTCATTAGAGCAGTTGGCCCAAAAATCCTCCAACTTAGGGATGTGCATGAATGTTTCTAGGACATTGAGATTGGCTCCTACAAAGCTTCTATAGTCACAATTGACTCTGGGAGTATAGGTCTATAGATAGAAAATAACCAACTCTTCTTTTATAGCTATAGCATATTGAAAGCTTTTGCACCTATAGTACCCTAATTCAATAGGGAAAAGAACATCTGATGACTTATTTGCATTCCTTGCTTTTTGTTCAACTAGAACGAGCTGCCTACAGAGCTCCATTAAGACTACATCATCTAAACAAAACCTAGGGAGCCATAGTGGTTCCTCATCAAATGCTCCAACCCTAAGATAGGTAAATCTAGAAAAATGTATAAAATGACAACCATAAACATTTATCACCTATTTAGCTTCTTCAGAAAGCTTGCAATTTTCTTTCCCTTGTAACTCAAAAATTAACTTCCCTCATAATCTGTCATTTACTATTTTGAATGTGCTGGAGAGATTTTCCTTCTATAAGCATGTGAAATAATCATATATCTTCATATCAATCATCCATAATTCATGGGGTAACCCTTCCCAAGCTTGGAAATAGGCTAAAACATAAACAAGATAAGAAGACATGTAAAATGCAGTCAAATTAGTTACATTTAAGAGCTCTTTGTGGAGTTTCTCTGCTATTAGGTCAACCCAGTCTATAAACTTATCTTCTTCTGTAATCTTCTGGATGAAGCAATACATCTAGTTCTCCCAATGAAATGCATGGGGGTTCCCTTTCACCCTATTTAGAAGAAGAACCATATCAAATATGTCCTTACAGAGGTGCTCAATCGTTAGAGGCTTTGGCAACTTGGATCCTCCTTTCTCTGGTTTTGCAAGCCATGCCTGGGCTATCAAGGAGCTATATTTTTTCTTATCTGCCTCATACACATGGTCTACTTCCACATAAGTCCAAGGTTCATATGGTTCCTTATCAGGAATTCACAGAGCTGCCATCAATGTCTCTCGACTAATTTTGACCAAAATTTCTCCTAACACATCCTTGATGCATCTGATCTTAGCGTCATACTTGTTAGCACACTCCAACACCAGTTCAGGGAAAATCAGAGCTAGAGGAAATGCAACATCTTCTATAAGTCCACTTCCTACTAACTTCCTATAAAAAGAACCCTCAGAAGCATTTCAGACTCTATCACATAGCTCCCCTAGATTTACATTCAACAAGAAAGTATCCCCAATGTCCGGAAGAGAAACTAATAGGTGGATTCTAATTTCCTCCTTTGGGAGTTTTGGATAGAACAATGACATCTTACCAACATGTAGTGAAAAGACCTATAACACAGAAAGAGCCTCTGAAAACTGAAAACTACAAGGGGAAAAATAACTCACCAATTTCTTGTGCACCAATTTTTTGTAAACTTCTCACCACCAATTTCGTCGCTCCTTCTTCCTTCTCTAGCCAACATAACTAATAGAAAAGTTTTAATCATTCTTCATTTATTCACAAATGCCTTGCAAGATTCATAATAAATCTTCAAAGCATGTCTATAATAAATGCTTTAATGGAAGAATGATTGATTTGACATGTCCAGCCACTCCTTGTTAATCTTCCAGCTAATTCGGCATGAATATCTCAATTCCTAAGGACATTCCCTGATTACCATATCTGCATAATAATTAATCCCTCTACGTCACGCCATCAACTATCATTTCCAATATTCACATGCATGAGCCATCTAGTTGAATGAGACAATCTCTGTATGGCAACCTCCAAAATTTAATTAACAATCAGAGTGCTTAAAAATAGAAACTTTATTTTGATAGAAAGGACAACCCCACCGAAGTCTCCATGTGTAAGTCATTATATTACAAAAGTGAACTTGAACTTGAACAAACTTATGGTTCAGGACTAGGTTCAAGTTCAGGTTCAACTTTGGAGCCAACAGACCTTTTTGAGGGATAGACAAACATGGGTGTTGTAAGACTCAGAAATGGTAATTGGGTTGAACTTGAACTTGAACTAACTTAACAAAGTTCAAGTTCAACTTTAGCTTAAGGACTTTTAACCGACCAAGACTAAAATCAGGAGCTGAGAAAAATGAAGGTAATAGAAACTATGATATGGAAGACCAGGATGCCATTGTGACAATAGGATGCAAAGACCATGATAAATGCAAACAATGATAATAAAGACAAGCAAAAAGTAAGCATGCAGAACAAACCAAATGAAAACCAAAATTTTGCACCTAGTTGAGATGAGAACCAATTGATGGATTGATTGATGATGATTGATTGAGGCTGACAAAGTTAATGATAAGAAAAATGCACATCCAAAGGATTGGGAAGGATACATCCCATGATGATGATTTGATTAAAATTGAGTTCAATAGATTATCAACTGATGGGTCAAGATGATGGGTTGATTAAGGATCGATGTACAAGATTACAAGATTGGATTGATTGGATTAATATTGATTGCACTTGATTGAACTAATTTAGGATATATATTTTTTGGATTGTATGGATTTTTTGATTTATTTAGGAGTGGATTGGATATAATGGGACTGGAGGGAAAGATGATTTGAATTGGATTGGGAGATTAAGGATTGGAAGAGAGGATAAGGTAGGGGAAATGATTTAGAAGATAAGTAGAATTCGATAAAAGGGGTAGAAGAAGTGAAATTGATTAGATTGGAAGATAAATGAATTAGATTGAGTGGATTAAAAGAAGGGAGATTACCTAGATTAGAAGATAAATGAATTGGTTATGAAAGGATTGGAGGAAATGAAATTTAGAGGATTAGAAGATGAATGAGTTGGAAAAGAGTGGAATGGAAGAATGGAAATTTAGAGGATAAGATGAGATTAAAGGAATTTGAGTGGAAACTTTGGAAGAAGGTAAATTGATTAGATTAGAAGGTAGATGAAGTTGATTTAGTGGATTAGGAGATAAAAGAAGTTGATTGAATAGGATAGAATAAAGAGAAATGGATTTGATAGAATAAGATTAGAAGACAAGGTGGATTGAATAGGATAGAAGAAAGAGAAATGGATTAGACATGAGATGGAAAGGAAAAATGGATGTGACAGGGTGAAGTTGGAAGATGGATAATAGGATTGGATGGATCAGGACCAATGACAAGAGAGAACCAAAGAATGATAGAAGAAAGGGGGAATGGATGTAGTTTATGGATGGAAGGTATATATATGGAATCTATAGTGATAGGAGATGGGGGTGAAAAGGTGGGGGAAAAGGGGATGAGGATCCAAGGATGATGTTGCAAAGGAGTTAAATGCCCCACACTAGAGGTAGCAAAATGGAAAGAAGGATGGTGTATGAAGGATATATGAAATGGGTACAAATATGCATGGAGGAAATGAAGGAATGTATGTTCTAAAGCATGCATGGATATTATTTTTTTGTCGTGTTTCTGGTGCCTCTAAGTTTATGAAGGAAAAAGGTATGAAAGTGGAAGGTGGATGGATATGATGAGGGGTATCAATAAGATAGAGGATAAGGATATGGGGGATATGGATAAGATAAATGATATGGAGAATATGGATGGAAAATAATAATGGATAGTGGATGGAGGAAATGTAGAGGATAATCAAGATCAAAGACATGGAAAGGAGGATGGACTTAAATAGTATTATGGATGGTGGATTGAGGGAATGAATATGAAAAGGATTATGAGATTTAGGATATGGATAGGATGTCATTATCAAATATGAACAAGTGAATGGACTTATGTAGGATAATGGAGAGGATATGGATAATGAGTAAGGATCATGGATGGTGCATATGGATGGATCGAATGAATAAGATAGTCAAGATCAAAGATAGGAGAGGATGATGATGTACTTAAAATGTGGAAGACATATATGGTAGCATAGGATGGATGGAGCTTTCCCCCAAGTGTAGGGTACATGAGGATGAGGATAAGGGAATGAATGGATGAATGAATTGAGAATAATGGATATGTGAGAAGCATAGGGAGGGAGGAATCAAGCATCTAGTTTCTTATAGTGCTTTTTATTATCCTCTTTTTTTTTTGTATCAAGGCATTTTGGATATTTTCTCATAGATGTTGGTAGGAGGGTTGGATGGTAGATGAAATGGACTAGGGGAAGGAGAATGTGTATTTATGAAAACAAGGGGATTAAAGGGGTGGATGAGTATGGAAGGATTGGGAGATAATGGATGGAATGTTGGAAGACTTTTAAATAGATGGATGACAAAGGTGGAAATATCATCATTGGCACACATCTTGATGGGTGGTGGGGTATCGAAGGAGGATATTTTGAAGGCAATAGAGGATAAAATGTAGATTTTCAGATATAAGGACCCAAAAAAAAATGGAGGTAATGGAGTTGGAAAGTAGAGGATTTTTAGAGGAAGTATTAGAGAGGACTTAGGCATGGAGGAAGCTTTTGGATTAGCAAGGTTGGATGCCAATTTGGATTTGTCTTTGAGATGCATTTTTGTCATTGAGTAACTTTGGAATCCACATGATTTTTCATTTTTCATTTTGAGGCCTTTGTGGCCTTTTGAACTTTTCATCCTTTTGGATCATATTTTTCTTTTCTTGAACATGTCTTTTAGATGGGACATGTTGATCCTTCTATTTTTGTTGTATTGTTGGATTTTTGCATTTTTTTTTTTTTTTTTTCTTTGGCATCCAACTTGCTTCCATTAACCATGGTATGGATGCATGAAGGTGAATGCTTTAAAGAGTTTATGGATGGAATTACTAAGAATGAATGTTGGAAGAAATTCAAGGATGTGTGCCTTTGTGGATCTTTTGTAAAGATGTGAGGTGAATTTAGATATGGTGGATGGATGTATGTAAGGACCTAAAATGGAGGGAAAGGATGAAGGATTAGGTTTGAGAACATAAGGACCCAAAATGGATGTGTTTGAGGAAGGGAGGGGGTTTTGAACATAGGGGCCTAAATGGATTTGGAGGATGTGGGGATGGAAGTTTGGACATAAGGGCCCAAAAGGGTTTTGGAATGTGCGTGAGGGGAGTATTTAAGTTTAGATTTGGATGGAGGAATTTTGGATTTGGAAGGAGTGGAAGGTGTACCAATATCTTGAGACATTATTTCTTCAATGGGATACTTAGTATTTGCAACACAAGATGTGAGTCCAAGCGTATGGGGTTCATGTATGGATTGGATAGGTGTGATCGGTTTTTGTGGAGGATTAGGATCATGAGGGGGATTAGGGGGGATGAGTGGATCTTGGGATGCATTAGGAGGGATAATAATATCTTGAGATGGATGAGGATCATGACATGGAGATGATAGAGTACTTTGATCTTGAATTTGGAGAGGATTAGGTGGTAGAGTAAAAGGGATAATGAGATCTTGAGATGGAAGAAGATCATACAATGGAATGGAGGGAGGGAATCATGAGATGGAGTGATTTGATCTTGACATGGAAGGGAAGTAGTGGATTGGAGAGAAAGAATATCTTTATGAAGTAGAGGATAAATGGATGTTAAGGCTCAAGATGGAAGGGGATCATTGGATGGGGTAGAGGGGATGGGATAATAGGGATGTCTTGATCTTGATTAGGAATTGGATATGAAGTGGATTAAGAGGGATACATGGATCTTGAGATGGATTGGAATCATAGGATGGAGAAATTTTGAGATCTAGAGGAGGAGGAGAATCCATAGTAGCTTGATTTGGAACAAGGTCTTGACATGTTTGGACTTGGGAGGTTGATGGGATGGAGGATGTGGAAGCTTCAACTCAAGTTGATGGAGGGATGAAGGACTCATGAGACTTAGAATATTTAGGTGTGTCTTGAATTGGAGGGGTTGATGATGAGTGCATGAATTGTGGAGATTGGGCAGCTTGATTTAGAGGTGGGGATATATACTTCTTTGTTATCTCTTCGAGCCATTCAAGGAAAAGCATGGTTTTGGATGAGGGATGGGGATTATGGATTTGGGTAAATATGGGAGGATGAGATGGAATTCCCTTGTAAAAGGTAGAGGAAGGATAAGAAATGTGAGATGTATTGGGATTGGATATGGCATGTTGAGGTAGAATAGATGGGGATATGAGATTGTCTTGCTAAGTGGGAGATGGATTGTTTTGGTGAATGTGAGATTGGATTTGTGAAAATACAATCTTTAGCCATGATGTTGGAATGAAGGTTTGGATTTGGATTAGAAGAAGATGTAGGTGAAGATTGGAATTAAGAGTAGATGAGGTGAAATATTTAAGGATGGATGAAATATGAACTTAAGACTAGGATAAAGTTTGGACTTTGTTTTTTATTTAAGAGGGCATGGCCTCAAGGATTTTGATTTGATTTGATTGGATGATTGATTAATAAGGAAGGGCCTCAAGGGTTAGATTTGATTTTATTTTGATTTTGATTTGGATTGATTAAGAGGGAAAGCCCTCAAGGATTTGATTTGATTTGATTTTGATTTTGATTTGGATTGATTAAGAGGGCATGACCTCAAGGATTTGATTTATTTTGGATTTGATGGTTTGAGACAAACCTAGGTGGAACAAGACCCTATGATGGTGCAAAAAAATGATTGATTTGGATGATGATATTATTATACTTGAAGATGGACTTGTGATCCCAAGAAAAATAGGATAGGATTAATGGAATTAATTACTTGAGACAAATTGATGTTCTCAAAATAATAATTTGATTAGATGTGTTTGCTAATGATGATGGTCTATGTAATACTTTTGATTAAAAATCATTCAACCTAAGATGGATTAAGGAATGAAAGATGAGATTTGATTTGATTAGTATTGATTATGCTTGGATATGGGTCAATAAAGACAAGATTTGATTAAAGTCCAAATGATGATTTTGCTCCTAAGTTCAAAGTAGAAGATTTGGATTAGAAGATGATGTGGATATAGATTGGAATTTAGAATGAAAGGAATTTAGAAGATAAATGAGGGATATTGGAAGATAATTGAATAGATAAATGAGTGATTGGTTGAGATGAAGAGGATAAATAGATTGAATTAGGATTTGATTGGAATGAAGTTGACAAGGGGATTAGATTAGAAAGGTAATGATGCGATTAGATTAGAAGGGAAATGAATAATGAAATTGGATTAAGAAAGTAGATGTGATTTATCAAGGATTACCAAGATGAAGATTATGACCTTGATGGAATGATTAGGAAGAGGATAAAGATGACTTAGAAGAATAATTAGATTAGAAGAATGATTATGAAGAATGATAAAGTTGACTTAGAAAAAGCAATTAGGAGGATTAGAATAGAATAGGAAAGACTTGGAAGAAGTGATTAGGATGATGGGAATGATAAGAAGGAATATGCTTAAGATGATTGAGAGATGAATTATTAGGATATGGAGGAATGATTAAGGATGATTGAATTGGATTAAGAAGATGACTAAGGATGTTATGGGTGATTAGGAGATGATGACTAGGATGATTAGAATAGAGGAATGAATATGATGATTATGGGAGATTACAATTGGAGGAATGATTTGGAAGGTGATTAGGATAAGAAGTATGAAGAAGGTGATGAAGTTGATAGATGGAAGAAGTGATGTGGATAGCTTGACTAAAGACAACTAACTTAACACAATATTTTTGTTGTTTTTGAAATAATTTGTTATTTTTTGTGGATTTTAAAGTTTTGAATTTGGAAATGTTTTTGAGTTTTCAAAATTTATATTTTTTTTTGGATTTTGAATTTTTTTTAAGTTTATGCTTTTTTTTTGGATTTTTGAAATGTTATAATTTTTTTAGATTTTTTATTTTAAAATGCAAAGAAAACAAATGAAATTATATACAAACACAATTTCTAAGGCTTAATTTGGATGGTGTGTCCCCTTTTGGCTATAAATGGGGAGGGTTTTAAACATTCAAGCACATCAAACACACCAACAATCCTATTCAAGCTTCAAGTAGGGTATACAAGCTCAACTAAAGGAATGTCCTTGATATACGCAAGGTACGTGAGGGTCAAATCCGTAGATGAAAGATAATAATGCCACATAGTCATGAGGAGATGGTAACCCAAATCTCCATCTTCACTTCCCAAAGGTATAAAGTTCTTTGGGGATTATACAAGAGTGACAAGATTCTACTTCCAAGAGAGGTGTCTTTGGATTCACCTCCTGTTATTTATACTCTGTCAGAACATAGGAGTTGAGGTCATCCCTTGAGGTGATAAAATCCCCAAGTAGACCTCCTAAAAAGAAAACAAGATCACATATTTCTTGCACACTCAAGGTCACCCGAAGGTGCAAGAGGAGAGAATACGTATGTGGCCTTGGGGTTTAAAAGACACTTGTTCTTTTTAACTCCAAACCCAAATGTGAAGGTTAATTTTAGGCCCAAAATTGAAAATGTGTGTAAAAAAATTCAAAAAAAATGTCTAAGGCTAAAAATAATTACAAAATCAAATTCCTTGCATTTTTCTAATGAATTTTTTTAAAAAAAAATTGTTAAAAAATGATTTTTTTATGCTAAGTTATGATATTTTGAAGTTTGCAAGGAGGGTCAAATTGGAACGTGTGCACTTGATTTTTAGGATGGAATTTGATAAATTTGTTTGCAAATCTGGATAGAGGTCTGAACCATCTTTTGGACACTTTTTGAATCGTTCAAAATGAAGCTCGTATGTTAAAGTTATAAATGTTTTTGTAAAATAGCTCCTTTATAGACTTGCAATGGAATAAAAGGCTAAGTTAAGCCCCTTTGATAGTTAGCCCCTGGGCCCCACGTGACCACAGGCTCGAGGAAAGGGGGCTGAGAGTTTAGCAGAGCTCGTGGTCACCCATATGACCAAGGGCTAGATACCTGAAAAAAATGATAGTTAAGAACACATTCAAAGATAATATTTAAAAAAATAATAAAATAATGGAAAAGTAATCTTTAAAAACAAAAAAACATGATTTAAAAAAATTTCTTTTAAATTTCAAACATTAAAAATAAAATTTGGACTAGAATTTTTTTTGTTTTAAATATATATATATTTTTTTGTTTTGGAAGGATTGTTTGTTTTGTTTTTTATTTTAATGCTTTTGTTTTTTAGATTTATTTTATTTTAATATTTTTTATTTTTTATTTATTTATTTTATTTGTTGTGAACAGTCCTGTGGACTATTTTCATAGCCACAGGCTGTATATTTTTTTGGTTTTTTCTGATTTTATTTTATTTTTATTTTTTAAAATTATTATTATTTATTTTTAAAATTTTGTTTATTAGTTTTTTTTAATAATATATATTATATATAAAAATACATATATATATATATATATATATATATATGTGTGTGTGTGTGTGTGTGTATAAATGGATATATACAAGTGTATATAATATATATTCAATATATATAGATATATATATATATTTTTCTAAAAATAATAATAATAAAATGAAAGATTAATATAAACCGAGATTTTTTTTATCACAAATTAAGAAATGTTAAAAAAGAGGAAATCTAAGACATATACAATGAATATACTTCCTAACATTTTAAAATAGAAAAATGAGCAATAATGTAGAGTGTTATATATCAAAAGATTTTTCTTGTGTGCTCCAAGCACATTGGTGAGCTTGTTGGCTTGATTTGAGGCCCTTTGTGAAACTTGATCTTCCAATGCAAGCCTTCAACCTACAAGCTTCAAACACTCAACAAAAACACTCAAAAACACATTAGATGTTAGTTTGAACCCGCAAAGTGGGTCCCATCGGGCGTGCCAAAATATATTGCATAAAATGTAAATAAAAGAACTTAAACAAACTAAGCTTATCCTAACATATCCTTTGCTTGCCTCAAAATATGGAAAGTAAACATGCATATATGAAGAAATGAAGTACGAAACAAGATTAAACTACTCAACATAAATGCAAACCTCCAAAATGACTAAGTGTTGATTTTTTGAAGATGGGTGGAATATGGTTGCTCACAAATTTTGCAACATGACAATGTATGAAAAAGGCTTATGGAAATGAGGAGAGGGCTCTCCTTTTATAGAATTTTGAAAGAAATGGATGGTTGAGACTGAAAGTTGGATGAAGGGTCAAGATTGCATAGGACTGATGAGGTGGCTATGAGGTGGAGGCCAAGTAGATGCCATGTGGATTAGGGTTTGACCATTCAAAGGGGAAAGATTCTCACACATGTGTGAGAAACCTTTGAAAGTGACATGTCCATGACAAAGTGTAAGAAGGTGTAAGATGGTCAAAGTTGCTCACACATGTGTGAGCAACTTGAGAAAATGATGGTTCAATGACAAAGGTCCAGAGATGTAAGAGGATGGGAGAACCAAGGTTTCTCACACATGTGTGAGAAACTTTAAAAAATGACATGTCAATGACATGGGTCAAAAGGCGGAAGAGAAAGAGAGAACGAAGATTTGGAAAGTGACATGTCAATGACATGTGGGAGACAAGTGTGTAAGGGTGTGTAAGAGTCACATGTGACTAAAATTACATATGACTTGGGGTTTGAGTTAGGATTTATTAATCTTTGAATTAAGGTTGTGCAAATGATTAGGATGTGATTAGGTGGAAGGTTAGGATTAATTAGTGGGAAAGTGGGTTGACTTGGGTTAGAAGGATGGGTTAGGTTAGGGAAGTGAGGTTAGGTGAGGGTTAAAGTTAGGAGCCATGTCCTCAAATAGAATTAAATGTAATATTTAATTCTAAGTGGGTCAAAAGGGGATCAATTAATAAACTAGGTCATTTACTTAATTAAATGGATGATTAGGATGAGGGGAAATAAGATAGAATTAAATAAATGCAAATTTATTTAATCAAGAATAAGGGATAAAGAGGAGTGTAATTAAATAAATATGAATTTATTTAATTAAGGTAGAATAAAGCTAAAATTAAATAAATAATAAATATCTATTTAATTGGCTAGGATAAGGGTAATTGTTAGGATAGTTTTTGGTGTCTAGAGATACACCCTATGAATCCTCTGCAACTGACACCAGTTGATCCTACACATCCTCCACAACAACCATCAATTGATCCTACACCTCAGATATCAAGAGTTCATCCAGGAGCTTTTTCATCTCTTCTTATAGATGAGGGTGCTGATGTAGTTTCATTACACTCTTCTATGATATCTGACATTGGGCGCACATTCGATGCTGTAAATAAAGTAAGAAACCAAAATTTGGTTTTGATTTAATTGTATAGATAACTTGCTATAATTTTCAAAGTTTGATTGTTTTAAATGTGTGTGTAGACAATTTTTGAATTAAATATATATATATATATATATATATATATATATATATATATATATATATATATATGTTATCTCTATTGAGGATTAATGATTTTCATTAGTATCAAAAGTTATCAAAGACATCGGTCGGTTACTTATATGAACCTAGTCGGTAACTGTAAGCAATACAAGCTAGTCATTTATGTCTTCATATTGAGCACCAGATAGTTTTACCAAGCATCAGACACTGACACCGATAGACAGTAAACACTGAGCATAAGAGTAATTACTGAGTAGTTTATACAGTGTTTACCGAGGATCATAGAAAATGGCATAGTATTCAGGAATGACACATTCTTCTATGCAAACGGTTACAACAAAATCAGAAAATGTTTTACCAAGATTGAGGATCATTTATTGTTGAAGATCATTTGTAAATGTTAGATCTAGGTTATTTTTGTACACCGTTGATCTTAGGGTTTTTCTCTAAGTTGTTGAAACCTAATTTTGTATAAGCGACATAAAGTAGTATGCTATATATTTATATGTTTATACCATTTTGTTGTGAATTGATGTATGAGCGAAGAAGAACTTGAAGCACTAGCCAACCTTCAAGATTATCAGTTGACAAAGAAGAACAATATTCAAAGGAAATCAGATTACGCAGAATCAGAGCAGGCTAACCGAGAAGTTCAGAGCAGAGATTCACATAGTATAAGGTGATATACATTTAGTACTTTATTGATCTATATTAGGCAATTAGAGTTGTCATTAACAGATAGTTACCTATTGCTTTCTAATCATTTTAATAGAGTTTTGGTAAAATCTCCTAACAGAATAGACTTGACAGTCTTTTGTAAATCTCTTAACCGAGTGCACATTCAAGTAGTGTTGCTAAAATCCTATAACTAGGTAGATCTAGCTGATCTAATATGTTACTCCTAATAGGGTAAGATCACCAGAAGTGATAAAAAATTGTAGCCCTAACAGGCAAACCTTTTCTATCTGGAGTAGTGAAGAATTTGTGGGTGTCATCCCCACCATAGTTTTTACCTTCTAACAAGGGTTTTTACGTTACCAAAATATTTGTGTTATGAGACTGTTATATTGTTGATTTCATGTTATTTACTTTCACAATTTGTATGGATAAATGATACATGCATTAGATACAAGTTATTTTGGAAGGTTACATTGTTTACTATTTTAGATTTGAAAGGTTTATAAGTAAAAGTTTTTGTGGGCACTAATTCACCCCTCCCCTCTTAGTACCCTATCTCTCCTAATTCCAAAAATTGGTATCAGAGCACAGTTCTCTTATTGGATAGTTTAATCACTGAAGGGTAAAGATCTAAGTCATAGAGAGGTATAAGTTAGATAAGTCTATTGAGAATCAGAAGATTGAAATGCAGATGTTTGTTGAATAGTATAAGCAAGCCAAGAAAGGACTGAAGAAATTACTGGTTGAAAGGAAGAATCTAGCTATTCTACAAAATGAGATTGGCTATCATGAAGAAGAAATTGATGATATATTTGACCACATTGGATCTAGTTGAGGGAGTATTTCTAATGGATCTGAAAGTATAATCTCTGATTTGTCTGAGAAGAATCAACATTTAATCAGACAAGTGAAAGCACTGCAAATTGGTCAAGAATCTCAGATGGTGAGAATGGTTGAAATAATGAACAATGCTAGACAGGTTGAGCAAGAAAGGAATCTGACTATTGAAGACTGAAGACAGACAACTGAACAACTACAAGCTAAAGAGAGTGAGATACAAAGACTCACTGATCGTCACTTTTAATTATCTAATCAGATGATGACTGTGAATCAAGAAGTCAACCGAGTGAATGGAGAATTGTCTAGAAGAATTGAAGATGTTACAATAATCAGAGAAGAGAATGAAAACTAAGAAATGAAATAAAGACACAAAAACAACATAATGAGATGATGAGGCTAGCTGAGAACAATTCCAAGAAGATTGATGATTTTTTGATTAATCAAAGAAGATTTGGAAGAAAAGCTGGATTAGGCTATACCGGTGAAGGAGAATCATCACAACAAGCTAAACAGGTCAACAAAAATCAAAATCAAAGACCTAAAGTGTTGACATGTTATCACTATGGAAAATCAGGACATACATCTAATGTGTGTAGAAGCAAACCATAAGGTAAACCTCCTGTCAGTCCTAAGTTCAATGGATATTGCTACTATTGTGGAAAGTATGGTCATCAAGCTTATGGATGTAGAGATAAACATAATACTAACAATACTACTATAGAGAAGCTATGTTATACTTGTAATAAACATGGACACATTGCACGTGAGTGTAAGGCAAAAATGAAGCAAGTATGGACTCCTAAGTAGAAGACACAACGCAAGCCTTACCAACCAAAGAGACAAGGTAACTCTAATGTTTGGGATTATAACACATGGGCTAATTATGTTGCATGTGGTAGATATGGGCACATTGTAATGAATTGTAATAGGAAAAGATGGGCTGGACAATCAAGAAGCTGGACAAGCATTGGAATGGCATGTTTGCATTGTCATAAGGTTGGTCATTTAAGCAAAGACTGCAGAGACTGAGTACCAAAAGAAGGTCATGTATTTGAGAGTGGAAACACTATTGCAAATATCATGAGAATAAGGAACAACATGTGGAAGAAGACATCTAATGAGAATGCAGAGTCAAGTAATGTTGTCGGTGAAACCTCATCCATTGGATTGGGTGACATCGGTACCTCCACCTAAGGAGATATAGGTATGTATGGGACTGACATTTTAAAATGATCACATTTTACATACAATTCCTTATATATGTTGTGCACATACCAAATCTGCATGAATAAAGATGCATTATGGTTTATATGTTTTGAGCTAACAAAGTTACACAGTCGGTAAAAGTTAGACCGAGCATTGGTTACCCATCGGTAATCACTATTCAAGGTTAACCGAATAATAGTATCAATCGAGAAAAGAAGTCTTGTGTTAACCAAGCTGATGAAAGATTGTAGCTGTCACCGAGCTGACAGTTGTCATGAAATTGAAAGTAGGTCAAGCATTTATTGCATAAAGTTTTGAGCGGGAATATCAAAAATTCTATAAATACACAAAAGACAAAGTTTATTTTTCACATTATGATTTCAAAGAGCTAAAATTTCGCAGAGCGATTTCAAGAAAGAAGCTTTCAAGCAAATTCAAGCAGTTACAGATCGAACTGAGCACACTCTTCGATACATTCTAAGTAAGTTGAAACCCTACCAAGCATATTTCTTGTACTTATCAAAAAACCTAGTTTGTTGAAATGACATCTACTATGAGTTCTTCTAAAGTTGTGGATGAAGAAGTTAATTTAATAGTGTTAGCAAGCTACAAGGAACCACCTTATAAGTTGCACCTTGAAGTTGCTTCGAAAATGGATTTAGCGGGTGCTTTTTCAAGCATCCCACCTAGGGTTGTGTTAACTGAAGATATACGATCATACATACACTGCAAAATTGGGGAAATAGGTGATTTTGATATGTATGTTGTGTATCAGGAACTTTGTAATGAGAAGATAGAATTGAAACCAGAGAACAAAATTGTTGAATCACTTGGTCTTACCAATGCCCTAAATTTCCCAAAGAATTTTAAGAATGAATGGATTAGGGTTGTGTTGAGCCACTATCATGAGGGTACATTCTGGCTAGACAGACCAATCAAGGTTACAAAAAGAATGATTAGCAGGGTTACTGGTTACCCTTCTACCGATAAAGCCAAAGCATTTTGAAGCTCATCCCAAGCTGATGTTGAAAAGAACACTGGCACACCATGGGATGGTAGAGCACTAAAAATTTCATCTATAGTGGATCCTGAAATTAAGTTCGCAATGCATGTGATTGGGTACAAAATATATCAGTTGAGAAAGTTAAACAACGTACCCTGTAGCGTAGTCGACATGGATCACAAATTGATAAAGAAGGGTCATCAGATAGACCTTGCCGAGCCACTACTGAGATAGGTTGAAGAAAACATGAAAACAATCAGGACACAAAAGTCCAACGCCTGTAAGTTTGGATCATTAATTGTATGTTTATTTTTCTATCTCCAAAAATTATTTCCCTATGTTGGTCACATTGACTAGATAGATGATACACCGATCACTTCACAAATTTTTGAGATTATGAAAGGTCTGGGAGATAATGCTGAGAATGTAATAGATAGTTATTTTGAAGATTTTAAAGTAAAGATGAATTTAAGAAGTAGTATTCTGAGTTCATTGGTCAAAAAATATGAGATGGACATTTGTTTCTTAGTAAACACTAACCACACTATAATTAAAGTAGTTGAGCTGAGAATAAAATGGCTAGCACCTATGGGCTATGAAATGGATCATGATTTCAGTTTGAAATCTATTAAGGCACTGCTAGAATTACCAAAGGACACAAAGGCCATAAGGTTTGGAACCTTTGAAGAAGCTAAGACTAGAATTAAAATAGGCTTGGTCATCGGTAAAATGACAAGGAAAGCAAAGAAAATGAAGAAGTTTTTATCTAAGAAATTTGGGAATGAATCTGACTCATCTAAGGAGTCACCGGTTGAGACTACAATCGAAGGTCAGTTAATGTTGGCTGAAAAACCATATGACAGTGAAGAAACCAAGTTCAAAGAAGAACAAGAACCAATACCGATTTCTCCCACTCAAGCTCCAAAGAAGAGGTAGTTGCTAGGGCAAATAGGTGCATGCACAAGGTCATGAACTACAAATTCACCACCACAGAAGAAGGTAGCTGTGAAGGTAGAAAAATGAAAGGATGCTACACCAACAAAGTCTTATGTAAAGAAAGGAACCAAGGCTGTAGTAGAGGCACTGAATGAAATGATAAAATTGATAAGAAACATAGAAGACCTTGAGGATGAAGAAAATGAAGATGACCAAAATCAATTCAAGGTTGTCAGTAATAAGAATAGATCAATTGATGAGCTTATTGAAGATATAATTGAGAATGGAAATCTTGCAGATCTAGAACTTAGTAAATTTGACAGTATGTCAAATGAAGACCAAAACAAAATTGAGGAAGCAGTCATCCAGATGATGATACGCTTCAAACAAGTTCCACACTGCCCAAGACATTAGAGGATCGAATAAATCAAAAGTGGTCATATGCCTTGGACACCGAGAAGAGGATGAGGGAACAAGCCCTTGTATCGATTGCACCGGACTTATCTCTTGATGAGATTAAAGAGCTTATGGATACGTATGTGCAATGATTCAAAGTCAAGCACTAAGATATGCAAATAATAGATGAGAATCTAGCAGATCTTGATGAGTCTAGTCAACTTATCTGGAGTTCACTTTTGGCTGTTAGAGAGCATAATGAGAAAGTTGCATTTCAAAATTTGTCTCAAAAGAGAAAAAATTCAAAAGGAAAAGGAATATTCATTGAGGATAATGCAGCAAAGAAGATTAAAGAGTCAAGGGTATCACTTATCGAGGTAATTGATACAACAATTGGTCAAGGAATTAAGAACATTTCACAGGATGCATTGAATCTAGAAGTGATTCAGATTGAGGACACAAATGACAAGGATGTACTCATTGAGGATATCACAAACAGTGATCCTGATGATAGGGATGAAGATGATGATG
Organism: Chamaecyparis obtusa; assembly: GCA_027943335.1. Classification (NCBI taxonomy): domain Eukaryota; kingdom Viridiplantae; phylum Streptophyta; class Pinopsida; order Cupressales; family Cupressaceae; genus Chamaecyparis; species Chamaecyparis obtusa. Next base: position 393,205 of record BSBK01005435.1, on the reverse strand, counting down.
TGAATAATGCACAAGACAACACACATGATTAAGCACAAGTTATTGAGTGTGCATTTCCATCACTACCAAGTGAGCTTCCTGTACTTGTTGAAGCCATAGAGATTCTATCTCAGGAACAACTCGATGGCTCAGACCCTAAGCAACCTAAAGATACAACAAGGGAATAAAGCACCGAGATACCTGCAGAGACAAATGAGCCTGAAGGAAAAAAGACTATTGAAACAAAATTGAAGGCACAAGAAGATCCTGAGGTAACTAAGGATACCCCACTTGACACCAAATCCAAGGCTCCACCTCATTCAACTAACACACAAGTTATCGAGGAGCAGAAGAAGGAAGATAGTGTGTCAACCGGGTAGAACACTCTGAAGGAAGAAGATAAAGCTATTGTCACCGTTGCCAAGAAGTCACCACTTGCACCGAAGAAGAAGAAGAAGAAGAAAGGAAAAGGACCAATCAATCTAGACAAAGTCATTGTGATACCTGACAACATATTTGACATGCATGCACAAGTCAATCTCGAGCACATTTCTCTCACCAAATTGAAAGAGGAATGGGAAAATCTCTTGGAGTCGTTGAAGAAAACCCATCAGCACATTTTTGACAAGTTGTAAGTATACACTTTTTCTATTTGGCATTGATATCAAAAAGGGGGAAAACATGTATATAGAAGATGAAGATAAAGGAGGATAACATGTTTATGCCAAATATGTAACTTTTTTTGCTAAGTATACTACACATTACCAGAGCATGCACCGAAGGGGAGTCTATAGAAATTTTTTGATATGTATATGTATATGATGGAGATATAAGTTTTGAGACATAAGGTCTATATACATTCAAGTTTTGATACTAATGCCAAAGGGGGAGATTGTTATCTCTATTGAGCATTAATGATTGTCATTAGTATCAAAGGTTATCAAAGACATCGGTCAGTTACTTATATGAACCTATTCGATAACTGTAAGCAATACAAGCCAGTCGGTTAAGTCTTCATACTAAGCACCAGATAGTTTTATTGAGCATCAAACACTGACATCAAGAGACAGTAAACATTGAGCATCAGAGTAATTACCAAGTAGTTTATACAGTGTTTACCGAGGATCACAAAAAATGGCATAGTATTTAGGAATGACACATTCTTCTATGCAAATGGTTACAACAAAATTAGAAAACATTTTACCAAGATTGAGGATCATTTATTGTTGAAGATCATTTGTAAATGTTAGATCTAGGTTATTTTTGTACACCATTGATCTTAGGGTTTTTCTCTAAGTTGTTAAAACCTAATTTTGTATAAGCGGCATAAAGTAGTATGCTATATATTTGTATGTTTACACCATTTTGTTGTGAACTAATGTATGAGAAAAGAAGCACTTGAAGCATTAGCCAACCTTCAAGATTATTAGTTGATAGAGCAGAATAGTATTCAGAGGAAATCAGATTAAGCAAAATCAGAGCGGGCTAACCGAGCAGTTCAGAGCAAAGATTCACATAGTATAAGGTGATATACATTCATTACTTTATTGATCTGTATCAGACAATTATAGTTGTCATTAGCAGATAGTTACCTATTTCTTTCTAATCATTGTAATAGAGTTTTGGTAAAATCTCCTACCAGAGTAGACTTGATAGTCTTTTGTAAATCTCCTAAACGAGTGCACATTCAAGTAGTGTTGCTAAAATCCTATAACTAGGTAGATCTAGCTGATCTAATATGTTACTCCTAATAGGGTAAGATCACTGAAAGTGATCAAAACTTGTAGCCCTAACAGGAAAACCTTTTCTATCTACAGTAGTGAAGAATTTGTGGGTGTCATCCCCACAACAGTTTTTACCTTCTAACAAGGGTTTCTGCGTTACCAAAATATTTGTGTTATGGGACTATTATATTGTTGATTTCATGTTATTTACTTTCACAAGTTGAATGGATGAATGATACATGCATTAGATACAAGTTATTTTGGAAGGTTACATTGTTTACTGTTTTAGATTTGAAAGGTTTGTAAGTAAAAGTTTTTGTGGGCACTAATTCTCCCCTCCCCTCTCAGTACCCTATCTCTCCTAATTGCAACAATATATATATATATATATATATATATATATATATATATATATATATATATAGATATATAGATATATAGATATATATATATAGATATAGATATAGATATAGTTATATATATATACATATATATATATATATATATATATATATATATATATATATATATATATATATAGATATATATATATATAGATATATATATATATATAGATATATATATATATATATATATATATATATATATATATATATATATATATATATATATATATAATATATATATATTATAGGGTATTATGATGAGCGCGACCTCTGAAGATTTGTAGGCACTTGGTGATCCTATATATATATATATATATATATATATATATATATATATATATATATTATAGGGTATTATGATGACCGCGACCTCTGAAGATTTGTAGGCACTTGGTGATCCTATTCATCAGGATACACAAAAATATATATCTAAATATGTGTTTTGTTTTTTTTCTTTTAAGAATGTAAATTTTAATTGTACATGCACGTGTGTATAATGAAAGTTTTTAACATGGAATTCGTGTACAATGTAGGTCCTTGGAGCAGGTGTTGGATTCAATCATGGATGAGGTTAGGGCCCAAGCTAGGGATATTTGTAGATGCTTGCTCGACATTTCATACATTTCTAGACATCTTTAGACATTTCTAGATATTTCTATACATTCTAGACATTTCACACACTTCTAGACATTTGTAGACTTATTTTATATATTATAGTCATTTCATGTCTTACATGTTTATTTTCAAATATTTCATAGGTTTATTTTAGAGATTTAATGTGTTACAATATTTATTCCATGTGTTATATTCCAGTTACATTATTATGTATGAAACTATATGATATAGGATCAATTGAAAAAGTTAGGATACATGTTTGTGCACACATTTATGAAATTATATGAGTTAGGATCAAGTTAGGATCAATTAAAAAAGTTAGGATACATGTTTGTGTGTACATGTTTTAAATTTATCTAACTTAACTTGATACATGTGTACACACGTTAGATTTCAACTACATTATTTATGATGTTTGTTTGTGTGTACATGTATGAAATTATATGAGTTAGGATTGATTGAAGAAGTTAGGATACATGTTAGGATCAATTGAAAAAGTAAAAACAAAAGTAAGATAAAATATGAACATCAAGTGATAAATTAAAATTAAATAAAAGAACATGTGCACACACGCACACATGTAACAACTAAATCAAAAACACATTCATAATCAGCTGAATATATAGGATCATGAATGTCTATGCCATTTTCATCATCTTTATAAGGAGACATTCTGATTAACTATTTCATTTCCCATTGTGAAACATATCCATCTGCAATATTCTCACATTGACTATTTATGTTTTCATCAACGCAATCAACACACAAGCATGATTTTTCTCTTACTTGGATCAATCGAGGCTTGGTGTTTCCTGTAGTCATCACTTGATGTAAACTTTTAATACCAACACTTTTTTGACAATTATAAGGATTAAATCGGTCAACATCTGTTACAAATATGAAATGAAATTTGCACATTTTTAGATCAAGAGTTATGATAAAAGTGAAATGCACCTGATGAAATTTTAAAATAATTTGGACACAATATTTTACCTTTCACTTCCCAAAAATAACGCTTGTTTTATGTTGATTAATGACTAGAAAAATGACTTTGGCACCATTCAACAATTTTCTTTGAATTCTCTATGTTGTTACCTACATAAAAGAACTACCGGTCCAAAGTCAAATGGAGAAGCTCCATATATAATATTTATATAAGATATGTATTTATGTGTACTTCTTTTCAAATTAAATTAAAAAATAGATATAGACAATGAACACTATTTGTACCTGCAAGCTCATGTTGGTGAAGTGCATTTTTCACACATGCTCCTACTTCATTGTGCTCTCCATTTCCATGTCCACTTTCAAAGAAGTTCCATAGAAAATTTATGTTGCATCTACAATATTGTATGGATAGCCAATTAAAAGCTTTTGCAAGCTTAAATTGTCCTAGGATAAAGTTGTACATGTAATAATTTAATAAAAAATCAAAATAAAATCAAATACAAAAACATATAATTGAATTTATATATATACCAATTAAATTAAGTAAAGAATAATTTAAATAAATGAGAATGGAAATCAATTGAAGTATGTACTTACCATCACATTCATCATACCAAATATAGTGTTGTGAAGCATCTATCCCGCAATGTGCAATATCTTCAAAAAACATTGAAAAACAATGGGCTACATAGCTCCTATCATGAACCTTATCATCATTGATATAAAAATGAACCTCCTCGATGATAATGTGTTCATTTGGATCATTACTTTCTACATCATCCAAATGAAAACATGTGTGTGTATAGCTCACTTGTAAAAATATTACAATTTGATTAGAATGATAATATTAAACTTGAATCCGCAATTGAGGGGCCAATGTATAGTTCTCAAAGAAATCTACAATTGAAAGAATACAACCATGTGGAAAATAATTTTTGGAATCACGAAACTATTTAGCTTTCCATCGTGCACCTTGACAATGTTGGATATGTGGATAAATGATACTATAGAATCTAGTCATAAACTCAATGTAGGACAATTATCTCTCCTTCAATGCAATTTTTTTGGATTCATCTCCTACATTAGTTAGTTAAGTCTCATATTCAAATCTCTTCCACAAAACTGACATTGAAACATCAATATTCTCAAATTGCATTGAAAATTTATTTAGATCTCCTCAATCAATGCATGTACTTTTTATACATTATATATTAAACTCATTAGAATATTCTGATTTATCACATAAAATAGACTTCACAAATTGTGTCGTACTTGCAGGGATGACGATATTTAAATTAAGTACTACCATAGATTTTTTTATATGATTGTAGGTATAGATGAAACTAAACATGATTTCGATAGCAAAAATTTTAACGCACCTTATTTATGCATACAAAACAAAGGTGCAACCTCTCTAACATTCTTTGACAAATTTTCTTATCTGAAAATTATTGCTTGAATGCTTCAAATAGCTCACTTTGTGTTGTATCTACAAAATGTTTTGGATGTGAAATTTTCATACTGTTCTCTTCATCTTTCATCTATATAGTGTCCCTTATATTGGAAGAAACATGAGAGTGGCTAGTCTAATATTCAATGACCTATCATCTTACATCTTCAGAAATTTTATCTTTTCGAGGAAGCCTACAAATATTTACCCAATTATTTTTAGTGTTTTCATCTAACATATTTCTCCTCCTAATATATCTTTGAACAATTCTTCTAGATACATTTAGTAATTTAGAAATTTCTTGAACTTATTTTCTCTCTGATAATTTCCTACTAGATAATGTAGTCATCAACACTCTATGTGCAACACTTAAATCAACTCCTTGAATTGTGTTATCAATAATGTTCAACGCTTCTTGAATTTTTTTTTAAATGTTCTTTCTTTTATATCTGCTAAGATTTTCCTATTATCAACACCCAACAACTCCAAAACATGATTCATTTCCATTTTCATGAATAACTTGACAAATAATTATGCTCTTCCAAATAGAGACTTAATTGTAAAATGTTCCTCCCAAATTTTTTTGCAATGCAATTTAATTATACTTTAAGGTATCATATGTTTAGATGAAATTTAATTGAAAAGAGAATTCTGATCCATCTCCATCAAATTTTTCATGCTAGAAGAAATATTTCTATCTTGACTACTACCAATTTGTTCTCGTACTTGAGTTGCACCTTCTTGAACATCAACATGTTGCTCTTGATTTTGTTTTATATGACTTTTCATTTTGTCATCCCATTTTTTATCATACGGTATTGATCTTTTCCTTTTATTCCCTATTGCACAAACTATTCAAATTGAGAGCTTCAATTCACCTACATACAAAAAATCAGATATACCTGTAATCACTAAAAATTGGACAAGATTATTTAAGTGAGAAAGCAAGACAAAAATCAATGCAATTAAATACAATTAAATCAAATCAAGTCAAAATCAAAGATAAATTGCAATTGAACATTAATCCAAAATTAATTGAAAATCAAAATCCATTAAATCAATTAAAATCTAATAAATCATGATTAATCAATAAATTATACAATTAATCTAATTAATTGTATAATTCAATTAAATCAAATCAACCCATTTAAGGGGTACACATGGCTAAACAAATTGAATAAATTCAATTAATTAATTCCTATTTTCTCTCAACCATCAAATGGGAGAAAAATGAATCAACCAATAGGAATTGAGGACTAAGTTCACATGGATCAAGCCTAAATCAAATCTCAATCACTCACTTGGAGAATGCATCTTGTCCACTCATTTTGTCTTCTTGTCCCAAGCTTTGAGGACAAAATATTTAAATGGTCTCCAAAGGTGGAACCATGGACTCAACTCTCACCTAACCTTGATCAAATCAACTACACCCCCTACCCTTGCCAAAATCTATAAAAGAAAGGCATAATTTACTCAATAATCATCCACAAATCTAAGAATAGCATCAAACCTCTTGCAATTTAGAGCTAGAAAGACAATTTAGAGCTAATTAGTTGTAATTTCATTTGGAATTGAACATTTAGCTTTGTTTATCATATCATTCTCATTTTAGGACTATCACTAATGGAGGCTTGTTGAGAGCTTTGCATTAGCATCCCTAAATAGAGATCCACAGAGTGCTTAATTGTCAATTCTTTGCTTAAATAGATTGCTATTTGTGGTAATTTAGTTGTTATTTGAATTATTGACGATACTAACCCTATGGAGGTACTTTTTCTAGTACACAATACCCAATAAAAAAATCATAAATAATATTTATAAGCTCATAAATCTCATTAATTTAAAAATTTTAATTAAAAAAACAAAACAAAAAAGAAAATAAATAAATTATAAAATAAACTTACTAGGAAAAAATCAAACCTTTGTCCTATTTATTTGTATAATCGCCCTTTAATGTAATTTTTTTTTATTTAAATACTCCAAATAAAAAATAAAAACTGATTTTATTTGATTTTTCTTTGATTTAAAATTAATTAAATCAATCCTCATATTTATGAGGTTCGAGCGACATAGTCGCTCACACGACTGCTCATGAGTTGGCCAAAATCTGTATCGATTTGGCCGGAAGGGGTTCAGACAGAACCAGTTTAGACGAATCCATTTTAGCCAAAACAACTTATGTGTCATCCCATGTGGAAGCTAAATCAACAAAATTTGCAGAGTATTGCATAACTTCTAACTTTTGCAACTGATTTCTCTATCAAAACTAAACTCACTGAAAAAATTAAAAATACCCTTTTATAGAGTTCAGAGTCAATAATATGCTCATATAATTTTTATAGTGTTTTTATTGGATCTAATATATTGTAATTATAAAATACTACAAGTAGGTATTTTAACATTTGAGAAGACGTTGATTATTTTCTCATTCATTGGCTATACATGTTATCTAAAACATATTTTGAAATAAGAGGAAAACCTTTTTATTCACATATAATTTTTTAGTGGGAATTAGACCCCCTGATTTGCAGTATTTTTCAACAATTAAAAAATGGGCTTAAAAAATTTAAAAAACATATCAATTCTTGTTCAATTTTTTTTTTAAAAATAGTATACGTAAACTTCATCTATTTTTACACATTTCATCAGTTTACATCATCTTCAAATTCCAAATAGAAATGTTAATTTTATGCCATTGAAGTTGAACAATTTTGGTGATGTTAACCTTTTCCTTTATAAAAGTGTGACACAAGTTTGTACTTTTACTCTTAGAGGATGTGTGGATTCTCATTTCTGTCTCTGGTGGGTAATGACAAGCTTTCTCTTGTCTTGATCCCCCAACGGTTCTCAGTTCAAAGTCTTTGGTGTTGGATGCTCCACATCAGGTTGTGGGTGATTTGAGGGTTCTTGTTGTCCCTGACACTACTGGTGAAAGGGATGCTGCTGAAGTGGTGCTCACTGGGCACTCTTCTCATAGACCGGGTATTGGGTCTATTAAGGAAGTGAATGAGGGGAGTCCCCCAAAGCCTCTCTATACTACTAGTGGATGGACCTTTGCTCATGTAATACCCTGCTAGGGAACCCATGAGAAATTAACCTAAAACATTTTACTAAGTTTAAAAAATAATTTTTTTCTTAAGAGTTTACAAACAATATTGAATGAAAAAGTGGAAGCAATAACATAAAATCAATGCATACTCATATACACAATCTCAAATACAGATTATAAATCTTAAGGGTTCCTTGATGTAGAATTACGCAAATACAATTTAATCTATTAAGTACAATAATCATATAAATCTTCCACATAATGAAACTCAAGTACATTATCTCATAAAAGAATAAACAAACACATTTGAACCATAAGATATACATGATAACCCACATCCACTACACAAGTTGTAGGGTATGTACATACAACTAAATACAAAGAACAAATAAAATAAAAAATAGGAACAAATATCCAAGGATGAAATAATAAGAAGCAACCGCAAAAAGGATCATCCAACACTGGTACAGGAACGTCAGAGTCTCAAATAGTAAGAGAATCACTACCTCCTAACCTTGTGGAAACCTATGGTTCCACTCCCATTGTGTTGAGTAGATAACATCAGACCCCACTCAGATAGCAATACCAAAACTAATCACCGGGTAGTACTAAACAAGAGATCCTAAAAACTTCCCATCTCAAAGGTACAACTCAAAACTCAAAGGTACACATACTAAACCAGAGGCAACCAACTCACATACGAAACCTAAGATGAAATTAGGGAAGTTTCATCACATATGTCAACCCCTTGGAATGATCTAACTGGACTCTAACTCCCAAGTGTGATCATATGCAAAACCTAAAATCCTCTAATGTAGACAAGGATAACCGATCATGCCAGAAGTCACCGTCACTACTAGATGGGCAAGTATCTTCTGCCACTCTCATCCTTAGCCTATACTAGCACTCAAGACATGGGCGAGGAAACTATTAGCTTATTAATTCATTTTAAAATCCTATTTAATTTATTATATTATCACTTATTAAGTAACTTACTAAGGATACCCAGGTAGCCACATCTAGGCTTTGATGCCTCCAAAGCAATCTACTTCCTCTCTAACACCTAGATGAACTACCCTAAGCTCATAAGTCTCAAAAAGGAATCTCATATATAATCATGGATCATAAAGGATAAGACCTGGTTCCAAAATGTCATAGGAACACACACATAACCAACTTTCATTACATATACATCATAAGACTTTCAAATAGTAAAAATATAATCAAGAGCTTCCATAGGGTTGGGTTAAAACCAGATGCCATACAAACATGCAAGACAAATAAACATAACACATTTTCCTAACCCGGGGCATCTGGTAACAATCCTAAAAGGATGACATAAAAATGATTCCCTCTTAACCCACAATTACAGAAGGAAAAACATTCATAAGAATTTAATAATAATAAACTAATTTGTAAAAACACCATTACATAAATTAATTTATTAAAATAATCACTAACACAACTATAATTACATTCATAAATTAAATTCCATTAATAAGGAAATCAATTTATAATGTTGTTTAAAATAAACTGATTTCAAAAGTAATAATTACTAAAACAATATAATTTCATAATAAATTTTTTCTATTTAAAATATAAATTTCCTCAACTATTAATTAATAAAACCTATTAATTAATAATTAAATTTATAACATAAAATATTAACTAATATTAATACCACAACTCTTTAAAAAAATATCAATTACCAATAACTTATCTACAATATAACTTTATTTAATTGAAAATATATTTAATACCATATATATATATATATGTGTGTGTGTGTGTGTGTGTAAATACTCTCTATATATAACACCATATACATAAAAATACTATATATATATATATATATATATATATATATATAAAATTTAAACCAAAGTTAAAAATGAGAAAAGGGACGCGAGTCCCATCCCCCTATTACCGTCGGCAACATAGTTGTCGTGGGTAGCCTTGGCTGCCATGAGAGCTTATGATGTCATCGACAACCTTGGTTGTTGCGACATCTAAGGAGCTGTCGGGGGGTGGGGGTAAGAAAAACTCCCGCCTCCCTAACACTTATAGATATATATATAATTTTTATTTATTATTATTATTTTTAAAATTTTGTCATAATTTTTTTGACACACACACACACACATATAGGTTTAACCAACTAGAACTTGGAACTCGAACTCAACCATGCAAACCCAGAGCTCAACTTAACTCCTAAAAACTTTGTTATTACCAATATTCCTTTTGCATGAGTTTCAATTTAATAATTAATAACTCAGTGCATTTTCACTTAATTCAAATTTAGTATTTCTAGTTTATATCAATTCACTCACCTTTTAAAAATACTTTATTCTTTTATTTATTTAATTGATTGTGCAACTAATTGCATGCAAATTATAACTAAAAGAAATATTATTTTAAATCATCTTATCATTAATGCAATTGATAATTTATTATTAATTAATTGTTATCTTTAATTAAAATTTTAAATTTAATAATTAATTAAATCTTTTATTTCCATAATTAGACTTTAATCAAGTCTTTTAATTAATAAATATTTTTAATTAATTTCTATTAATTAAATACCCTCACATTTAATTTTATATATTTAATAAGATTTAATTATTAAATCATATAATTAATCTCAGTAAATCATTTAACCATTTCACAACAATCACACCAACTAACCAAAGATCAGAAAAATCAATTGAACCTAATAAAATGATAATCATGCTCAAGGGAAAGGCTCATGAATTCACGTCACCTGGACGAATTCAGAGAAGAAATAAATCAGAAACTTGTCCACAATTTCTGGACAATAAAATGGCTTAGGTTGAGATTCAGACCTGAATGCTATCTCCCCTCTCTCACCATTGAGATATTGCAATAGGGCATGTTCATCCTGATAATTTAGGGAAGTCGATGCCCGGTACTTGGAAACCTACATAAAAGACAAGCATGTACATATATATATAAAACAAGTAATGGTGGGGATCAAAACATTGGGTGGATCTTGCAAGAAGATAACTATGACTCTGTCCCTCAACCACATAAACCATGTCACACAAAAAGGTAAAACATACATACTAGCCATACACATGCAAGTATTGGATAAGTAACATCATGAATATAAAATAAATATTTAATCATATAAATAATCATCATCAAAGTAACTAACATCATCTAGGTGTAAACATATTATATCTCATGACTATCCAATATCAAATCACCATGTAATGTCATACATCCAAAACCACATAATAAAGCTGAAATAATCAACATACACATGAAAGTGGCCTAAAAGAGTTTGGTAATATAAAAATGAAAAAAACAAACTATGGGTGGGCACTACATCCACCTCCCCTAGAATTAGGCTTACTCTTGGAAGCCTACAAACAAATAGGGATATAAATCATGTAATCTCGTTGCTTCCTCCCAAGTCATTGATGACTCATCAGTAGGGTCCCATTGGACCCTTACCTGTTCGATGGTGTGATCCCTAAGGGTCAACTCTTGTTGTTGAAGTATGTGAACGGGCTCTAAAGCTAGGTTCCCATCCTCTACCTATAAGGAATTCCAGTCAAGAAAATGTGTAACATATGGTATATATTGTCTAATAACTGAAATATGGAAAACATCATGAGTGCAAGATAAGCTGGGTGCAAAAGCAAGATGGTAAGAAATTGGTCATATCCTCTTAAGAATCTCAAATGGGCCAACAAAATGAGGTGCAACTTCGAACCCTTTCCATAACGGATCAGAGTCTTCTATGGACACACTCTCAAAAACACCTTAACACCAATTGAAAACTATCTATCCACCCTATGAGCATCTGCATACTTCTTTTGTTTATCTTGAGATGTGGTCACATGCTCACGGATGCGCTCCACCCAATGCTCCATATCTCAAAGCATCTCAGGACCTAACAAAATACAATCTTCTAGAATATCCCAATTCAAAGGTGTATGACACATACAACTATACAAAGCTTGAAAATATGACATACCAATCAAACTATGATAACCATTGTTTTAAGAAAACTCAACCAAATAAAAATAGTCCTCCCAATAAGTCTATCTATCCATGACATACATCCTCAACATATCCTCTAACACCTGATTAACCTACTATGTTTGTCCATCAATTTCAGAGTGGTATGCCAAACTAAAATTCAGTTGTGCTCCAAGATCATGCTTCAAAGAATTCCAAAATGTAGAAGTGAATACTGGATCCCTATCTGATATAATCCTGCAGGGAATACCATGTAGTCTCATAATATCTTGCATAAAGACTCTAGCTACTAAATTTGTTGTATAGGATGCTCTCATAGGAGAAAAGTGTGCCACTTTGGTCAACCAGTCAATAGTGACCATGATGGTATCATATCTGCGAGGATTCATAGGTAGACCCATGATGAAATCCATCAAGATGATATCCCATTTCCATGATGGAATGAGATTAGGCTGTAAAAGCCTTGCTGGATGATGATGTTCTGTCTTAACCCTCTGACACTCTAGACATCTTTCCACAAAATAAGCAATGTCACATTTCATATCAAACTAGTAATATAGTTTCTGAAGGTCTGCATGCATCTTCTTGACACCTGGATGTACTGAGTAAGGTGCACGATGAGCCTCAGATAAAATCAAGGTACGAATATCATAGACTAATGAAGGGACATATATTTGGCTCATTTAATGCAATATGATATTTGACTCTAAAACATAACCTAAAAACTTGTCTTCTAAAGGTCTCCTTGACTCAATCTCAACACTCACTTCCTTGTACCAAGTATATGTAGGAAGTGCTTAGAGTATATGACTCCACAAATCTACACCAAGAGTCAAAGCTAATATATCAAGCCTCCTATGACTAAAGGCATCAACAACCACATTCTCCTTACCCTAGATGTACTTGACCTTAAAGTCATACTCACAAAGAAACTCCTTCCATCACCTCTGCCTAGCATTCATATTAGGTTGGGTAAAGATATATTGCAAACTATGGTGATCACTATGTAGCTCAAATAAATGTCCCAATAGAAAATGTCTCCATCAAACTAATGCATGAACTATTGTTGCTAACTCGAGATTATGTGTAGGATAGTTCAATTTTTGATCCTTGAGTTTGTGAGATTCATAAGAAATCACACGTCCTTCTTGTATAAGGACTACTCCAAGACCTTCCAAAGAAGCATCAACACATACCATGAAATCACCCATTGGTCTGGGTATTGCTAGAATAGGTACACTAGTCAAATGCTCCTGGAGCTTATAAAAATTCTTTTCACACTTCTCTGTCTAAACATACTTCATCCCTTTCCTTTAAAGAGAAGTAATATGATATGCAACTCTAGAGACTTCCTTAACAAACCTGTAATAATATCCCAACAAGCCTATGAAACTATGAACTTTAGACACATTGGTGGGGGTTGGATAATCTACTATAGCTTGAATCTTGAAAGAATATACTAAAATACCCTCACCTATGATCACATGTCCCAAGTATTAAACCTTTAGATTGAAAGAAGTCACACTTTTTTGCATTGGCATACAACTGATTGTCACGAAGACACTGCAAAACTAGTCATAGATGTTCCTCATGTTATTTTATGGATTTAGAATATATCAATATATCATCTAAGAATATGAGAATAAAATGATCAAGGTAACAACAAAATAGTCCATTCATTAGGGACATGAAAATAGTTGGAGAATTTCTCAAACCAAAAGGGACTATTGTGAACTCATAATGTCCATAATGAGTGTGGAATGCAATCTTGTGAATATTTTCATCCTGGATACATAACTAATGGTATCCTGATTTGAGATAAATCTTTTAGAATATATTGACTCCTTTTATCTGATCAAAGAGATCATCAATCCTTGGCAAATGACACATGTTCTTGATTGTTACCTTGTTCAACTGTCTACAGTCGATGCACAAGCGTAAAGGTCCATCTTTCTTCTTAACAAAGAGTACATGTGCTCCCCATGTAGAAACACTTGGCCAAACACTACCCTTAACCAAAAGATCCTCTAACTAGAGCTTAAGCTCACTCAACTCTTGTGTGGTCATCTAGTAAGGATCTCTAGATAGAGGTTGTGCTCCTAGAACAAGATTGATACAAAAATATATGTCACACTTTAGTGGCATACCTATAATCTCACTAGGAAAGACATCAGAGAATTCCTGAAGAGTAGAATGATCAAGAGTCTTCTTCTTAGTTTCAATTTCATCCAGCTCATTCATAGTTACTACAAAAACCTGACAACCCTTTCGCATCCTTCACTTGAGTTGCATAGTGAAAATCATATGAAGATGTATAGGATGCTGAACTCCCACAATCTCAAAATCCTTGCCAACATTATCCTTGTATTTGATTATCTTTTGTCTACAATCAATGCTGGCTCCATGAGAACCTAGCCAATCCATCCCAAGGATAATGTCATATGATCCCAAAGGGATCATACGAAGACCAACTGAGGTAGTTAATTTACCCAGGTTCATCTCATATTTATGCACTAAAGAGTCTATTGATACCTTTGTCCTAAAGGATAACTCAACTTGCCAACCTATGTCTTTCTTTACTACCAATAGCCCAAATTTATCTACTATAAAAAAGAGAGATAAAATAATCTATAGCTCCTAAATCAAATAAGATAGAAAGATAAACCCGTCTAGTAGCACTTGAAGTATCTACCATAGTGCCTTGATGCTTTTCTTGATGATGGTCCACTACTGCAAATACTATATGAGATCTGCCAACATCTCCTACTGTAGGCTCAAAAGCTGCAGGTCTCTATCCTGAAAACTATGATCCACGTTGAGAGATATTCACTACAATGTGATATATTGTCCACATGAGAAATAACCACTACCTCTACTATGACCTCTCTCAGTGGAGGGTGCACTGGACTACTGATAGCTACCTTTGGTAGTAACTGAATGTGTGCTTTGTGCAGGCTAGTTGGGATGGTTGTGTCTATTGCACAAAAAGTTACA
Source organism: Chamaecyparis obtusa (assembly GCA_027943335.1). Classification (NCBI taxonomy): domain Eukaryota; kingdom Viridiplantae; phylum Streptophyta; class Pinopsida; order Cupressales; family Cupressaceae; genus Chamaecyparis; species Chamaecyparis obtusa. The sequence continues at coordinate 378,031 of BSBK01005435.1, read as the reverse complement.
AAAGTTCTTAGATTGAGAACCACCGCTATGTGTTGGAGGGTTCGATCCCTTCTACTATTATTGCATAATTCCATAATTCCATAAAATCAAAATCATTATTTCTCCATAATTTCATAATTAAGTGATTTTAATTAATTACTTTAATTATTGAACTTCTAAACAATTAATTCATCATCTATTCATCTATAATATAATTAAATAAATAACTTCATTTAATTATACCCTACCTTATAATTATTAATTAAATAACTAAATTTAATAAATATTCCCTCTCCTAATTATTGCATTTCAATAATAATTAAATCAAATTCTATCTCATGATTAAATAAGTGATATTTAATTAAACTAATTATTCCCCTCTCGTGATTAAATAAATTATATTTATTTAATTACAACTAACAATCCCTCTCATAAATAAATAAGTAATTATTTATTTATAAAATATCTCCACATGTGCAAATAAATAATATTTTATTTATTTAAATCATAATTATCCTCCTAAATCCTAACTCATGCTCACTTTGAGTTAGCTTTTCAATCAGAGCTCTTAACTCCATAATTCCCTCTCCTAACTATTCAATCCACATTGTTAATTCCTTCCTCAACAATTAGTTAACTCACAAGTCCATTCAAGTCATCTCTCCAATCTATTTGCTAACATATCAATCAATCCTATTAAACTAAGCAATCAACTTAGTTGAACTCTCACTCACTCTGAGTTCAAATCCTCAATCACAGTCAATCAACCCTTCAATTATGGATTCTTGGTTGAAACCCCTAAAAACTTATAAACAGAGAACCAAACCTTTAATTTTTGGAACCACAATTGCTTTGAATTCTTATGCTGACATGATCTTGAGCTCAATTCTGAGAGCCCACATTGCATGAGAAGGAGAACACCAAGGAAGGATTTTACGGTCTGCATATTCATGTTTTGGATTGATTTCATAATGTTTGATTGATTATGCTTATTGTGTGTCTTGCATCCTTTCTTGAATATTGGGAATACTAACTGCTCTAACAATCTCTTTGTGGTTGAGATTTTATATGTTATTACAGGTTTCTATTGATCCTATTATTACTCGATTACAAATGGTGAACTTGATGTGAAATTTTGTCATATCTTTCAAACCATTTGGAATATTTTTTTATGAAAATATTTTTGCAGGTTTGCGCTGATATAGAGAGGCTAAAGTCCAAAATTTGGAAATTTTTTTATTTTTTAATATTTTTTCACAAATTTTTATGGTATTTCATAAAAATCAATTTTGGGCACAAATCAACATATTTCTTTGAAAATTTTACATTTTTTGAAATCTATTGAGATTCTAATGGGGGTCTATTCTCTGTGATTTAATTTTGTTGGGAAATGTTTTTCAAAAAAGGTAGATCTATTAAAATTGGTCTGTTCTGATAAAATGGGTCCCGAGAGCACAAAACTAAGAATTATGATTTGAATTTTTTTTGCAGGTTTATTTTTACATAAAGATACAGTCCAAATTTCATATTTTTCTAGCTTTTTTTATTTTTTATGATATTTCATAAAAAATTGATTTCTAGACACAAATCAACATTTATTTTTGAAAAAGTTACATTTTTGGAAAGGTCTTGAAATTCTACATGGAGTCTATTCTCTGTGATTTTAATTTTGATGGGAAACATTTTTGAATATATATATATATATATATATATATATATATATATATATATATATATATATATATATATATATATATATATATATATATATATATATATATATATATATATATATATATATATATATATATATCTTTGAAAACTTTACTTTTGTGTGCAGGTGCAAGTGATAATCATTTTATGGAAAACATTGTTTCGAAACTACAAAATAAGATTTCCTTCTCTTCTATTTAAAATATCAGAGAAGAATGTTTTTATTTGGGTACTAACTTTTCTTTTTAGCATGTGGCTTGGAAGCAGGTTTTAATCTTGTTAATCTAAAATCAATTCAACTTTCATTTTGGTGCTTTAAAATAAATAATGCATTCTCAAACTTCACATTCCATATCTCATTTTGGTGCTTAAAATTGACATGGTTAAAAATTGAAGAAGGCAAAGAACATTTAAGATTGGTGCAATAAAATCAAACAAGGAAAAATACATTTGGACTTTGGTACATCTAAAATTGGACAAAACAATACTCATTTGGTTTGGGCTTAAATTGAACTCATGTACTTGTATGGATGATAGCTCAGTTCACATTTGACTATTGGTGATTAATACGATTAACTTGGTGTTTGAAGTTCTTGGTGTGCTTGCACAATTTGTTAGATTAGCAACTATTTTTTTAGAGAGGCATATCTGGAGGGTTCACTTAACCCATTACATAGAACACCCTCAAACTAGAAAATCCTACTGGCCAATATATAAATAAGAGTCTGAGAAAACTCTGGTCTTATCTCCTCAAGCTCAGGCGATGTGTGTTGATGATAGTCTAAACTGGGTGAAGTATCCCTAGGTAGCCAACATGGTAAACTAGGCTCTTTAGTGAGTCACATGCATACAAACTGATTATGGAGTGGTGCAGGAGCACCATGGCCAAGGACAAAAGGCCTAGAGGAACTAGGGTCACTGAATAGATCCTATGGGGGAGAAAAGGTTGAACATGACCTTGAAGGGTCATTTGATTGTAATAAGACCACAATGGTCATTTAATAATGTTTTGTTATGTTTTAAATGTTTTGATTGATAACTTTAAAAGGATCAATGGTGTAAGCCTTAATGGAATTTTGGGAGTTAGAGTGTACCTAGGGGTCACTTGGGGATTCTAAGGTTGATGAATATTTAATGACCTTTAAAAATCCTAATAAATGTAATATGGCCAATAGAGCCTTTATATGATGTAAATGCACTAAAAAGTGCCAAAGTGTGTAAATTGCCTAAGTTGGCAAAAAATGGCATATAAGGCTTATGTGAGGGTTTATGAGGTTTTGTTAAAGTTTTAGAGTCTTAGGCATTAGTATTTAATCCTAAAGGGCCTTAGAAAGTTAATATGAATGGAAAAAGATCAAGAGTTGTCGAGTTACTAAAACTAAAAGATAATAGTCATTTACTGTTACTGTCGGTTTGGGCAGGAAGTTACATTGGGTAACCGATTGGTTGAAGGCTATTTTCCTTGTATGTACATGATTTTGAGAGTGTGTGGTGTGGATGGAGTTTGATAGAGGTTTTTTTGTGTTGAAGAGGCAATGTAATGAAGTTTTAATTTAATAAACTTTAATTCTGTGCAACTTCACAGTCTCTGCTCGTGAGGGTACAGTCCACTCTTTGGACATTGTTAAACTCTCTTCTAAATGAAACATTGATGGTAGTGGATTAAAATATATATGGATTAAGTTGATAATTAGTTTCCATGCAAATTTAGACTATTTTGTGAAGTTTAAAGAGAAAATCTCAGTCATTTACGTTGACTATTCTAGGCAAGTTGTTTGTGCAATCAACAATTTCTTCTTGAAGTTATAATGATGCCTAGGATCTCCCAATTTCTATGGTGAATGTGTCTTGTGGGAGAGACCTAATCCATGTATTATATATTCCATTGATTTTTTTTATGCAGGGATGGATGAGAGATTGAAGAAAGGATCAAACAATGTTGAAGAAAGTTGAGGAATGACTGTCATAGAAAAACTAGTCTCAGTGCAGGGGACATATCTCCCAATTGAACCATTGGATATTTCTTAGATTGAATTGTGTTAGTGAGAAACTAATTATGCCCATTCTCACAAGAGTGATTGAGAAGTTTGTATCTTATTAAAAAGTTACACTTATTTGTGTATGGGTCTATCTAGAGATAGTAAGGAGGCATATTTTTGGTGATTGGGTTAGTGAATACTTAGTAAGAGATAGTTTCTTGGATGAAGACACTAATTTACTTGAGGGATATTGGTGATATTTAATAAGATGTAGAGCCTATGGTGGCACAAATCATTGTGTGCACTTTGATAAGGTTTGGAGTTGATTGGATCAAGGAGAATGATCCTATGAAGATGTTAGTTGGTGTTGTAGAAACACTTGGTAAGTCCCTCATAGCATGAATGATTTCAAGTCCACCTAGGGCCTCTGCATCAGGAATACTCCATATAACTTACTACAACATGTTAATTAGAGGCCACCTAGTTTACCTCCAAACATTTGTCTTATTATTATGCAAGGGGAGACTGAAAAAGAATCTCCCCCCAAGATTCCCATCATATATGACCTAGGGATATTGTGTTGTAAAAGAGATCTTCGTTAACATGAAAAAAATACTTGGAAAAGGTGATAGTACAGGAACCTTCCAGGGCTTTTTTCTAGCTCTAGTTGTGTGGTACTTATGTTGTGTGAACTAACAGACACCCAAGAAATGGGCCTATAATATTTTAGATGAATCCAAATTTGACCATAGATTAAACTACTTATATATTGCTTCCCTTGTGATTGACTTCATGAAAACTTGCAGCTTGAAAAAGTTGTTGAATATACACAGGTCATTTCATTTTGACTCAGTCTTGCAACTACACACTAATTTTGAGATTTTTTAGATTGGTCCTACAACATTTGTCCTACAAGATTTATACTACAAAAAATTGGTCCTACAAATATTTCATCTTGGTTCCTTGTGATCGACATACTTAGATAGACATATCTTAGAATGTTGCATTTTTGCATAGTCATCATATTAGTTTCCAAAAAAAAAACAAAAAAAAAAACATAGTGTGCATCTCTTAGGGTTAAAGTACTACACTTCCTATAGTCATTTTTCAAATTATAGGGACCATTTTCCTAGGACATTCCTATAGTGGTCTTGTGTTTTATCTTGACATCGTCAACACTATATTTATCTACTGGCCTCAGCACATGCACCTTGTCATTTTGGTTAATATTTGTCTTAGACAGACACTATTGCTAGAATTTATCACTTTTGTCCTACCTTTTGGTGTGAAGATAGTCCTCATTATCATTTGGGTCTTTTCTTAGAGGGTTTAACTTCAAATTTTCTAGAATCTCTCTCAGGGTAAGGTACTTACACCTTAGACACCATATTTGATTATTCATCCTAGTTTGCATTATCATCCCATATAAAATATATAAAAAAGATAGAATTTGTTTTCCTTAGTTGTCCCACATTCATCATAGACTTGCATATATTGAACACACAACAAGAAGAGTAAGGACACAATGGAGTACAATCAAATCCCTGATCATGATCTCCATCAAGAAATTGAATTTGCACCAAGAACCTTGGTACTAGACTATAACAATCCTGAGACATTTTTCCACAGGAGAAAACACTAGGTGATACTTTACAACTACATGAACTAATTGTTGAGCGTCATTTTTACACAAAGATAATAGCTAGGAATTTGCGTGAGCAAATTCCCCTCTTGGAAGACTGATGGAATCAATCTCAAGGTTCCTTCTGGCTGGGTCTCAACTGCTTGGATAGCTCAATAGAAGAAAAATGTGAATTTGTTAACAAGGAGGCCTTTGCTGGTTCTTCTATCAAGGGAAACTGTAAAATGAACTTTAGGAAACCAAGATAACTCTTTTTTTGATATGATTTTCAGATTTAGGAATGAAAGCAATGCTAATTTAATTAATCTACTGAAAATAACTTGCAAGGAAAGTTAGAAGATGTAGGGTAGCAAGAGATTCAAATGAAATTTTTGAAAAGAAACCTAATGGAAATATGCTAGCATCACACCACCATGTGAATTAAATAACCAAGAAGATGAAGAAACCCACAAAACAAAGATCAGATCATGTCACAATCTTCAGCTAAATGGATGCAATCATCAATGGAATCAAACAAATGTAGACGTATGATAAGCCAAAACTCATCAGATCACGAAGCCACCCCAGATGTGTGTACATGTGAGACAAGTTAATCTTCAAGTACCAAAGAGTAATCTTCTCAGAAATTCATCACAACAATACAATACAATACCATCAAACACTGAATTAATAGATCGTAGACTTAAAATCATTAAACAACCAATTGGCTCTTTGAAATAAAGAATGAGCAATTCACACATTCACAAATTTTGCATAGATAGTAGATAAATCACACCATGAATGAAGCACCAATTGTATCTATTGTATTAATCACCAAGTCGACCCTCATTACATCATTTTATTACAATTTATAGAGCTGGGCTCTTATTTTTGCAGCTAGGGTTTGGTTGTAACTAAAACTTGAAAGTAAATCTAAACTAAAGCTTTCATTAAAGAAAATACTTCTAAAGCTTAGTTAAACTATCCTAGCATGGAATAAAACCTCATGCATTACAAATCTTTGAATAAATTATGCATTAGATAACTCAAAATAGAGCTGGAACTCATGCATGCACTTGATAATATTCATGTTTCTGCCTTTGATCCTTAGCTCCGGCTTCTCCATGTGGACCTAACTAGAAGAGATCCCAAAATCATGCACAAATGATCCCAAAAAGGAAGCCCAGATGACTGGAAAATGATCTCTGAGATAACTGGAGTTAACTTTCAAACATGCCAAAAAATGCCCAAATCTCAACAGTTGGTCCGAAAAACTCAAGACCCAAAATTGACTAAGTACTAAGTCCTCCACCTCCAAAATTTTGGACTTGTGGACTTGTCGGAGGCCAAAAAACCCATATGGCCGAAATGCCAAAAATCAGGCTCTGCAAAAATGGCTAAGTGTCAAAACTGGTTTTTCTATACACAAAATTTGGCTGGACTGGGACTGAATGCTCACTGGCTAGGAGGCACTTCTAGATGTGCTTTCTTGAATCTATCCACTATCTCCAACACTTCATCAAAGTATGACATCTTGATCCCTTGAAGGATCTCTTATTGGCTATCTCGAAAGTCAATCAACTCCTTTGCGAAAACTTTTATTTCTTCTTAACGAGATAGTATTTTCTGAATTTCCTCCTTCTGGTAAAACATCTACTGGAGGTCTTCTTTAGTCTTCACCCCTTGGAATATCCCTAAGTACTGATTGATGACATCATTTACCGAATACATAGTCTTCTCATCATCTTCATCAAACAGATCCAAGTCGAGACCCTCAAAGAACTCCTGCAACTCTTTCACAAAAAGTGTGCTATAGTCTCTTCTCTTATTTAATCTTTTGAGAACCTTCTCAAATATGGCCAATGCTGCTGCTATCTCCTAAATCCATTCTTCAAAACTATCCAATTCTAAGCCCTCATATACTTCACCAAGACCTGGAATCATTGCTTCCTTATTATTGTTAGCTCATCCAATACCTTTTTTCAGTTCAGGATCATTTCTTCTACACCATTTTCCTCACTCATGATTTCCATTAAGGAATTTATTCCTACTAGGATGTTTCGAAAGGGCCTTAGGATCCTTCTGAGAGATAAACTAGCAAATTTCTCAAAATCTAGCTTCCAATCAACACAAGCCTGTGAAAAAGAATGTGGAACATCTGTATTTATTTCCCCCCTCTTCTCCAAAATTGCTTGTAATGAGGCCTCGGGGTTATCTAGGTCAATTGGACCCGCTGTCTTCAAAATGAATCTCTTCATAGCTTCATTCTACTCTATCAAAGCCTTTATCTTTTCTTCATCTTTATCCATGAAGCCAAGAGCATGCTTCAATCCTAAAGTGGTGAAGGTTTTTCTTCCTTCCCTGGTGGGCTCCCCCAAGTCTACCTCCTCCAACACATAGTCATCTGGAGTGATCTCACTTGTACTGACATCCATTGTGGGAACAACCACCTGTGCTTTCCACCTTCCTACTTGGTCTTGTGTCACATAAGACATTGTTCTTGCTCGGGGAACTGGTGTTGTTTGATGGAAGGCATGCCCTAGTGTGGTCATATCAGCCTCATCATCCATGTACACTCTAACTCTTGGCTGTACCTCTTTGGTGAACCAAGTGGGCTTGGAGAAAGTAGTTAATGGATCATATGGAACAACCAATGTAGAAGAAGTTTCTGGATGCTCTATCCTTATTTCTTCTTGACTCTTTTCTTATTCTCATCTTTCCTGTTCATTCCCAGTGTTCTGTTCACCCTCTTCATGTGTATGTTCTTCCTCACCTGTCGTTTGCTGCTCATCAGCTGTTTGTTCCTCTGTATCCATTTTCTATTTTTCTTCCTTAGTATGTGGCTCTTTTTCTACCCATGATTCCCCTCTATCATCTAGCTCCTCAAATCTTGTATGAGCTTCTTCCATCTTCTCCTCACCAGTGACTTCTACTTCTTTCTCTGGCTCCTACAAGCTCTGAGACACTGATTCATTGTGGACATATGGTGAGGTTATGTGAACCCGGGGAGGAATATTAAGCAAGGGAGGCATAGGAGACACATGGGGAGTGGTTGAATGAAGTGGTAGAGGTGGAGTTGGAAGGGGAACATGGGATGAAGAAGGTTGCCGAGGCAACATAGTGGTTTGTACTGGAGTGGTAGGAGGTGTTTGAAGTGGAACTAAAGGTGGAGTTGGATGTCAAGGTGGAGGCAGAGGTGGAATGGATGAAACCAATGGGACCTTTGCAACTAAATCTTCTTCAAGAGTGACACCAACAGAAGAGTCTTTATCTAGCTCTGCAATTTCCTTTTGGGCCTCAGCCATCTCAACATCATCTTTTCCTTGAGGCCTTTGTTGTAGGTCCTCTCCCATGGCACTAAAAAGACTTGTAAACTACATAGGAACTTTTTGCTTAGACTCCTTGAAGCCATGCAATCCTACCAAATATGTGATGTCAAATTCATCATCACCAAGGGCATCCAAATTTACTAACTCTCCTTGAGTAGCCCCTCCCCTGTTCTCAGGATCATTGTCCATTACTCTTCTTCTTTTCATAAATCTTGCAGATCGGGTCCTCTTATTGAGGGGTAATTCATTTGATTCATCTTCATCATCCTCTATCAGGGTATCCATTTGTGTAGGAATTGAGCCTTTCTTTCTCTTGTAGACATGACCCTTGATTACTCCAGATGGCTTGGGTCCTATGATCTCGAGCTTTGTCTTTTTGGTCGTGTTGGGAGAATCATTGCTGCTAGATGAAGGCATATCTAGTGGCGCGATGCTCCCTGTCATTTTGGTTTTGACCTTCTTAGAGTGCATGGCCAACCCATATGTAGTGGGGTGCTCATGCTAATATATATTTTCTGGCTTTAGAGGAGCAACCTCTTTGAACTGTGGTTTCAATACCTTTTCTCCCTTCTTCTTTTCTCAAGAGGGCTGCTCTGGGAGTTGTTTCATCGAAACTGGCTGCATTTGGAAAGGATGAGCAATCCATGATTTAGTCAATTTAACCACATGTTGGGCTCTGAAATCCATACTATCATTTTCATCTTGGTCTATCTCTGCATTCAAGATAGCCCTTGTGTACATCTTATCTGTATTATATATGGAATCCACAATTTTGTCAAAGTCGGCATCCACCACCTTCTGTAGGATCCTTAACAAAAGGGCACCCTGTGCCAACTCTAGACTCAGCTGACAATAATCATGGACTCTTACTTCATAATCATCCACACAATTTGCCCAATGGTCTTTGATATGTGGTTCATGGACGTAATGCCTCCCCATTATGTGGCTATATGTACTAATAGGATCAAAATGAGGCCTCACTAGATTGTAAGTTAATAGTGGGAATTCATCCCATTCCCAAGTCAAAGACTTGCAGACCTTCATATCTGGCACGTAGTGGGGGGCCAATGGAAATAGGAAAATCCCAGCAATGCTTCTTCTTGTGCTTGATATGTTCATGCACGTCAGATAGCTGTCTTGCGATCTCTAGGAGAACTACCCTGTCAGAAGGGTATCTTGGTAACTTCTTTGGTGCTAGGGTGCTTCCTACCACCCAAATGTAAGTGAAGGTCTAGAACTATATGTAGAATGCCCCAAATGCCTTTACTTTAGCTGCTACTTCTGTGGATAGTCTTTTAGCATAGTCTCCCTCAATGGAGCATATGATGATGAATATGAAAGCATCATTGACTATTCTAAAGTTCGGGCTATTATGTGTGTAGAAATATTTCCTCACCAGTTGAGGGTATAGAGTGAATGACCAGGTGTTCTATTCTCCTATTGCCCCAACTTTGATTAATCCTAGGTATCTTGCCCTGGTGGCTAGTAGGTACATGACATAATACATCATGTAGAAATGGGGGTCTATCTTAACCCAAACCAGTTGCTCATCTAGATTGTCACTTAGAATAGAGGCCCAATCAAACCTCACCTTACTTTCTCTTATCTTTTGGATCAAAAGGATCATCTATTGCTCCAGTTGAGAAGACTTTGGTAGCCCATACACCTTGCTGATCATTGTTATGGCTACTTGGATATCTTCTTGCATATACCCCCTTCTCATATCAATCCTATCTAGTTTGTTTTTGGGCAAAGGCTGCATCAGATACTCATTATTGACTATGTTGTGGGCCCTTTGTATATCTTTATTGTAGAACTCCATTCCCTTGTTGATATTGAAATTGAAGAACTTATCAACCCCTTTGGGAAAATGGAAGACATCCTCAATGTTGTTGGGCCTCAGGTCCAAGACTACCTTGCTAGTGCTATTCTTCACCATGCACTCATCGGGCACATAGTTGCTGGCCAATGTATTGATCAGGTCTACCGATTGAATGGAAACTGGGTGAGCTGCCGCATTCACCATAGAGCAGTGTACTAATGAAGTGTAGTCCTCTGAGTGTCCTATCGATTGAGCACATTTCTTTAGGTATTCATTCCAGCTTACGTTCCCAATGTTCGTGTCCATTATGCATGTGTGCAAGTTGGTCACTTTGAAAGGTGGATGGTAGCCTTTGAATTGATATTTCATCAATGGTGATGCTACTACCTTTTCAGCCATATTTGCAGAGAGAACAAGACATAAATCAGTAACATGTTAGGAGAAAAAATTAGAAAGCAAAGTATATTACCAAAATTAAGCTCAAAAGGGGCCACAAAATGCATTTTCGGCCTTTTGGACTTTCGGGGGTGTTGGACCTCTGAAATGCCGACAAGGCCAAAAAGGCCAGAAAGGGGTTCCATTGGATTAGCTTGAAAAAACCCTATTTTGGCCATTTCAAGAAGATGGAGGTGAGAAACCTCTCATAGGCCGACAAGGCTGACAATGCTAAAAATGTCAAAAAAGGCCAGTGTCTTGGTAGTGCGCTAGTAGAGTTTTTGGCAATCTGGGGAGAGAAAACTTTAGCATACAAAAGGCTGAAAAGGGCAAAAAAATTGAAGCCACACTAAGAACTTGGCATAGTCCACTTTTGGTGTTTCAGGGGAAAGGTATGTTTCGGTGTGTGACAACACCGAAATGTTGAAAGATGCCCAGCACTTGGCAAAAAATTCTTCTGCGCCAACACCAAAATTTTTAGACCCTGAAGGTCTGATACTAGGGTTTCATAGCCGAACTTGAAAATGAGTCTGATGATGAGTTTGACCACAAAATCACCGAGGGAAGGTAAGGTGACTACATTGGTGATCCCCAAGGCCCAAAAAGGCCGATCCCAAAACAAGCTAAACCTAAAGGCAAGGTTGAAAAGGCTGAAAAGACACAAACCCTAAAACTAAGACAGGCTGAAAAGGCCGAAAGGAAAGGACCCTAATCTAAGACCCAAAAAACAAACAAAAAGGTGGGGGGAAGACCACCAACCTAGAAGATGATGAACTTGAGGATGACCAACGATGATAGGAGACCAAAATGGTGAAAAGATAGCAAGCGGTGAGCAAAATGGCCTGGAGGTGAAAGAGTGAGCGTGAAAGTGAGGGTTTAAAAACCCTTTATTCCTTATATAGGCCACCTCGATGGATAATGTCATCACCTTGCGCAATCAGCCTTTCGGCCTTTCAAGGGTGTCAAACTACCAAAAAGGCTGACTCCCACGCGGGGTTGTACCTCTGAAACTTCAGACCTCCAACAAGTCTGAAAGAGGTGCCAGGGCCGAAAAGTCTGAGAAATGAGTGGCGCTTTAACTCTTTGCTCCTCCAGCCTTTTCACACTTTTGAACATCCAAAAGTGAGACAAGAACAAAAAGGCCAAAAATTGACAACAAACAACCAAAGACACAACTAAGGACAAGAAGAAAAACAAGTAGAAAAGCAGAAGGGGGGCCCCTTGAGGCCAAAAAGGCCAGAAAGGGGAGTCTGGTTGTGGGACCACAACACTAACCCTCATAGAAATCAAAGCCAAATGTACAAAAGAAGAGATTGATGATGGTTTACATGATGAGAAGATGAAAGCAATATTAGAATCCATGATAGAGGTTGACCCAAACAAATACCTTCACATGCTCATAAAAAAAGGTGCTAATTTACCAGTTGGGTTTGACACATCCACCATAGTGGAAGACATACATGTACCACCATCTTGGGTAGCCTCAATGAAACCCCTACCACTCAGTTCAGTCATCCCATCCACCAATACCACACAAAATACCTCCCAGGTCACCACATCTTCCAGTACCTTAGGGATCCAGTACACCAATCCCTTATTTACTAGTTTTCCATCTACATCTGCTACACTTGCTACCATAGAAATACCATTTATATTGTCCTTGACTCATCCTATGAGTATTTCACAAAAAAAGGTAGCAAGTTCCTCCAACACAATTCCCCAACCAAAGAAGGGGCTACCCCTACTAGGATCACCTCAACCAAAGCCTCCTAGTGGTGACCTACTAGGTGTCTCTACCAATTTAGGACATCCCCAAATTAGTCAAGGGGCACCTCCATCCAATCCATATTACTCAGCAATGTTTTCTAGTTTCATCCCAAACATGATGGCAAGTGGGCCTAACACTTCCCATATTACAATAGTACCTCATCATAATTTGGCACCCTAACATATACCATTAGCTCAACATAATCCAACACCCCAACATATACCAGTACCTCAACATAATCCAACACCCTAGTACATTCTAGTACCTCAACAAAACACAACATCTTAGTACATTCCAAATCCAACATCCTAACATAATCCCATACCTCAACACAATCTAGCACCCTAATATAATCTGGTATCACAACATAATCCATCATCCCAGTACCTTAGCATAATCCAACATCTCAGTACATCTCAGTATCTTAATACACCCCAACATATCAGCATATTCTACCACCGTATAGACCTATAACATCTCAAAAGAGTGGAGCCCCTTTTGGTAACCCTAACACACTGCTTTCTACACTAAGTATCACCGATCTAATTGCTCAGTAGTTACAACCCCTTCAACAATAGCTCATGAATCAACAAACATGCACTTCTAAAAGGTCTTACACAATGTCAGACCTTAGTCCTTATCCTTTTGATAGGATAATGCATATGTCACCTTTTCCAACCAATTTTGTCACACCTAAGTTCGATAGGTACAAGGAAAAGGGTGATCCTCCCGATCATATAAGGGATTTTTTTACAACTTGCATGGAAGTCGCTCATGATGACACATATCTTATGAGAATTTTTCCATGCAATCTTAGTGGTACATCCATGGATTTGTTTTCTAGACTCTCTCCTTGGATAAGGACATGGACCGAACTAGCAGAAAAAATTCATATCACACTATTCACACAACATTATCATGGAAGTAACATTGATGGATCTTTGCAACACCAAGCAAAAGAATAGAGAGATCTTTGCCTCTTTCCTACAACATTGGAGAAATATTTCCTCCAAGGCATCCTTCCTTGTTCCAATTAAAGAAAAGATCCACATTTTCATTAAAACTTATCAGCTAGACCTAATGTGTGAACTTAACTCCCAACGCATTGAGACCTTTGAAGAACTACCTGAGAAATGGATAAAAGTAGAAAGATCCCTCACCTTGAAGGGAATCATCAAGAAAGAGACCAATACTCCAACACCTTATGACCAAACTAAATACTGGTCCAAAAATAAGAACGTGAAAAATGATGGGGTTGTCAATGCTAAAATGACACAACTAATACTACGTGTGCAAGCACCAACGCCCATCCAATATACCCAACTAGCACCAATCCAACATACCCAACCAGCATAAATAACTCACAATGTTAACATCATTGCTCCTAGACAAATTCTTGAACAAACTAATACGCTTACCCAACAATAAAGCTATGTAAGAAGGAACCCTACTCCTCGATGAGATTTTACACCTCTTGCATAACCTCTTGAGATGATCTTGAAGAAATTGATACAATCCCATTTAGTCACTTTACTTGAGATAAGACATTATGAGGGTCCTAAAAAATCAACATGGTGGGATTCTAATGGTTACTGTAACTAACACATAACTAAGGGACACAAAACAAGTAGTTGCATGCAATTTAAGCACATTGTCCAAGATTTCATTGACTGTGGTGTTCAATCGAAGTTGTCACAAATTCTAGCACCACCAACCAAGACCATAAGATATTCTAAAATCTATTAATGGATCATGGAAAATACAAGGCCTCCACAACAAAACAAGATAACAAGGCTAACCTTGCATATACAAAAGAAATTCCCAATTTGATAGTTAATACCATCACTATCACAAGTCCAGACAATGATTATGTTTTTACTAATAAAGAATGTCCCAATGATTCACTTGATGAGAAATTGGATATATGTCAAGACACCATTCCCAAACATGCTCAAAATAATATACCTATGTCTAGCATAGTCCCACAAGAAATCTCCATATCTCCCATTATTTCTTCTTCCATAATATCTCCACCTAGAAATGCATCCAATAATGAAACAATTCTAGTTGTCCCACAAGGGCTATCCATGATAGAAATCCCATCTTATCCATTCTTTAAAGCTAGTCTTGTCTAAGAATTAGTAGTCTTAGATCCAATGCCACCATATACTCCACTCCCAAGAACAGATACTCCATTAAGTCCCAGTCAAAGTGCTTCCACATCATGCCCGAGAGTCAAGTCCTTTCAAGACTCCACCATAGATATCCAAATAGATGTCCCATGGCAAGAGGATAATCCAATATATAAAGAAATAAGTCCTAAAATTGGTCAAGATCAAGATACCAATAATGTCAAATCACCTGACCAAGATCCCATATTGCTATAATCTCATGATGGACCCCTTATCCATTTTTTTACTATCCAACATGATTCCCTTCCATCCCAAGAGAAAATCATTCTTCTGAGTCCCATTCATAATTCAATCCCTAAGAAAGACCGTGATGTCCGTTATACTCCATCCAATGATCCTCCTCCATGTCAAGATCAAAGTAATCCTCCATGTCCACCACAATATCCCATCATCCCTCTATCTCCATATCATAATCCTCCTTATCCACCAGCAGATCCCATCAACTCTATCCATGTTAATAATGATCCTATTAAATATCAACTTGGTTCATCCACATTCATTCGGTCTGGTCTACTTTGTATTCCTACTATTCCATATGTACCTCCTCCACCTCAAAATGGACTTGCATCTTGTTTCAAAAATAATCAGTATCCAATTGCCAAGAAGATTTGTAAGAAAACACATTATCGAGGAAAGGGGTTAGACCTCAATGAAAAAGGTATATTGGAGACCCTTGATATCAAAGGAAAGCCATATTATCAGGGCCTTGACTATATAGGTCACCATCAAGATGTTGATATCTCCTCTACATCCATCATTCCCCCATATAAACCCAAGCATATGCTTTCCCCTCATTCCTTCCATCTGTCTTAGGTTCATATATTCCTACATCCACTAATTCACAATCCACTTACCCTTTCCTACATGCAAGTTGGAAAAGGAACACATCTTTGAGAACCATCTACCCATCCAAAAAGCCTCCGTAAAATGCCTATCTACCCATTAAAACCAATTCCCTTCCAAGCAATTTGGATTCCAAGCATATAATCCATAAGTTAAGAAATCCACATGCAATCAAGGATCAACATGTCCTATCTAATTGACATGCAAAAATAAAGCAAAATATGATCTAAAATAAAAAATAATATCCTAAAGGTCACAAAGGCTAATAAAGAAAAAAGAAAAGTCAAAAGCTATATGGGTTTCTAAATCCCTTATGCAAGCAATCCATTCCAAGGACCCACAAAAGAGTGAAAATTTAAAAACCATGTGGATTCCCAAGAATCTCCTTGAAGCACAATATCCCAAAGACAAATCAAAATTGGCATCCAAGATTGCTATTCAAATGCTCCCATCAATCCCCCACATAAATTTCTTCCATCTTCCAAATCAATTTTGGGTCCCTATGTACCAAAATCCACTACCTTATATGCTCCATCACCTACTCCATCCATTTTAGTTCCTTGTGTCCCAAAATCCATGTCCACTCCTCCACCTAAATCCCAAAATCCAAAATCAATTTTATTTCCATCACTCCACCACCCCTCAAGGTGTATGCCAACGTTGATCTTGCTAACATTTACATCCACCCATACACAATTCTTCCAATACCCCATTCATTATCAAACACCTATTTTCCATCCTTCCATACCACTTATTTAATCCTATGCATAAACTCTTACCCTAGTCCATTTTTTCATCCATTTCTTCCCCTTTTTCCATCACCCTATCAACATCTTTGAGTATACTCTCAAATAGCCATGTTCCATTACAACATGTCCTTCAAGAATACTATCCAAAGAACAAGATTCTTGAGTCCTTTCTTCATGTAAAAAAAAGAAAAAAATAAAGAAATGGTTACCTTGGTGAAAACCTGGTAAACAAGCACCTCGTGTGACACAAAAAAAAAATATCAAGAGAAATAATTCATTTTATGGTGAAAACTACTTCTTGTGATGCCTTGGGAAAGAACCATGATGAAAACCTAGAAAACATGCGTCATGTGTAATCCATTACCCTCTACACTTGGGGAAAAGTTTCATTCATGCAATCCTACCTATCACATCCTTCGTAGTCCTACATCCATCCATATCCCTTTTATTCCATCTTTGATCTTGACAAACATGTCCATTCCCTATAGATCCCATGTCATTCAATGTGTCATGTCATTTTCTACATAGCCACATATTTGGTCCCTTAGCTTGGGTAAACATGTTATCCAATTGTGAGATGGTCCTTGCATCCAAATCAACTTTGATTCTATTTTTCACCTATCTATTGTCATCTTATTAGCTCATTCATCCATTCATAACATTCTATGCCTTTATAGACACTGGGGAAAATGAATACAATCATGTTTGATAATAAATCCTGACATACGTATTTCACCTCATCTAATGATTTAAAAGAGTCCTTCAAAATACCAAAAACATTTTCACAACATTCAAAACAATAAAAAACATCAAAATTATGTCGAAGACAACCAAACAAATCGAAAAACCAACCAACAAAAATCTTGCAATAAATCTCCTTTGTACATAACCACTTCTTTGGCTTATCAAAACTAGGCATTAAATGACACATACAACACATATGAGCTTTAGTGGAACCAAGTCAAAATAGTCAAAACTAGTCAACAAGTACTCAACTACACTACCCAAACTATCTTATCTATCTATCAATCCCACATCAAAGCATTTTGTCAAAAATAATGTTGTCTTAGACAAGGGAAGGAACACTCGAAATTAGATGGAGCAGTCTTAGACGGGGTACCTTTTTCTTGAAATCAGATAGCATCATAAATACATCAAATTTCAATATGCACACTACTACAAAAATACAAACACATAATCAGTACGATTGCAAATTGTTGAGTCAAGTTAGTCTTATTATGTCTTGATCTTCGCAAGTCATGTTCTTACATATATCGGGGATGTCCACAAGTGATTTAGAGATTCCATGATGGTTCATGACTTATTTTTCTTTGTTTTCTATTTGTGGAATGTTTTTTACATGAAGTCTTAAAAGAGTAATCTGGGTGTCTGTGATAAGATCCTTCACATCCATATACAAGTATCCAATTTGCAACATTGCAATGAATACTTTGGTTATGATACGTCACACATACCTTGACTCTGAATGCTTGACCTAGATGGATCATCCCACATTCCTTATATGTTCAGTGTGCCTATTTTCAATGCAAGAGGATAATTGTACCCAGATCTTTCATATCTTGGTAGGATGGTATCTATTTTTTTCAATAATAAAAGTAGCTCAATGATGAAAAATTAATAGCTCAAATAAGTTGGAAATAAAAATCATGGTTATTAAAGCATTAAGCTTTCTACTTACTATAAACTAAGGGTTTCAATCAATAATTCATTATCATTCTTTCATCCCTTTTCTATCATCTTCTAAAAATTCAGTCTAATCTCTTCTAAATCAGTCAAATCTCTTTTATCACTCAATCTATTTGTCAAAATAGTCAAATGAATTTTCAAAATGGTCAAATCATTTGGTCATTCATTCCATCATCATTTGTCTCATACAGGATGCATCTTTCCTGAAACCAGACATTTTCGCTTGTCTTATACAAGGTAGGTCTTCCTTGAAACTAGATGTTGTAGCTAGTCTTATATAGGATGGGTCCTTCTTGAAACTAGACATGATTCTTATCAACAATTTCTATGTCCAATATCAATAGAACAATCATCACAACCTACCAACATTATTCACTTCTTACTAATTATTCTTTTCTTGCATCATTTAATCTAAATCTTCTTTGAAGAGATCATTCATGTATTTTTGGCACAAATAATCTCTTAAGGGGGGCATCATTTACCTCGTTGTCACATTGTTCCTGTTGGGGCATAATTTTTATTATTCTTTGAAACAACACCTAAAATGCATTGTATCAAAGAGGCAAAATGTAGACACTTAAAAATGGCATATTGTTTTAACGCAATGACATTACTAACATTCCTACTAAATTGTTAAATAATCTTTATTATTTAATTAATCATGTCATTCTACCATATTCTAAAATTAAAATCATCATTTCTTCCTAATTTCATAATAAAATGATTTTAATTAATTACTTTAATTATTGAACTTCTAAGCAATTAATTCATCATCAATTCATCTATAATATAATTAAATAAATAACTTTATTTAATTATACCCTACATTATAATTATTAATTAAATAACTAAATTTAATTAATGTTCCCTCTCCTAATTATTGTATTTCAATAATAATTAAATCAAATTATATCTCATGATTAAATACATGATATGTATTTAATTAAACTAATTATTCCCCTCTGGTGATTAAATAAATTATATTTATTTAATTACAACTAAAAATCCCTCTCATAAATAAATAAGTAATTATTTATTTATAAAATATCTCTCTTGGAAATATAATTGGGAAATATGATACTAAGAGGGGGGGGGGGGGTGAATTAGATATCACCTACTAATCCATTTTGATATGAATAAAATATTTGCATAGCATCAACAATACTTGATCATAACAAAATAACTAACATACTAAGCAACATCCATGAAAGTACTCATAACACAGTAATTTTGGTTAGCCAGAAACCCTTGAAAGGTAAAACTGGGGTGGGGATGACACTCACAAATCTTCACTACTGCAGTAATAAATTTACCTATTAGGGCTTACAAAATTTGATCAAAACATGATATACCCTATGAGGGGTTTGCCTTGTTAAGAGCTAAAAGACTTATATAGTCTACCTTGCTAAAGGATTTGAAACTTACAACAAAGTAAGCACTCGGTTACGAGATTAAAAAAATCTTGTTAGGACTACTCGGTTAAGAGATTTACCCTGATACACTAGTTAGAATGTCTCAGTACCTGACCTTTCAGTTTTCTTTATATGCAGATTATAGATCTTCTCTTTACTATATTGTATTGATCTCTTCTATTAGATTTATCTCTATTCTATCCTTTCACTACTTATCTCAGTCACTAAATTCTATCTGAATGCTTCACTTCACTGAATGTGCCTCTCTGCTTATTCCCTTCGCATTTGCTATCTTTCACTCTTACACGTTTTAGGGTTTAGATCTTAACCTTATATAATTAACAAAATATCTTCATGATTCAAGATCTACGGTTCAGATTAATTCCTTTTGCTGCTTAAGCCTTACTAATTTTTGATTGGCTCTAGGTATTACATAGGGATCAATAATTTCAAAATAGATGCGTAATCACCTCCGTAATTACCTCAAAAAACAAAATACAAAACATGAATGTCACCCAAAATGATTTACCTCAATCACTGTGCCATAACAAACTCATATGTCATTCTTGGCTAACTCAGCAAATGCAGTTCCTGATACTCGACATTCACTGTACTCGACATATGTTGATATTCTCTGTCACTTGGTAATCATTGCATATATGACTCGGTAAAACTAGACTTGGCATAATCCAAAAATATATAGTGACCATAAGTTTACTTGGCAGTACTACTGCTCAGTAAGTATACATTACATAATTTGGCCTTTACATTATGACTTGGTCGCAGTGATGACGGACCATCATTACCTAGATAAATGACTAAGTGTGGGTCACTAATAGTCAATAAAATTATAGAGATCTATAATCTCCCCCTTTGACATTAGTGGGAAATATACTTTGTCATGACATTACACTTGTATTTACAAAAGTATGTAGTATTAGCAGAATACTCCCCCCTAAGATATATATACATTCAAAATTTTGTTCCCTTCCCTTTGTCATGTCATGTCATTTTATTTCCCCCTTATTTTTGACACGATGAATCTCTTCTGGAAGAGGGATTGAAAGTATTTCTCTAGAAATGGTTTATGCAACATCATAACCATGTGTAGTGTAGTTTCCCATCCTCTGGCAACAACAGTTAAAACTTCTGACGACACTTCTAGCTCGACAGCTAGATTGATTAGACTCTCGGCTATAGACAGATTCAGATCCCTCTGGGTTAAGTCCTTAGCCTTGAAAAACTTTCTTTGTATGGCCTCTAGGTGAGGTGTTAAAATTGTTTTCATAGAAAGTAGATGAGATCTAATATTTCCATCATTAGCCATCAGTTCGGCTATCCTTCCTTGTGTATGCATGATCTTGGCATAATTTTTGGAACTATTTTTTGTATCCATGCTTAAGGATTGACTGGTGGATTTGAGTTCTTTCTGTAGTTGATCAACCAGTCATTAGTTATGCTTAGTGAACTATTCTACATTGCAAAGTTTGGTAAGAAGAGAGTGTGCATTCGCAACTACTTCTTCAGTCTCTATTACCAAAGTGGAAAGTGCGATCTGTTTCACTGCAATCTTGACATATACTTTTTCTAGCATCTTGGTCTCAAACTTTCTTTCTGACCGTTCAAACAACTTTCACTGGCGCTACTTGCTTCATTATTTATATTATAAAAAATATGTAGAAGTTGTTCCAATATGGGAGCGAAACTATTTACATCTGACAACTCATAAACATCATTAAATATGTCTTTAATTTTATACAGAACCTGCTTCTGCTGATGTTCTCTTCTCAGTTCTTCCTATCTATTTTTCCTTGTCAATAAATCTTTCAATATTTTCATCTGCTCATAAGATAAGTTATCAGAATCCCATTTAGGAATAACAATAACTTCATCAATGGTTACCTTTGGGGAAAATACTTCCATTTTCTTCTTCAGTGCCTTCTTCTTCAGTGCTCCCACTCAGCATTTGTACAAGAGCTTGTATTGCCTCTTGTTTTGTAGGCTCTTGTACCTCAATAGCTTTGTCTTTTACTTCTTTTTCTTCTATTCCCTTATCCTCCACATGAGGACTATTAGCTTTTTCTTTAAACTTCTCTTCTTTATCTTGTTGTAACTCCTCGGTAGATGTGGGTTGATTTGCTGGTGTCGACTTATCTTGTTCCTCGGTAATGCTTGTATCGGCTAACATGTCAACTATAAAAACTACAGGTTTGGTGAGGGTAGTGTTAATAGTTGATGTCACATCAATTATCAGATAAGCTTTGACTTAAAAAAGTATAGTATTACTGCTTGGCAAAGATGTGTCTTTTTCTTTCTTGGCCTGTATATCTTCCTCAGTCAATACCTGATTCTTGATTGGGGTATCCTCTATTATATCAACAATGTGTACTTTTTATTCCTTCTAGATTTCCTTTACCTTAGGAGATTTAGTCTCCAAAATGGGTGATTCCATTACATTTAGTTCTGTTGCAGGCTCGACATCTTTAGATGTACTAGCACCTTTATCTTCATCTTTGTCAGTCAACAAACCAAACACTATCTTCCAAATCTTGATACTTTCCTATAAAACATCCTCAACCTTGTGTTGAAGGATTAAATAAGCTCTAAGCTTAGGGTCAAATTTTGCTTGGTGTTGTTCCACAATTTTTCTAATGTTGCCAAGGGTGAGACTTGATTCCACTTGTGCTAGGGTGCTCTCTCTTATTTGTTTTTCTATATTAAGAGCATATTCCCATTTTTGTGCAACCCTATTGCTTAACTCCTTAGGGATTCGATTCTCCAACTAAATAGGTAACATCTTGAAAGTGCAAAGCATTTCATGAATAGCATCTTCAACCTTTTCTTTGTCTCCTATACTCAGGTTTCCAAACTTTAATCCTTTCAAGTCTTCCACTCCTGTAGAGTTTGTGATCTTGTGACATATGTCATCCACGGTAGGTTTGACATCCTGCAATGCAACCTTCTTCTTCACTTCTTCATCACTTTCAATTTCCTCATCATCTTATTGTTCCAAAAAAAGTTTCCTTCTAGGTCTCTTGTTAACCTTGCTCGACACAACCTTTGTTAGGAATGGGAACACTAAGAGGGGGGGGGGGGGTGAATCAGTGTTCACTTTATTTTAACTTTTCACTTTAATCTTTATACTGAACTTAAATGTTAAGTATTGAATTAAACATTCACATAAACATGAAACATGAAATCAACACATGACACCAATATGGTTATGGGGAAACCCAAATAGGTAAAAACCCTGATGGGAATTGACACCCACTAACATTCTGCACTAGTGTTTTGTGATCCTTGTTAGAAGATCCTTAACCCTGTTAGGATTTTCTTTACAATGCTTTAAGTATAGAAGACCTTGTTAAGGGTCAGACCCTATTAGGAGTCTTTTACAATAGTCCATGTTAGGGGAGAGGATGCACTATCCAAGAGCTCACTGCTCAAGTGGTGAAGGCTACAACCTTCTGATCACAGATACACACTATATCTGCAAGATGAACTGTCACTTGACACTACTTGTCAGATCAATTCCTTTGATGCACTGATTCTTTGACCTCTTGCAAAGCTCTAATACATCTTATACTATCTTTGCATACTTCTTTTCTGCTTATCACAACTCTCTATCAACTTCCATACCGAATACAATGGGCACATCTTATATTTATACGCTCATACAAAATAAACAACTAGGTCAACCCTATAACTTATTACAAACAACACTTCCAAATGAATTGGCTTAAGAATGCTTACAATTAAACATATAAATATGTCAGCAACCTAAATACAATGGGCACATAGCCTTTACAACATTACATTATAACCACAAACCAAAATACTAACTCTCGCCTTCATGCTCTGTTCTTCACTAGCACACACTAGTTGTGCAACTTCAACTGACTATACATTTCTCATCCTTGCACACATGATCATGTGATCTTAGAATAAGCATGAATATATTCTAACCAACTTAACTTCTAGGGTGCATACCATAATTCTTCCATACGCACATGTGCTGATGCTCTGAGCTACAGGAACTCTGTACACTGTCCAATCTTCAACACTTAACTGATTTATGATCTTCTCATCAAGTGCGCTGACTCCAAACTACTATATGACTTTGTTTCCATAATGAAAACACTATATCAAGTCATATACATTAGTATAGCCAACTTTCCAACAATCTCCCCCTTTTTCATTGATGGCAACAAAGGAATATGGCCAAGTTGCTAACTGTCCTTAATACAAAAAACTTTTTGTCATCTATACATATACTTATATCTCCCTATACATATTATGATCTATATTGTATACACAACTCCCCCTTTGACATTAATGAAAAAGGTGTTACAAAAAAATTTATCTACACATACTCACTGAGGGAAAACATCTGGATATGCAATCTTTAGGTTCTGGATCTCCTTCTTCCAAAATGAGATCAAAGAGTTTACTATTTGGGGATGGGCGCATAATGCATACTGAAGCTTCTCCATCTTCTTCAAGTCTATGGAAGGACCTTGATCATAGGTTATCATGGTGGCATTAATCTCCTTGATGTTCTGATCGAGGATGTCTAATGAGGGTGCAAGAGCATTCCTCAACTGAGTCTATCTAGACCTTATCTTTTCCATCTCTTTCTCTGCCTTCTCAATTTTGTCCAACTGACCTTGGTAGACATTGTTGCACATGTTTACATCAGTGGATGTGTCTTTCATCGAACTCTTCACCTGCTCAATCATAGCTTCTACATCTTTTATTTTCTTGAAATGAGCATCAGTAAGCTTGTCTTGATCCATGCAATCTACAATGAATTTCCTTCCTTGATCAACAAATTCTTTTAAAGATGCTTGACCAGTCTCGAGTGAGTTGAGGTCAAGTGAAAAGTTGTTCACCAATTCATTCAATCTCTTCTTCAAATACTTTTCTTTTGCAACTAGGGATGTAGATTCTTCAAGGCTTGAGAAATTACTTTTGAATTGAGAAATGATTGTACTTACATCATGAATAGAGTGTACCTTAGACACTTTCTTGTTTGCAAGCAACAAACTGTTCAGTATGTTCACAGATTCAATAAGGAGAGGATTTCTCATTACTTGTTTCTCCTTTGCCTTCTCCATAGCTAGGACGCTAAACTTAATCAGGTCTTCTTCTCTCCATGAGTCCAAAATGGATGTGTCAAGTGTCAAACTTGACAACAATGCTGAGGAGGGAGTGATGAGAGTGCTATCCATCACTTCTAGTTTTACCTTGGCTAGTTTAACATAAGTTTCATCTTTCCCTTATTCTTTTTCTTCTTCTTCTTCTTCTTCTTCTTTCTTACATGTTATATTTTCAATCAATACCTCTTCTTGATGAGTGGGAGGTGAGTTGTTGCATAAAATCTCAGCTTCTTGTGTGCTCACAAAAGCTTCCTCAAACTTGTCCAATTCTGTGTTAGTGGCCACCATGGCTATCCCCACATTATCAATGATAATGGTGCTATCCTTGAGTGATTCTGACATGGGTGTAGACTTGTCTACCTCTAATTGTACTTCCACTATAGGCACTAAATCTTGAGGACCTATAGAATGTACTTTGATGGTCTCTAACCCTTTTGTAACCATTATGGGTACATTAGCTATGGGTGCAGTAGGTGGATACATGTTTTTATTCATAAATACCTTCTCAAAGGATTTCTCTGTCTCTTTTGTAATTAGCTCATAATTTTTATCCATTATGTTCAGAGTTTTTGTCTTAGTTTTGAGGTGAGGCTTCACTAATCTAACATCAATTTCTTTTCTTCTAGTTCACACACAGGAAGGGTATCATCAAGAATCTCTTCCCTTATCTGTAGATCTTCCTCAATAGCCTGTCTCTTTTGGAATTCAAGGATATTCCATACATTGTTAGGAATCATTGTTTTTAGTTCCAAAACTATCCTTTTGAACTTGATCATGTGCTTTATGATCATGCTATGAATCTCTGACTTGTCAATTTCACTATACTTATCATAAAACTTCCCTACTTGATCAATTCTTCCTTCATCAACTATTCTAGCTCTTAGCACACTGAGACTAGGTTTGAAGCTTACTTCAGGAGGTGCTTGAGTGTTCCTTCTATTTCTTGTGACTCACAAGGATGGATGACTAGTGCCAACCTCTTTCTTCCTCTTAGGCATTGCCTTATACTTGGGAGGAGCAGTAAGGTCAATGGTTACCTTGGGTGCAGAAGGAGTATTATCTTCTTTACCCTTCTGACTATCATCTTTTTCAATTTTCACCTTCTTCATCTTGGGATCATCAGACTTGGCTTCCACTATGGATGCACTCTTAATTTCTAAAGCAATATTTTCATCCCTTGCTTTATCAAGGTCTTCTTGAGACACACCATGAATCCTCAAGATCTCTGATGTGACTTTAGCAACCTTTCTTTTTGTTGCTGCGCTGTTAAGTTTAGCATCTACTTCTTTGGTTTTCTCCTCATATGTTCCCCACCTAGGTTCATTAGGATTTTTGGGGGTTGATAGTAGTACCTGCACATATGCTTCAAGGACATGTTCCTCTACCTCATAACAAAGTGGATGAATCCACTTAGGTCTTGGCTCAATAGCTTCCATACAAGTTGTGTCTATCTCCACCATAAAAAAAATTGTATCCTTGTACTTTTCCATAATGCTCTCGAATCATGTACCTCATTTGCATCTTAGCCCTGAAGGTCATCAATTCCAATGTTACATAATCTCTCAATGTACTCTTGATGGATGCTTTGTTAGATATCTATGAAATGGTTGGAATGGACTTGTCCAAATACATAGCTAATACTCTCCCAACTATATGAAGGTACATGTAAATGATTAAAGACCCAAACTTGAATATTTTGGTCTTATCATGCTTGATGGCCTTGATGTTATCAATCAACTGTGCACACAAGTTAAACTCCCCATCTTCCTTCACAAGTCTGATGGCTACTAGAATTGTGCCAGCAAATACACTATTCACCCTGCTGGTGTGATGAAACTTGTATCCCAGTATCATTGACATCAATTTGATGTCTACTTGTTCAATAGGCTCAATTGTCATCCCGCACATATCACTCCTTGACTTACATGTCTGCTCAACCATCTTTCTGACATCCTTTCCCATAGGAAGGACAACACCTATCCTGGAAAGGCCTATCATCTCATATATAAAGTCACAGGTGATTCTTACTGGCACATCACCTATCTAAAACAAATCATCATGAATTCTGCTCATTAAAATCTTTATCCATTCCGTCTCATTGAATTCATATGCCATAGCATACTCAAAAATAGGGTGATCATTCCATTTAACATATTCATCCATGAATGTTTTGTTTGGTTTGAACATGGTATCCATGTGCACCCTTAACCTATCCAACCCTACTGGTTCTTTCTTGTAGTAGATATATGCCCTAATATCCTCAACATCCATGATGCGCATAGGCGTGCAGGAGAAAGATCCCTCTAAATCATCTAGGGTTGACTTAAATGGATGCTTCTTGAATACATATCTCTTATTCTCAATGACATCATAAAATATGGGAGTGGCCATGACTTACTTTCTTTAATCACTTTCCAACTGATCTCTGAGATAATCTAAAGACTTCTGGATCGACGTGACGAACTAGGGTTTTTGCAACTAACTAAATGCACTGCTAATCATTGATAGATCAATCTCCAAGTCTTCACAACAAATTCCAAGGCTCTTTCTTCTCTTCAATCACTCTGAGTTCAAATGAAATGAGTAATTAAACAACCTTCTATGTACTTAAATTGAGAATTCTACCATTAATACAAGTCGAGTAAACCAGGCTGTCACTTCAAAATTTCCAACTTGAGTTCTATTCATAATTAGCATGTGCGCTCTTGCACAAAGGTACCTTTATAGTCCAAAAGCTTAAGTCCAAAGGCACATACTCTGAGGATGAGTATACTAGCCATGCAGGGGTCTAGAGCTAAATTAGCTCCCCCTATGACCCTGAGGGCCATTCATCCAGATGTAGAGGGTGCGTCCACTGCAGATGCATCCAATACATTCTCATCAACTTTGTCCTTCTTTCCTTCTGACCAAATCAAGCTCGCATCCTCTGAGGATTTCAAAAACTTGACTTCTCCTTCAGGATCCAATACTGGCTCTTCAACCTTTTTAGGGCTTTCCTAACCTTGCATCCTTGATCTACAAAACTTTGAGATATGTCCAGCCTTGTTACAAGAGTGACAAATGACCGGAGGTCTTATATTCCTTGGTGCATTGACATGAGTCACCAATCTGCATTGTCTCGCTGAGTGACCATTATAGTTACATATCTGACATGTAACATTATGAGAACTTCTTGTGTTTGTCTAATTATGATTTCTCTGATCATGCTTAATCATGTTCTTCTTACTGGTCTTGCAATTCATAGCTCTATGACCAAATTTATTGCACGAATAACAATAACCATTAAAAGGTCTTACCTCTGTATAGTTCCTCGCAATGTGTCCATGCTTGTTAAAAGCAAAACAAGTGCTATCTATAGGCTTGTGCTCATTCTTAGGTGGTCCACCATTATCTTTGGTTTGATCTTTAGTCTTTCTAGCATCTGTAGAGTCCTTTCTTGCTCGCATGTTGTCAATCTAATTTTGTGCTTCATTGTATCCAATACAGCTAGTGTCTCCTTTGGCTCTCCTTGCATACAACTGAGATTCTATCAAATCAGAACTGGTGTGTAATTTTTCAATATGATTCTTTGCTGCTTTCAATTTGGACTCCAAGATTTATTTTTTATTCCTTAGCTCCAAGATTTCCAAGTTTTCTTGCCTTAGTTCTTCATTGAGTTGAAGGTTCTCTTTGATTTGTTCATTGTAGACTCCCTGATTGTTGATCAACTTATCATCAAATTCTTCAAGTAGTTCTTTCATAGATGCATTTTCTTCATTTAGCTTCTTGACCTTTTCTCCTAGAGCACTGTTAGAGCATTCTTTCAAATCATTTCTTATCCTTTTGATAACCAACTGTGCATCACCGAATTTTTCTTTTAGGTCTTCAATTTCTCTTTCTGATTTTTTCCAGGTCATCAAGAGAAGCTTCAAGATTTCTTTTTAGATGTTTCATTTCTACTTTTTCCATGATCTCCTCAAGTGGTTAAACTTCTATGCTAAGGAGCTCTAATACCAATTGTTAGGAATGGGAACATTGAGAGGGGGGGGTGAATCAGTGTTCACTGTATTTTAACTTTTCACTTTAATATTTATACTGAACTTAAATGCTTAAGTACTAAATTAAACATTCACATAAACATGAAACATGAAATCAACACATGACACCAATATGGTTATAGGGAAACCCAAATAGGTAAAAACCCCGGTGGAAATTGACACCCACTAATATTTTGTACTAGTGTTTTGTGATTCCTATTAGAATATCCTTAACCCTCTTAGGAGTTTCTTTACAATGCTTTAAGTATAGTAGACCTTGTTAAGGGTTAGACCCTATTAGGATTCTTTTACAATAGTCCCTGTTAGAGGAGAGGAGGCACTATCCAAGAGCTCACTGCTCAAGTGGTGAAGGCTACAACCTTCTGATCACAGATACACACTATATCTGTAGGATGAACTATCACTGTGACATTGCTTGTCAAATCAGTTCCTTTGATGTGCTGATGCTTTGACCTCTTGTAAAGCTCTAATACATCTTATACGATCTTTTCATACTTCTTCTCTGCTTATCACAACTCTCTATCAACTTCCATACTAAATACAATGGGCACATCTTATATTTATACGCTCATACAAAATAAACAACTAGGTCAGCCCTATAACTTATTACAAATAATGCTTCCAAATGAATTGGCTTAAGCATGCTTACAATTAAACATATAAAAATGTTGGCAACCTAAATAAAATGGGTGCATAGCCTTTACAACATTAAATTATAACTGCAAACCAAAATACTAACTGTCGGCTTCATGCTATGTTCTTCACTGGCACACACTGGCTATGCAACTTCAACTAACTGTAACTTTCTCATCCTTGCACATCTGATCATGCACTCTTAGACTAAGCATGAATATAGTCTAACCAACTTAACTTCTAGGGAGCATACCATAATTTTTTTGTATGCACATGTGCTAATGCTTTGAGTTGCAGGAACTCTGTACACTGTCCAGTCTTTAACACTTAATTGATTTCTGATCTTCTCATCAAGTGCACTGACTCCAAACTACTATATGAATTTGTTTCCATAATGAAAACACTATATAAAGTCATATATATTAGTATAGCCAACTTTCCAACAACCTTAAGCTGCATAGGCTTTCGTATACCGGATGCAGGGGATTTCTTAGGAGTCTCAGCAGCAGCTCCCCTTGTTCTAGGCCTCAGTATAGGTGTCGATGAAACTTTAGGTTTCAGTATTATTTTCTTGGTTGGGGGCTCTCTAATCATTGGCTTATTATCTTTATTCTTTTCTACTTGAGCCTCTTCTTCTTCTTCTTCACTATCACTAGAGTCACTTTGTTCATCTTCTCCTAGTCCTTGGGTTAATTCTAGTGGTGCATCCTTCTCCGTTTCTTCCACATATTTCTCCAAATTATTTACTATTTTCTTTCTCTTTCTTTATACAGTTAAAGCCATTAAACCCATAGTTATTTTAGATTTGGATTCATTGTAGGTTCCAAATTAGGGTGCTTTACTATCAATTTATTCAGCTAAGAGGGCTGTAATAGCAGCAGTAGCTTGATCTATATTTACTCGATAGGGTAATGGTATTAGCCATGAAACCCTAGGCAAGATTGCTTGTGCATAAGTGAAGTCTGTGTCAACTAGAAAACATATATCCTTGATGTATTTTTCAACTAATGACACAAGGACTCTACTCCTCTTTCTCATTTTATTTTTGAATTCAAAAAAATAGTTATCCATCGCACCATTAAAACTATCTCCTATCTGACCTATGAACTCATTGATTTGAATAGTAATGGGTCTCTTCTTGTCCCATATCACACCTCCATGAGTAGGAAAACACTTCTTTATATAAAAGAATAGATAGATTAGCAAAGAGCCAAACTTACACATTGCATTCTTTGTAGTCCAGATTGAGTTAAGGTTCTCGACAAGCTGAGTCAGATGGAGCTCAGCAAGATCATACGTGTGTCCTTTATTAATGATTTTCCATGCCTGGTCCACTTCCATATAGGGGACGCTGTCCAACTGACTAGATTGGTAGAATTTGTGCAAGATAACCCTAACAACAAAGCCAATTTCTAGATCTATTATGGTGGAGATCATCATTCCACACTTGTTCCATACCGCCTGTGTGTTTGCCTGAATGTCTTCTTTTCTTGAACACTTCATTGTCCTTTTTCCTTGAATTGTAGGGTATCCAGTAACTCGTTGGATCATTTCCTTTTTTATCTTCATGGGTCCATCTTCCAGCCATAGTTAAATATCATGTACTCGACTCAATACTATTTTTATCCATTCAACTTTGAAATTTTGTGGGAAATCTAGCGCATGTACTAACCCTTGTTCAGCAACCAATTTATACTCTAGCTTTAATACTCCATTATCACATAATTTTTCATACACCTCCCTGATCTCATAATGTCTGATTTCTCCAATTTTGCACATGTAACATGACCTAATATCATTCATTATCAACACATTCTCTAGAATTGAGGATAGGGCACCGGTCAAATCTCCTTTTATTACGCTTTCCAAAATTTCCCTAAATGTTTGTGGCTTGCAAACTTTGTTTCTCACCAATTGTGCATTGAAAACTTCCATCCCTTGTTTCTGCATTGTAGTAGATGATGATGATGCTACTTCAATTTAAAATTTCTGAAAAGAAATGTTTTCTCGATAATATACCTTTCTCATAAGTGTCTTGTAGATGATTTTTGTCGATGACACACTGAAAAGATTCAAAATCGCCTTTAACAAACTGGTTGCTCACACTCTAAATCACTCAAAGAAATATCAATTCACTTGGTGAAATGAAATGGGTGGCAACTTTCCTCTTGATAGATTCCAAAAATTAGAATTAGGGCCTCATAAATGCTCCATACACAATTTCTAAGTGGAATACAACTGTCTTGGTAAACTCATGTTAACCTCGGCTAACACAAGCTCAGTCAATATAACCATTAAGACATAGCTTGGTGTATATAGCGTCTCGACCGTAATAGGTGCTCGACATACATTGATAACTCAGTCAAGGCACTGATGCCTTGCATCAAAAATGAAATTTTCTATTTCGCTCAGATATGTCCTAATGCATCTTTATCTATGCAGCTATGGACTTTTACTCAATATTTATGTTAGGAACTGATGTAAGATAAAGCCTTGTAAGATTCAGTTCCAAACATACCTTCTATGCTTAGTTAGAAGAAGTGTGATCACCTAATCCATTGGATTGGGTGACCTCAGATGTGCTAGCTTCACTATTGCTTTCTTCTTCTTTCTTCTTCCATGTCTTGTCCATCTGATTTTTCAATTTTTCATGGATATCTTCATTCTTATTCTGATCATTGCTCAGCATAGGTGATCTACAATCTTTCTTTAGGTGACATATCTTATTACACTTGTAACATACCATGCTTCCATTCATCCAACTTTTAGATTTGCCTCTGAAATGAGTCTTCATACAATTTGCTCCAATGTGTCCATATTTTCCATAGTAATGATAATTGTACCAAGTGTTATAATCCCAATTGTATGAGTTATTCTTCACAGGTGACTTAGTCTATTCATTTGATGACTATCTAGGTTTAGATCTGCATTCAAATGCTCTATGCCCATACTTCTGATAGTTGAAACAATTACCTTGAAACTTAGGTGAGGTAGATGGATTACTGACCTTAGACCTACATTCATGTGCCTGATGTCCATGTTTCTTATAGTTAAAGAAATGTCCATTGAACTTGGGTTTAGGATAAAACTTACCATGTTTGCTTCTGCATATGTTTTCTGTATGTCCTGGCTTTCCATAGTGATGGCATGTGGGCTTGTTGTTCTTTGGTTTAGCATTCTTCTATTCACCATTCTTTGATGATTCTCCTTCTTTAGTAGATGATGCATGTTCATTTAGTCCAAGTCCAAATCTATCACCAGATCTTCTAGGTGACCTTAACAACTCTTCAAAATATTTTGTAGCTTCATTAGGTTTGTTCATCCTTTCATTGATTTCCTTTTCAGATCTTAGTTCATTCCTCAATTGATCATTTTCAGACCTCAGTTGGTTGATTTCCATATCTTTCCTGTCAAACTCTTGATTAACTAGCAACAGTTGATTTACCATGTCTAGTTGATTATTAGTCAACCTTTGTATGTCACTTGTCCTTTCATCTAGTCTTATTGCAATTTTTCTTTTGTCTTCTTCAGCCATTGTCTTATCATCTTCAACTTTTTTTTTCTATTCAACTACTCCACAAAGTCTGACAGATTGAATTTCATATTCTCTCATTAGATTTATGATGTCATCATTTAGTATGGTATTTTTCTCTAGTAGCTCTTTTATGTCTTTGTCACTTTCTGCAGAGTTTCCATTATCAAATAGTCTGGTGGTATCTTCTTCTTGATATTGTGAATCATTTTGTTGAATAGCAATTTCTCTCCTTCTGCTCAAGGATTTCTTTAGTTCACTTCTGGCTGCTTCCAATTATTGTAATGCCAGCTGTACATCAATCTTCTAATTCTCTATGACCTTTCCCAGCTTATAGACTTCTATCTCAAGATCTTTTTCTTCAAGTGGTTACACATCCTATGAGAAACCTTGTAGCTCTGATACCAATTATTGGAAATATAATTGGGAAATGTGATACTGAGAGGGGGGGTGAATTAGATATCACCTACTAATCCATTTTGATATGAATAAAAAATTTGCATAGCATCAACAATACTTGATCATAAGAAAATAACTAACATACTAAGCAGCATCCATGAAAGTACTCATAACACAGTAATTTTGGTTACCTAGAAACCCTTGAAAGGTAAAACTGGGGTGGGGATGACACCCACAAATTTTCACTACTGTAGTAATAAATTTTCCTATTAGGGCTTACAAAATTTGATCAAAAAATGATCTACCCTATGAGGGGTTTGCCCTGTTAAGAGATAAAAGACTTATACAGTCTACCTTGCAAAAGGATTTGAAACTTACAACAAAGTAAGCACTTGGTTAAGAGATTACAAAAATTCTGTTAGGACTACTTGGTTAAGAGATTTACCCTGATAAACTAGTTAGAATGTCTCAATACCTGATCTTTTAGGTTGCACTGTATGTAGATTACAAATCTTCTCTTTACTATATTGTCTTGATCTCTTCTATTAGATTTATCTCTATTATGTCCTTTCACTACTTAGCTCGGTCACTGAATTCTATCTGAATGCTTCACTTCACTAAATGTGTCTCTCTGCTCATTCCCTTCACATTTGCTATCTTTCACTCTTACACATTTTAGGGTTTAGATCTTAAACTTATATAATTAACAAAATATCTTCATGATTCAAGATCTATGATTCAGATTAATTCCTTTTGTTGCTTAAGCCTTACTAATTTCTGATTGGCTCTAGGTATTACATAGGGATCAATTATTGCAAAATAGATGTGTAATCAACTTTGTAATTACCTCAACAAACAAAATACAAAACATGAATGTCGCCCAAAATGATTTACCTCGATTACTGTGCCATAATAAACTCATATTTTGTTCCTGGCTAACTCGGCAAATGTAGTTCTTGATACTCAACATTCACTATACTCGACATATGTTGATATTCTCCATCACTCGGTAATCATTGCATGTATGACTCGACAAAACTAGACTCGGCATAATACAAAAATACATAGTGACCATAAGTTTACTCAGCGGTACTACTGCTCGGTAAGTATACATTACATAATTCAGCCTTTACATAATGACTCGGTCATAGTGATGACTGACCACCATTGCCTAGATAAATGACTAAGTGTGGGTCACTAATATTCAACAAAACTATAGAGATCTACAATCTCCACATGTGAAAATAAATAATATTTTATTTATTTAAATCATAATTATCCTCCTAAATCCTAACTCACACTCACTTTGAGTTAGCTTTTCAATTAGAGATCTTAAATCCACAATTCCCTCTCCTAATTATTCAATCCACATTGTTAATTCCTCCCTCAACAATCAATTAACTCACCAATCCATTCAAATCATCTCTCCAATCTATTTGTTGACAGATCAATCAGTCCTGTTAAACTAAGCAATCAACTTAGTTGAACTCTCACTCATTCTAATTCAAAGTCCTCAATCATAGTCAATCATCCCTTCAATCATGTATTCTTGGTTGAAACCCCTAAAATCTTATAAATAAAGAGACAGACCTTTGATTTTGGGAACCACAATTGCTTTGAATTGTTATGCTGACATGATCTTGAGCTCAATTCTGAGAGCCCACATTGCATGAGAAGGGGAACACCAAGGAAGGATTTTATGGTTTGCATATTCATGTTTTGGATTGATTTCATAATATTTTATTGATTATGCTTATTATTTGTCTTGCATCCTTTCTTGAATATTGGGAATACTAATTTCGCTAACAATCTCTTTGTGGTTGTGATTTTATTTGTTATTGCAGGTTTATATTGATCCTATTATTACCCAATTACAAGAGTTTTCTTAAATTTTCCTACCCCTTGGGACTAATTACCTCTATAACCTCAAGGTGTAGGAACATCGGTCTAAACTCCCACCTGTCCACCATGACCCAAAGTCAAATTTTCTTTCACCAAGTTATCCTTAATAACTGTTTCCTTGAGGGTCTTAGGTTTGAAAACTTTAACTCCCCCAATGATGCAACCATTAAGCCCTATAATCAAATGATGCACCATCAATGGTGACTTATCACTAAAACTTGTATAAGGATCGAGCTTGAAGAAATGATGCTCATAGTCCTGGACAACCATAGATAATTACCACAGATTGTGGAACTCATGTGCACGCTATTGCTACTACTGATCAGATAAGAAGTGTTCCTAAAAGTTCTCAAGAAATAGCTCCCAAGTGATAGTCTCCATGGTAAGATCAAGTTTTTTCTCCTCAATCCTCCACCAAGAAGCTGCAAAACCTTCAAGGTGCATAACATCACACCTTGCCCTAACATTGGTATCAAAGTGTTGCATAGAAAAAAATTGATCCAATGCAATGAGCCATATCTCCACCTCAAAAATAGTACCAATACCATTTAAAGGAGGAGGTCATGATCTTAGAAGGTCTCTCATCTGATTGTCCTTTTCATCCCCCTAACCAAGGGTAGGTTCCCTTCTTTTGGTACCCCTAGATCTTTGTCTCTGCTCATTATCAAAATGGTGTGATGCTTCTTGCTTAGCCTTATCATGAACAGGTAGATGTTCTAGAATGTTGGAATTAGGAGAGATAGGTACTGAGACGGGAGGGGTGAATCAGTGCCTTCAAAAACTTTACTTGTAAACCTTTCAGATCTAAAACTATAAATAGTGATAACCGATCAAAATAACTTGAATCAAATTGCATGAATCATTTATCCACTTAACTTAAGTAAGTAAACTATATGAAATCCATAACACAATCACATGACACAAGTATTTTGGTAACGCAGAAACCCTTGTTAGAAGGTAAAAACTGCGGTGGGGATGACACCCACAAATTCTTCACTACTACAGATAGAAAAGGTTTGCCTGTTAGGGCTACAAGTTTTGATCACTTCTGGTGATCTCACCCTGTTAGGAGTGACATGTTAGATCGGATAGATCTACCTAGTTATAGGATTTTAACAACACTAATGAAGTGTACACTTGGTTAAGAGATTTACATGAGATTGTTAAGTCTACTATGTTAAGAGATTTTATCCAAAAACTCTATTACAATTGTCAGAAAGCAATAGGTAAATATCTGCTATGTGACACTTAATTGTCTAATACAGATCTATAAGCTCTGATAAAATACCAGCTTACTTGTGATCAATATCTACTTTGAACTGCTTGGTAGCCTCTATTAATTCTACTCAATCTGATTTCTTCTGTACTCGGTTTTGCTTTGTTAACTGATAGACTTGAAGATAGGCAAAATACTTCAAGTGCTTCATGATTCATATATCAGCTCTTATCAAAAATTATGTGAACACACAAATATATAGTGTTCTATTTTTGCCACTATAACAAAATTAGGTTACACAATATACTCATAACCCTAAGATCTATGATGTACAATAATAACCTAGATCATCTATTACAAAAGATATACATTGTATTTAATGAATATCATTACATTAAATGTTCCTCGATCTTGGTAAAACATTTTACAAAGTGTTGTAACCATTTTCATAGAAGAATGTGCCATTCCTGATTACTATGCCATTTCCTATGATCCTTGGTAAACACTATGTAAATTGATCAGTGTATACTGTGATGCTCGGTGTTTACTGTCAGTCAGTGTTGGTGTCTGCGGGTGCTTGGTAAACTGTCTACTACTCGGTATATAGGCTTTACTGACTAGTCTGTTCTGCTTTATGTTACCGAATAGCTCAATGTAAGTAACTGACCGATATCTTTACAATCTCCCCCTTTGGCATTAGTATCAAAACTTCGAATGTATAAAGACAAAATTTTCTATGTAACTTATATCTCCTTATATCTCCGCCATAGACATATACACATCAAAAATTTCTAAGTACTAAGTACTCCCCCTCGATGCATGCTCCCAGTAATATATAGTATACATAGCATCCATGTACATAATATTTGGCATAATAGCATCTGATAAATTGTTTTCCCCCTTTTTGATAGTAATGCCAAATACAAAATTGAGGTAGTATACTCACACCTTGTCAAAAATTAACTGATGGGTTTTCTTCACTGACTCCAAGAGGTTTTCCCATTCCTCTTTCAAGTTGGTGAGAGTAATGTGCTCAAGACCAACTTGTGCATGCATGTCAAAGATATTTTCTAACACTAAAATTTCTGGTGTTGCAACTAATAGCTCAGCTTTGACAATATGGGCTTCAAAAAATTTTAGGTACGGAATGAGTTCAGTTTGCAACTTAGTAACCTGATTTGTTAGGTGCGCTTCTTGTTTCTTCAAATCTGCTATCAACCGTCAGAGTTCCTAAACTCAGTGAATGTTCTTTAAGAAAGCATGTTGCTCAGTGATAGCTGCATTTGTACTCAACTATATTTCTACTTCCAATCCTTTGATCTTTTCACTGACTTCAACAGTGAAGGTGTCTATAGTACAAAGCTTCAATAAATATTGACAAATTGTCTGGGTGATGGATTTTGTTTTAGTAATTACCTTAGATAATTTGACCTTCTTTAATGCCAATTCTAGGCTGATTTTCTTTGCTAATTTGTGTTGTATTCTAGATTCTTCCCTCTCATCAATTCATTTGTCTACATTAGTGTTCGGGGCATTGATCTTCTTGGCAAGTGTAGCAAGTTGATCTATAATAGGCATATCCTCATTAATATGTATCTCAAGTACTACCTATTGAAGGATATCATGCACATCGGTTAATACTTCTTTTTGTTTGTGCTCTTGCTTTAGCTTCTCTTGTGCTACCTTCCTTGAACATAACTCCCCATATTTACTCAAGTCCTCGGGGCTTAGGGTCCTCAGGTCACACTCAGGGATAATAATCACTTCATCTAGGGTGACCGACCCTTTTCCTTTCTCCTTCTTCTTCTGTGCTGGAGGTGATTTCTTCTCAATGATAGCAATAGATCTATCTCTAGTCTTTGGAGTATCCTTCCCTGTTAATACTTGTTCTTCCTTCTTCTCCTTAGTAGTGGTGGTCTTAGTTGATATAGTAGGAGTCTCGATCATGGTGTTCAGTGGGATCACCTCTATTTCCTTTGGTTCTTATGTTTCCTTTGCTTTTGTGGAAGGTGCCTCTATATGTGTAGGCTCATTTGTTTCTGCAAGTTTCTCTATGTTTTGATCCCTTGTGGTCTCTTTTTTTTTCTCAGGATCTAAGCCATCGGGTTGTACTTGGGAAATAATTTTAGCTTCTTTGGCAAGTACAATAAGTTCATCCAGTAGTGATGTAAATAGACTTTCAGTGTCTAGTGCTTCATCTTTATTTGGTGCAATATTTACATCTTCATCATCTTGGTCATCAAGATCACCATGTGTGATGTCTACAATGAGTACATCATCATTGGTTTTCTTCTCCAGTTGGATTTCAACTTTATCCAATGCATCCTGTGAAAATTTTATTTCTTCCTTGTCCTCGGTTATATCAATTGCCTTGGTAACTGATATACCAGTACTCTTTGATTTCTTTGTTGTTCCTTCATCAATACAAATACCTTTACCTTTGGAATTTTGTCTCTTCTTAGACAGGTTCAAAAATGCTTGTTGCTCAGCTTTTTCTTCGGCCTTCAAAATTGATGTCCATATAGAATCAATTGTGACATCCATATCTGCTACATTGTCATCTATGATCATTAAGGCTCTATTCTTGATCATAAATTTTTCTTGGTATTTGGTCAAGTATTCACTAACTTCTCCAAAGCTTAAATGTGCAGCTGCCCAAACTAGAGAGCATTCTCTCTTTCTCTTCTCAGTGTCTAATGCAACAACCCATTTCTCAGTAATTGTATCATCCAATTTCTTCGGTAATGCACAAGCAAACTCCATTGGAACTTTCTTGAATTTTATCATCATTTGGATGACAGCCTCTTTAATCTTGGTTTGATCTTCTTTTGACATTTTGTCAAATCTATCTAGTAAGGGATCAGTGAGGTCTCCATGTTCAATTATGTCCTCAATTAATTCATCTATTGTTTTGGCCTTGTTACTAACCACTTTGAATTGATTTTTATCATCCTCTATCTCTGTATCCTCTAGATCTTCCTTATTTCTAATGAATTTCCTTCTTTTCTTTGGTGCCTCAGCTACAGCCTTGTTCTTTCTCTTAATGTATTTCTTTGTCGGTGTAGCTGCTCTTCTTTTAGTTACTTTCACTGCTTCTTCTCGGTAAGTGTTGCAGTTGATGATCATGTCTACATACCTTCATGTATAGGTGACTGCATCTTTGTAGGAATTTTAGGTGGAGGAACTGGTGTAGGATCTACTTCTTTGTCAGACTTAGTTTCCTCACTATCATATGGTTTGTCAGCTAACTTTAACTGACCTTTGGTTGCCTATTCAACTGGTGTCCCTTTAGATGTGTCAAACCCATCTCCATATTTAGTAGTGATATTTTTCTTCATCTTCTTTACCTTCCTAGTTATTTTACAAATCTCAATATTTGTAGATATTCTAGATTTGGCTTCTTCATATACTCCGAACCTAGTGGCAATGGGATCCTTTGGTAATGCAAGTAGTGCATTAATAGATTTTAGTGCGAAATCATGGTTTATTTCATATCCCATCGGTGCCAACCATTTTATCCTAGGCTCAACTACTTTTATCAAAGTATAATCGGTGTTGACCACAAAACATATGTCATTCTCAAATTTTTGAACTAATTCCCTTGGAATTCATCTTCTTTTATGCATTTTAGATTGAAATTCAGTGAAGTATGCATTAAACTCTACATTCAACTTATCTCCTAACTTGTTCATCATTTCACCAATCTATTTTGTTATCAGTACATCCGATATCCAATTTACTTTACCGGTGCCAGACACATACTTTTGTAAATAGAGGAATATGCATGCAAGTAGAGATCCAAACTTACATTTGTTAGACTTCTTTTTCCTTATGGTCTTCATATTCTCCTGAAGTTGATGAAACAGTACCTTGGAAAGATCAACTTGGTGACCTTTCACTACAATTTTGTGCGCCATGTCTACTGCACTGCAGGGTACGCTATTGAGTCTGCTCGATTGAAATAGCTTGTACCTAATCACGTGTGCTACAAATTTTATTGCTGGGTCCTTGATTGTCAAAATCTTCAATGCTCAACCATCCCATTGTGCTCTAGTGTATTTCTTGACATCCATTCATGAAGAACTTCGGAAAGCCTTAGCTTTGTCAGTTGTAGGGAGCCCAATAACCCTACTGATTATTTTCTTGTTGACCTCAATCAGTTTATCCAGCCAAAATTTTCATTATGATATTTGATCAAAATGATTCTAATCCAATCCGATTTGAATGATTGCGGAAAGTGTATAAAACATGATAAACCTGATTCCTCAATCTTCTTGTAGTCTGATTTCATTTTTCCACCGGGGCCACAAAGTAGTTGATATGCTGCAATAGTTTCAAAGTCTCCAACTTCTCTGATTTTGCAGTGAATATAAGACCTTATGTCTTCTGTCAATAAAACCCTTTCTGGTATGCTTGAAAATGTGTCCATTGTATCTGTTTGTGCTGTGAGCTTAGGATGTGGCTTAAAATTTGGTTCATCAAAATTTTCCCTAATGATTAGATTAACTTCCTCTTCAACACTTTGAGTTTTGCTTGCAGACGATGTAGATGACATAAATTCTAGGGTTTCGGCAAGCAACAGGATAGGAAGTGTTTGATCATGAATGAACTTACTCGGTATAGTGAAGAGTGGTATCGGTTTGATCTAGCGTAGCCTTGAATCCTTCTAAAAATCTTTTAGCTTGAACTCTACTCTTTGAATTCTCTGCTCTTCGAAATCATATTGTAAAAATGAACTCTGTTCTCGTGTATTTATAGACTTTTGATGTTCCCGCTCAAACTTTTATGCAATAAATGCTCCATCTAACTTATGGTACAAAACAACTGTCAGCTTGGTGACAACTAAAACTTTTATCCACTTGGTTAACATAGAATTTCTTCATCAATTGATACATATGCTTGGTTAACCTTAAATAGTGATTACCGATGGGTAACCAGCTCTCGGTCTCTCTTTTACCAATTGTATAACATTTTTAGCTCATGACAACTAAACCATAGCACATCTTTATTCATGTTGATTTGGTATAAGAACATTATGCATAAGGAACTATATGTAAAATGTGATCTTTTGAAATATCAGTTCCATACATACCTATTTCACCTTAAGTGGAGGTACCGATGTCACCCAATCTAGTGGACGAGGTTTCATCGACAACATTACTTGGCTCATCATTCTCATTAGATGCCTTCTTCCACATAGTGTTCCTTAACTTCATGATATCAGTAATAGTATATCCACTTTCAAATATATGGTTTCCATCTGGTGCTCGGTCTCTGTAGTTCTTGCTTAATGACCAACCTTATGGTAGTGTATACAAGCCATCCTAGAGTTTGTCCAGTTTCTTGATTGTCCAATCCAACTCTTTCTATAACAATTTTCTATAATGTGTCCATATCTACCACATACAACACAATTAGTCCATGTATTATAATCCCAAACATAAGATTTACCTTATCTCTTCAGTTGATATGGCTTGCGTTGTGGTTTCTCCTTAGGTGTCTAGACTTGCTTCATTTTCACCTTACAGTCTCATGTAGTGTGTCCATGCTTGTTGCAAGTATAGTATATTTTCTCCATAGTAGTATTATTAGCAAGATCATTTTGCTTAGCTCTACACTCATAAGTAGGATGTCCAAACTTACCACAATAATAACAATATCCATTAAACTTAGGAGTGACAGGAGGTTTACCTTGTGCTTTGCTTCTACACACATTAGATGTATGCCCTGGTTTTCCACAATGATAACATGCCAACACTTTAGGTTTTTCATTTTGACTGATGTTGATTTATTCATCTTGTTGTGATGATTCTCCTTCACCGGTGTAGCCTATACCAGCTTTATTTCCAAATCTTCTCTGATTAGTTAAGAAGTCATCAATCTTCTTGGAGCTGTCCTCAACAAGTTTCTTCATTTCATTTTGCTGTTGTTGATTTTTCACTTCATTTCTCAGCTTCTCATTCTCTTCTCTGAGTCTTGCAACATCTTGTAGTTTTCTTGATAATTTTGCATTCACTCGGTTTACCTCTTGATTCATAGTCATCACTTGATTAGTTACTTGGAAATGTCAGCCAGTGAGTCTTTGTATCTCACTTTCTTTATTTTGAAGTTGTTCACTCATCTGTCTTCGATCATCGATTGTCATATTTCTTTCTTTCTTGGCTTGTTTTGCTTTGTTCATTATTTCTACCATTCTCACCATCTGATATTCTTGACCGATTTGTAGTGCTTTCACTTGATCAGTTAAATATTGATTATTTTTTAGATAGATCAGTGATTATGCTTTCAGATCCATCTGAAATGTTTCCAGAACTAGATCCAATATGCTCAAATATGTCATCAATAGGTTATTCATGGTAACTGATCTCATTCTTTAGTCTAGCTAGGTTCTTCCTTTCATCCAGTAATTTCTTCAATCCTTCCTTGGCTTGCTTATACTATTCCACAAACATTTGCATTTGTATCTTCTGATTCTCAATAGTCTTGTCAAGCTTGTATCTCTCCATGACTTAGATCTTTACCCTTTAGTGGTTAAACTATTCAATAAGAGGACTGAGCTCTGATACCAATTGTTGGAATTAAGAGAGATAGGTACTGAGAGGGGAGGGGTGAATCAGTGCCTTCAAAAACTTTACTTGTAAACCTTTTAGATCTAAAACTATAAACAGTGATAACCGATCAAAATAACTTGAATCAAATTGCATGAATCATTTATCCACTTAAATTAAGTAAGTAAACAACATGAAATCCATAACATAATCACATGACATAAGTATTTTGGTAACATAGAAACCCTTGTTAGAAGGTATAAACGGTGGTGGGGATGACACCCACAAATTCTTCACTACTATAGATAGAAAAGGTTTTCCTATTAGGGCTACAAGTTTTGATCACTTCTGGTGATCTCACCCTGTTAGGAGTGACATGTTAGATCAGCTAAATCTACCTAGTTATAGGATTTAACAACACTAATGAAGTGTGCACTCGGTTAAGAGATTTACATAAGACTGTTAAGTCTACTTTGTTACGAGATTTTATCCAAAAACTCTATTACAATTATCAGAAAGCAATAGGTAAATATCTGCTATGTGACACTTAATTGTCTGATACAGATCTATAAGCTCTGATAAAATATCACCTTACTTGTGATGAATATTTGCTCTGAACTACTCAATAGCCT
The DNA here is from genome assembly GCA_027943335.1 of Chamaecyparis obtusa. Taxonomy (NCBI): domain Eukaryota; kingdom Viridiplantae; phylum Streptophyta; class Pinopsida; order Cupressales; family Cupressaceae; genus Chamaecyparis; species Chamaecyparis obtusa. The sequence goes on along the minus strand of BSBK01005435.1, from coordinate 334,424 downwards.
CTATTAATTCTGCTCAATCTGATTTCTTTTGTACTTGATTCTGCTCTGTTAACTGATAGACTTGAAGATAGGCAAAATACTTCAAGTGCTCTATGATTCATATATCAGCTCTTATAAAAAATGATGTGAACACACAAATATATAGTGTTCTTTTTTTGCCGTTATAACAAAATTAGGTTACACAATATAGTCATAACCCTAAGATCTACAATGTACAATAATAACCTAGATCATCTATTACAAAAGATATACATTGTATTTAATGAATATCATTACATTAAATGTTCCTTGATCTTGGTAAAATGTTTTACAAATTGTTGTAACTATTTGCATAGAAGAATGCACCATTCCTGATTACTATGTCATTTCTTGTGATCCTCGGTAAACATTGTGTAAATTGATCGGTGTATACTGTGATGCTTGATGTTTACTGTCAGTCGGTGTCAGTCTCTATTGGTGCTTAGTAAACTATCTGCTACTCAGTATATAGGCTTTACCGACTAGTCTGTTCTACTTTATGTTACCGAATAGCTCAATGTAAGTAATCGACTGATATCTTTACACACCTTTGGTACTAATGACAACCTTAAAAGCTCAATAGAGATAACACCAAAATAGTCTGGAGTATCTACATAGCATTAAGCTCTCCTAAATCACCATGATGTTCACCACTATTCTCTTCACTGGTCTCATCACCTCTATAACTCAGAGGAGGGCTGTGAAGCTTGATCCTTATATTGGTATAGGAATGTCGTAATCTCAAATAGTAAGAGAATCACTACCTCCTGACCTCATGGAAATTGTGGTTCCACTTCCACTATGTTGAGAAGATAACATTAGACCCTACTCATATAAAAATACCAAAACTAATCACTAGGTAGTATTAAACAAGAGATCCTTGAAAGCTTCTTATCTCAAAGGTACAACTCAAATTCAAAGGTACACATACTAATCTAGAGGAAGCCAACTCATGTAGGAAACCTAAGATGAAATTAGGGAAGTGTTATCACATATGTCAACCCCTTGGAATGATCTCACTGGACTTTGAATCCCAAGTGTGATTGTATATAGAACCTAAAATCCTCTCATGTAGACAAGGATAACCGATCATGCCAAAAATCATCGTCACTACTAGATGAGAAAACATCTTCTCCCACTCCCATTCTTAGCCTATACTAGCACTCAAGGCATGGGAAAGGAATCCATTATCTTATTTATTTATTTTAAAATCCTATTTAATGTATTATATTATCATTTATTAAATAACTTACTAAGGATACCCAGGTAGCCACTTCTGGGCTCTGACACCTCCAAAGCAACCCATTTCCCCTCTAACACTTAGATAACCTACCCTAAGCTCATATGTCTCAAAAAGATGTCTCATATATAATCGTGAATCATAAAATACAAGGCCTAGTTCAAAAATGTTATAGGAACACACACACAACCAACTTTCATTACATATACATCATAACATTTTCAAATAGTAAAAACATAATCAAGAGCTTTCATAGGGTTGGGTTAAAACCGAATGTCATACAAACATGCAAGAAAAAAAAACATAGCACATTTTCCTAACCTCACCTCTAGTAACAATCCTAAAAGGATGACATAAAAATGATTCCCTCTTAACCCACAATTAAAAAAGGGAAAAACACTCATAATAATTTAATAATAATAAACTAATTTGTAAAACACCATTACATAAATTAATTTATTAAAATAATTACTAACACAACTATAATTACATTCTTAAATTAAATTAAATTAATAAGAAAATCAATTTAAAATGTTGTTTAAAATAAATTGATTCCAAAATTAATAATTACTAAAACAATATAATTTTGTAATAAAATTTCCCAATTTAAAATACAAATTTCCTTAACTATTAATTAATAAAACCCATTAACTATATCCCCAATATTAATTAATAACAAAAAATATTAACTAATATTAATACCATAGTTTTTTTTAAATATCAATTACCAATAACTTATCTACAATATAACTTTATTTATTAAAAAATATATTTAACACCATATATATAAAAATACTATATATATATGTCATTATATATATAATATTTAAATATATTATAAATATATATTAATTAGAAAAAAAAAGTTAAAACCAAAGTTAAAAAGGGGAAAAGGGACATGGGTCCCATCCCCTGCTGCTGTCGACAACTGATGTTGCTGTGAAAGCGAAGGAGCTATCGGGGCGGGGGGGTAAGGAAAACCCCCACCTTCTTAATATTTATATTATATATTTATTTATTTATATTTATTTATTATTATCATTTGTAAGATAACAAAACGTGGTCACCAAAATGTAGGTGAACAAATAGTGCTATCCTAAAAATGAAATGATGTGTGTGATAATATGATGAAGATGGAAATATAAGATATACTCCTTAACCTCAAATTCCCAAAGGAAGATCCAAATTGATTAACCACGAGAGGATGTTCAATACATGGATGAATCAATTGATGGAGAATATGAAGATAGAGGATAACCTTGTATTTTGTTATGGTAAGTGTGTATTGAAATCTTAATTGAGTTGAAAACAAATACTAACCTCAAGTATGACAGATATGGAAAATGCTATTTTTTATGTCTATGTATAGTTTTGGGGAATTCTGCAACCAAATTTGGGCTAGAAATGCAAAAATAGAGAAAACCCAGAAACCTTTTTCTTTTCTGAGTGAGGTCATCCTTGATCCAAGATAGGGGTAAGATCTTACCCCGGGGTACAATCTTACCCCACCAAGTCATCCTTGACCTACACTGTTCTGACAAAAATTATGTTCGCAGATCTCGGAAGTTTGCCGAAAAGGGTACTCAAATCTACACTGATATTCACTGTCCCGCACCTGGATCTGCAAGAAAAAGGGTTTTGTTTGTTGGATGAGGGGTTTGCATTAGTCAAACCCCGGTTTGGAATCAACCTTGAAATGTAATTGAAATTGCAATATATAAACAAAGTAAATGGAACTATTCACCTTCCTTATGTTGAAATCCTTGTGGAGGACTCGAATCCTTGAATCCACAAGTATGGATGCTCCAAATGAATGTATAATTGAATGTAAGATGTCTCAAATCAATTGTACTAGATCTTCAATACCAATCTTGAATGGATCTTGGAATAGGAAGAAGCTTGGATGAATGTGGATGGAGGAATCTTCAATAAGAGGGCTCCAAAGAGATTGAATCCTTCAATGGAAATCAATGGATCTCCTTGATGAAGTAGATCTTGAATTCTTGAATGCTTGGATTCTCGAGGATTAATGAATACTTAAATGCTTTCCTTCTCCTTCTTGCTTGCTTGATTATCAAAAGTGGATTACAAAGATGCATGATAGTGGATGTTCGTGGTTGTGAAAATGAAAGAGGAAGGCCTCCTTTTATACTGGTCTAGGGCACAAACTTCTAGAGAGGCTGACATAGGAGAATTAAATTCCAATTAAGCCTTAACCCCTAGAAATGGACCTAGATTAAATACAATTTAAGAGTTTACCATTTTGAAATCTGAAACAACCGACCCGAAAGTGGGAAATAAAACTTTTTGTCGCCCGACATCCCGAAACCTCTGGAATTTGAAATTTGGACCTAGGGTCAGGGTCGAGGTCAACTCTAACCTAGGTCAAAGTTGAGGTTGTCCTTGACCTAGGTCAAAGTTGAGGTCAGCCTTGACCCAGAAGGTGTGAGGCCTCACCCTAGACCCACCATGGCTTTTCCATTATCATTATGGTAGCCCTAGTAATTGGCTTAATGTTTTGATTAGTTTAGTAGATTCTACCCTTTTGACAAGGATTTGATTATAGTTGATGAGAATACATTACATTTTTATGATGCTTTTTATACTCACAATGTTGGCTATATAATACATTATGAATGACATTATGATGATTGATTTAGATGAAATACTAAGATGTGCAATTAGGGAATTTATGTCGATATGAGTTGTTAGGAAAGTGAAAATCAAGAAATGAATAAAGTTGAGATGTGTATTTCATTTCGGGTTAAATGTTAGGTGATGAATTATTGATGACCTTTTTATGACATAAATACAAATTCTAAATTATGGTTATTTTGATTTATGAATGTTGTGATGATGTGATGGATTTTATATGCTTACGTAAGTAACTAGGAAATGAAGATTCGATTCGATTATGATATGATGAGATTCCTATTGTGAATTGAAAGTTAATTACTTAGGTGAAGTTTATGTGTGTCATGATGACATTTAATTGCAATTGAATTATGTATGCAATGATTATGTTTCAAGTTTAATTTAGTGATGAATTGTATATTTCATGATGAGATTTATGTAAGTTATAAATGAACAATTATGCCCTGTGAAATTTTGACTTAATTATGATTAATTTCTTGAGAATTATTTGATTATGAAAATTATGGAATTTACATGTATATTTCCTTGGACTACTGATATTGGACTTGAGTGTGCAGGGAAATAGGCCATGGTAAATTCGGGGAACCATCGCAGAGACTAATGTGAAAATCAGTTTGAGCCAAGGTTGCTTCTAGTGAGAAGCCAAAAACCTCGTAATATTTTTAATTTTTAAAAGTATGGTGCATGAATGTAATTGATTTATATGTTAATTTTAATTGTGATTTATGTGAGAATGCCCAAGTGGATATGCCACATGGCTTGTGATGTGTCTTTTTTGTTTGTGTCACTTGACACATGTGTGTGTACTTGTGGCCATGACATGTCCACTTGGGGATTGGTTGAACACCAACCTAGGAAGGTACCCTTTAGGATCTCCATGAAAATACTTGGTTAGGGAGCTTGAGGTTATGTCTTGTCTTGGAAATTCGAATTTGAGCTTCACATGGGTTTTGGGGGGGCTTAAAAGGTGTCTAGGGAAGTGTTAGGGCCATTTTTAGTAAGCCCACTTGACATACCTATGGGTAAGGGGCATTTTTAACTATAGGAAAACCCCATGTTGACCAAAAGACCCCTCCAAAAATTGGATTTTCAAAATAGCCGAAAATCCACTTTTGAAGCAAGGTCTTGGGTAATGTTTCATCCAATAATGATACAAGTCTTTGGTCCACTTTTTGGGCAACCTTTTTAGAAATCTATATTTGGAAACCATGTAAGAAGCTTGGGAAGGTCACCCAATTAGAGTGAGATCCTATCCCTAGGAGAGTGTGTGGAGGCCTTTTTAGAGGGCACTCTTCTTTTAGAAGAGTTTGACACCCACTCTCTAGATTTTGGAGACTTAGCTATTTTGGAGAGGACTTGGAAAAGTGGAAAAGCTCTTCATCAACTTTCTTCCATAAGCTTGGATCAAGGTTGGTGGTATTCTTCATTGCTTGTTTTTGTTTTCATGTTGAGAGGAAGAGTTCTCATGTATGTTATTGTTTGTATGCAAAAATTTAGTTATTGTGTTCTTGTTGAGTTTGTGCTTGAGATCTTGCTATTTTGTGGTAGTGGATGTTATGTAAATCTTGAGCTTGTTATAAAGCATGATTTATTTGCTTTGTAAATGCGTAGTTTCTTTTGTTGTTCTTGAAGTTTTATTGTATGTGTTGTAGTGTTTTTTTGAGGGAGTTCTCAAGGCCATACTCACCCTTGGGAAGGAAGAGTAGCCTTGGGGGTGAAGGGAATTGTTGAAACAATCAAGGGTGTAGAGTCTCTCCTTGGATAGGAGAGGGATGAAACATGGATGTATGGGCTCCACGTAGCCATCTCTATTATATGTTTTGTATATTGGGGGTCATAAGGAGTTTGATGAGATTGTGTTATGGTGAAAGATACATGATGAGGAAGCCAAGTGATGGCTTACATCTTATCATGAGATGTGCTTTCTCCTCTTGAGTATGGTTCCACCTTCACCCTATTGTTGAGTCATTTTGAGACGCTTTTTTTTAGCCTTGTAAGGGAGATTTCATTGTGTTTTATGTTTTATGTTGTTATTATTGTGGTTTTCTTGAGTGTCTCCTTGTCTTTGTGATGGTTCCCCAAGCTCGGGGGTGGCTTCTTAGAAGCCTAGGATGGGAGGTGAGCATCCCATGGCCTACATTTATGTTTATTTGTAGGTTTGGAAGCCATTGAAGATATCATGTAGAAGTTGTACTCTTGAAGAAAATTTGATGATACTTTCATATTTGAGTTGTATCACTCTTGTCTTGTGTTTAATGTTATTGTAAGGGAACCTTGTGAAGCCCATGAGTTCAATGTATATTGCAATGGAGTTATCACTCCAAGTCTTGTGTTGTATCAAGTGATGTTGCATTAAGTTTTGAAGAAATGTATATCTTTCCCTTGATAGGTTTATGATTATATGAGAGTATGTTAAGTTGATCAAAGGAAGATTTCAATGTATGCATGTTATATTGAATAAGAGATAGACAATGTATTTATCATTTGAAAGATTAAGAGTTGTTGGAATAGCTTTTGTGAAGGCATTGTTTACTTACTCAATGATAAATCTCTATGAATACATGCTAAAAAATTATGAGAAGGAAAGATTAATGTAGTATCAATATAGACCTTGTAAAAGTATCTTTTGAATAGAAATGTTAGAACAAAGAAAGGAATTGCTTATTTGAAAAAAAAAACTCTCTCTAACTCTCAATGTAAGTTTCCTTGTTATGTTGATAAAAGTAGCTTGTTGAAAGACATTAGAACTGAGATAAGGAAAACAATAATTTAGACATGGATCATTTAAGATATTACATTGTGAAAATTGGGTTAGAGCATGTAGATATCATGTTGTTATAGTGCATTGCAAATTAAATTAACTAGGGAGAAAACAAACTAAGAAAGAGAAAATAAAGTTGAGAAGAAGAATGTTTAACAAAAGAAAAAAATACAAAGAAAAAGTGAAATAGAGACCTATAGGTCTCTGGAAAATGTATGGGAAAATTTCCCATACATTTTCTAATACCACAGAGAGTATTTTATTCTTATCTTTGGCCTAGTGGAAGCCAAGTCAACTTGGGGGACCCACCTATGTGGTCACCCCAAAAAGGCACTCAATGCCTCTTACAAATATATATATATATATATATATATATAGTTTCATTCAAAAAAAAAATATAATAAGGCTCACTTCTCTGATCTCAAGAAGCCTAGGAAAAAGGGCTATGAAAGAAAATAGAATTACAAACAAATTTTCCAAAAAAAAAAAGAATTTATATTGCAAACAAAGTGCATTATAAATACTTTATATATAAAAAAATAGACCCATCCCACGTTGATGGGAAAAATCTTTTAAAACAAAAAAAACAAATTAAATATATATATAGAAAAGGGGCCAAGAAAATAATTAAAAAAAAAAAAGTTATATGTTGGGGGGGGCCGCGGGCCCCACACCCCCCCTTCCCCTTCACAGTAACCCTGCTGCGACAGGGAGTACCTGCCACGGCAGAGTACTCTTTGCCACGACAGAGCCATGACATAGAGTACTCTGTTGCGGTAGAGTACAGAGTCCTCTATGAGGACTTAAAATGATGCACACATAACATTTTTCTTTTTAAAAGAAATTTGATATTTTTTGTATATTCGTTTATTAATTGTTTTCATTAATAATTATATTAATATTTAATATATTATTAATTAATATATATTGTTTAATAATATATTATTTATTAATTAATTTAAAAGATTAATTATTATTATTATTATATTAATAAATAGTATATTATTAAATAATATATAATATTTATTAATGTATTATTTAATTGACTTTTTTTTATTAATTATTGTTACCTTCTATAAATCAATAATTTATTCTAATAAATATATTTATGGATTGAGGTTTCTCAATCATTAATTAAATAATATATTTAATTAATGGACTATTTCTTTTAGTTAGAAAATTAATACATGGGTTCTCCGCTAACCTTTTTAAGAGGAAGTTGTATTTACAAAATTAACTTAGTAAGTTAAATTAAATTAAATAATTACTTATAGAATTTATCTAATTTATCTCGTGTGATAGGCTTATCCTTTTAATGGCATTAATTAACACTTTTAGTTGTTAATAAATCTTGTAAGGATATTTTTTGGTTGGGCTAGTTGTATAATTTTTTTTGCTAATTTCTTTTGGGCTTAACATTAGATATATTTATTTTAGAATTGCTAAATACCATAATAATCACTTACACAATTATAGTAAATTTTATATGTTGATCTTTGATTTAATTCTAGGATAGATCTAAGGGTTAGAGGCACGAATTTGAAAACCATTAATAGTTGATATTCTGACAACTAGTGAATTAACAAATTAATGGACTAAGACTAAGTTTTATAATGAGATAACCCTAGGAGTGTGTTGGGCATGGCAAAATGTTAGGGGTATGTGTGAATTGATTAACCATAGCTATGTTTCCCCGCTATTGATAGTATGCCAACACTCTCCCCGTTTTGAGCGTACTTTTAGTCATCTGTTTATCCTAAACTTAAACTTATATCCCTTTAAAAAAAAATTGGTGTGATTTTGAGTGTAAAATGATGGGCATGATAGAAGGTCCTCCTTGACCTTGAATTCAAAGATCATCAATTTCTCAGGATAGAGTGCCAAAAAGAGGCTGGAAATAGGTGGAGAGAGAAGTAGAACAAGGGGAAAAAGCCAGATCCAGTCAAAAACCCACTCAAAGGCACTTGAAATGACCCCAGACCACTTACTTGGAGGGCTAAAACTATCCTAAATGGAAGTGCTTCCATTTTCCGACGATACATTTAGCCCCCACTTTAGAAAGAGAATGGACTTGATGCAAACTCTTGGTAAAGGAGATCATAATGAAAAAGATAATCTTATTGAAATCAAAGGGACAAAGAATCTTCAAGCCCCCATGGACTCAATTCTTCATCAACTCCAAGATCACAATGAGAGAGAGAGAGAGAGATTATCTCACCCAATGAGAACTTATGTCCCACTATGAACCACACAAGGAAACAACGCAACCAAAAAGATGGAATTGAATCACCTAGTCAATGTGGCTACTCACTAGTCAACCCATCAAAGATTCACGCCTAGGAATTTCTGCAGGAGCACCTTCATTTTTGTTTAATTTGTGTAATAATTTTATGTGTGGATTTTCCTAAGGTCATGTTGACCATGTTTATGGGATCCTTTTAGGATATGGAGTCTTCAAGGTCTTAGGTAGTGAAGGTAGTCTCTTAGTCCTACCTTAGGATAATCAGGTCTGATGTGATAGCAAACTATGTTTTTGAGGTTTTGAGTCTTGGATATAAATTCTAGGGTCTAGATATGCCCTAGGACCCATTGGTATCTTCCTAGGTTCATTTGGAAGCAAGATCTAAAAAGTTGTCAATCTTGTTGCATAAGTTGCTTAGCAACTTTTTCAATTTTTGAAAAATTGCTTGGCCTAAGTAATCTTAATGCCTAATCGATGTTTAAAGGCTCTAAACCTCCCCTAAGCCCTAACTTATACTATTTAAGTAATATTTGGCTCATATCCCGAAGTTGGATGTAGTACTGTACGAAGGATTTTGTGTGCAAGTATATACAGTATGAGTTTTCAAGGAGATCTCTGTGAACAATGAATTAATGGAAGGGTTATTGTGTTAGATCTGATCTCATGGTGGATTTTTAGAGTTGATGTGTGGATCTATTTTCCATTTCTACAATTAGTTTAGGGTATTTTTTATCTTTTTCTTATTTAGTTTAAATTCTTCATAAACTCCCAGTTCACTAGTTTTTATCAAGGAGACTGAGAATATGAGGGTCTAGCTCACTATCCCACCGTCCAATCTATATGTCCTTTTTAGGATAGTGATTAAACCCCATGTATGTAACATACATGGAAGGAGGGGCCCTGGTATGCATGAAAATCATTTTTACAATCCAGCCCTAGGCAAGCCATGGTGAGCTCGGCTAGGAAGGATTCAATGAAGAAGGGGAATAGCTTGCAGAGGAGAGATGGAGGTTGTGTGGTAGGAGTTGGAGATCTTGGACATGTTAATTTCCAAGATTTGGATGCAAGGACAAGAGTTGATCAATCCATTTGATCAACAAAACTATCTAACACTTCACAGAATTAGGAATAGGCCTAAACTCCACTAAAAGCACCTATTTTTAGTAAGGGGGTTGTATGGCCTAGTAGGGACCCAAAACCTCCAGAATCCATGAGATGTTACATCATATAGCAAGGATCCACAATTTTTTTGTAGGTTCCTTTGGAACCAATAAGGAGTAAAGCCCTATTTTCTCGGAGAGGAGGCCTAATTGAGCCCTTCCTTTTAGCCCTATTTTACAAAGGAAGTACAAGATCAGTAGGAAGAATGGATGAAGTGAAGGTTGGAACATTTGTATTAGCACATTTTAAGAAATTTTACCACACCTCCTTGCCTCTGCAAGCTCCCTAGTTCATTGGGAGGTGTAATACCCTTAGTCTAGCTTAAGGGTCACTAGGTGCATGAAGAAGCCAAGTAGTAAGAAGTTGTGTTTGAGTTGATGAATCACTTTTGGTAGGTTGGTTGGGCCTAAGACTAGTGTATTGAGCCATCTAAGGCATCCTATAGTTCATTGGTGTAGGTGGATACACTAGAGGATCACTAGGTGAGCCTAAGAGAAAGGGCTTGTGAAAAGCTCCTTCCCAACCTTCCCTATCAAATTGGTATCAGAGCCCCAAAAGTTTTTGGGATTGCATAAGTGCATGTCAAAGTGTGAATCTAGTGGGTCTTCAATCATGGTGACCAATGCAAAGTTAGCCAAAAAGGTTGAAGACCAAGAGTTAGATAATAGGATGTTAAGAGAGAAGATAGCTCAATTAGAGAAAACATTGAGTGAAGTACAATTGAAGGATGAAGAAGTTAGTGAAAAATTGGATTGGAGAGAAGAAAAGGAGAATTAAGTACCTAAGGAGGATAAGGTTCCAGAGCTAGACCCTATATTTCTTGAAGAACCACTTCTTAAGGCATTGAAATCCATGAATGGAAAATCTCTACAAGGGATACCATTGTTCAATGGTAAGATGGAACCAAATCTAGTCATGGACTAGATAGAGGGCATGGAAAATCACTTTGAATGTGATGGAATCAGTGAGGCACAAAAGCTAAAAATAGCTAAATCTAGACTTAGAGGCTCTGCCTTAACATGGTGGAAATTTGTTCAAACAAAGAGAGAAAAGGAGGGCAAGAACCCAATCTTATCTTGGAAAGGCACAGTAAACAAAATTAGAGAAGCCTACATGCCTGATGATTATGAGATTTAGTTGCATAAGAAAAGACAAAGTTTGAGGCAAAAGAATCTAGATGTGAGTTCCTATACTGAGGAATTCCAAAAGCTTTGCATGAGATCCAATGTGGTAGAGGATGAGAGTGTCAAGGTGGCTATATATTTGAATGGCTTCAAGTAGAGTATTCAAGAAGAAATGGTTCTTTTGAGTCCTAAGATAGTGCACCAATGTTATCAATTGGTTGTCAAGATTGAAGAGAAAGGTAAGAGGAGACAAGACCAAACCTCCAAGAATAGAGGTAGAGGAAGAGATCAAAGGGGACATAGAGGAGGCTACCAAGGTAGAGGGAATGAACATAAGGGCCAAGGAGACTCTAAACTAGTAGAGCATGGTGGAGAATCATATTCTAGAGGAATTTTTGGTAGAGGAAGAGGACACCAAGGCAGCTCAAATAGAGGAATAAGTTTAGGTAGGGGTAGTTCATACTTTGCTACCATGAAATGTTACTATTGTGGATAGTTAGGACATCCAGCTTATAGGTGCCTGGACAAGCCATCTTCTTCAAATTCAGAGAAGAGAATAACATGCACCCAAGAGGACACTTCAAGTGTCAAGTCACTAGAGGTTAGCCATATTGAATCAGAGATGGGTGAAAATCTCATGTTTAGAAGGGTTCTCATAAGGCAGCCAGCCAAGGAAGAACCAAGGTAGAGAAGAGAAATCTTTAGAGTGAAATGCAAGATCATGGGTAAAGTGTGCAAGGTGATTGTTGACTCTGGTTCAACAGATAACATCATAGTAGAAGAAGCAATAAAGAAACTTAACCTTCCCAAGGTGCTTCACACCAATCCCTATAAGGTGACATGGCTCAACAAGGGCCAAAGTGTATTGGTCAATGAACAAGCATGGATTGAATTCTCCATTGGTGGTTACAAGGATAAAATATTATGTGATGTACTCCCTATGGATGTATACAACTTATTGCTTGGAAGGCCTTGCACTAGTACATTTTGCACCATTTTTTGACGCACTATTGGTTGAAACTTCTACCCAACTCGATCGAATGGTCAACCAACAGGTTCATTGCTATTATTGGTGTCGACATATCAACTAATTACTAAACCCTCTAAAGGATCAACTCCACTATTGGTCGAAAATGAGGGAAACCTAGGCCAAAGATAACATTGGTAAGTGTTTGTGTATGGGTCGATCTTTTGACCAATATGGGTTAAAAAATTTGGTCATTCCAACCAGGATGCCAAACTCGCGACGGTCATTTTTTGACCAAATTTGGTTGCAATATTTAGTGGCTCTGACCAGGATGCAAAACCCATGATGCCACATTTTGACACAGAATGGTCAATTTTAGGCTACACTTTCGACGTGTGTGTGTCAAACTTTTGACGAGACACAGAGTGTTTAAAAATAGAAGATAAATATCCAGACTAATCACCAATGACATCCTGATCGGTGATTAGTCTAGATATTTATCTTTAGGTGTCCACACTCATTCTGTTGCTTGTTGCCAACAGGTCCCTGCTTGTTTTGTTTTCCAGACTGCTTTGGGCTCTAGCAATCCATTTGCTCTACGTGAAACTGTTGGTTTTTTTATTTTGTTTGAACTATTTGAGAGATAGGCTGTGACTAGTGATCCGTGAATTGGTAGAGCTTCCTCTTAGACACCCACAACTCTTCAAATCTATTGGTGTGAAGCCCCCAAAGGGTATTCTTCTCTATGAGCCTCTTGGTTTAGGGAAAACCTTAATTGCTAGGGTAGTGGCAAATGAAACCGGTGCCTTCTTTTTCTATATCAATGGACCTGAGATCATGTCAAAGTTGGTTGGAGAAAGTGAAAGCAATCTCCGAAAGGCTTTTGAGGAGGTTGAGAAGAATGCCCCGTCCATTATATTTATTGATGAGATTGATTCTATAGCTCCCAAGAGGGAAAAAACCCATGGTGAAGTTGAGAGGAGAATTTTTTCTCAACTTCTTATGCTTATGGATGGATTTAAATCACATGCCCATGTTATTGTTATGGGAGCAACTAACTAACCAAATAGTATTGATCCAACACTCAGAAGGTTTGGAAGGTTCGACAGGGAGATTGATATTGGGGTTCCAGATGAAGTGGGCAAGTTAGAACTGCTTCACATCCATACAAAGAATATGAAGCTCTCTGATGATGTACGCATATTGGGGCCTTATTTTTTGTACTTCTATATCTAATGTTAAATAGTTCTTGGATTTTGAAAGCATTTATTAATCTTTATGTTTCTTGATGGAGTATCTATTTATCTTTAGTTTTCTTGTTACAAGTTGATCTTGAAAAGATTGCTAAGGATACCCATGGATATGTTAGATCAAATCTTGTTTCTTTGTGTACTGAGGCTTCACTTCAATGCATTAGGCAAAAGATAGATGTTATAGACTTAGAAGATGAGACAATAGATGCTGATATTCTAAACTCCATGGCCGTTAGTAATGAGCACTTCTAGACTGCTTTGGGCTCAGCTAGTAATCCATCTGCTAAAGCCATTGCTAACAAATGTCAGGCCAATTTCATCAGTGTGACGGGCCCTGAATTGTTAACAATGTGGTTTGGAGAGAGCGAGGCTAATGTGAGGGAAATTTTTGATAAAGCTAGAGGATCAACTCCTTGCGTCCTATTTTTTGACGAGCTTGATTCTATTGCTACACAAGTGTGTTGATTTTTTATGAGTGAAGTTCAATTTGAGGATGGTGAATATATTTGAGTAGAAATTTTGTTTGAACTATTTGAGATAGGCTCTCTAACTGGTGATGCATAACCGGTTTGCATGTTTGTAGTGTGGAAGTAGTGTTGGGGATGCTGGCGGTGCCGCAAACAGAGTCCTTAACCAGTTGTTGATGAAGATGGATGTTATGACAACCAAGAAAATAGTTTTCATTATTGGTGCTACAAATAGACCAGATATATATTACATACAACTTTTAAAATTATAAATATATAAATCTATAAAATATACATATATAACATAAAAGGATGTGTTGATGCATACTGACAAATAAAATAAGGAAAGCTTCTGCTCTCTTGATTTGTAAAATTTTCTCTACCTCTGCTTTTTCTTGTGTTGCCACCCTCATTCTTGCAGCTGATATAAAAGAATGAAATGAATGATGGTGAAATTGAGAGAAATTTTGGGTAAATAAACTAAACAGATATAGAACAAAAATATGAACAAATTTGAGGATAATGAGTTGGGTTTTTCTTAAATAAATGAATACCATCAACCCATTTACAAAATGCAAAAGTATATGCTAGCAATCTCCAACAATGTCATGGTAAAAAGGACATTTAGTATTGGATGTAAAAGTCTTGCCTGCATTTATTTCATTCATTTCTTTCTTGACATGCACATCAGCCTCTATATCCACAATAAGTGTTTGAACTATCTCATATCCGTAGTTTGACATAGCCTATAAGCATAGAAATGAATGATTGAATCATATTGCATTCAAATTTCATCTTCTTTGATATTTAAGAGATATTTTATAGTAATCAATTGACAATACACATCAATAAATAAATGAAACTGATATGAATATATCAACCTTTTCAAGTTCTTCAACAGCTTTAGCAACCTCATTCTTTTGCTCAAAGATATCATCTAGATTCATCTTTGGAACACTGGAATGAATAATTTTAAATCATACATGGAAACAAGGTAGATTATAAGAGCAGAGATATTATATGATAATACAAATCACATTAATCTAAAAGACTACTACATCATTTCGAAGATCATATCAATCAAATTAATTTGAAACCTCACAAGGCAAACATAACATTCAGGCATCCAAAAATAATGGATGCAAATTCACAAACTAATTTTCTAAAATCAGCATTTCATCATATAAGAGGAACTGCCAATATTAATATATTATCTCACAAATAGATGCAAATTCACAAATGAATTTTCTAGATTCAACATTTCATCATATAAGAAGAACTGTCATAGACCTTTTGTGAGGGTATCAAGCACGCCGCTTGACTCCAAATATTTCTTGAAAGCTTCCTTCTTGAATTCATTTGCCTACCATATAAGGATGACAAGCATTATCATAGAGCCTAAATGTTTAGTTCTTGCGATTGAATTCATGCATACAATCATCTACAATTGCAGCACTAAAACAACTGATTTTTTAGCACATAAAGATTGTTTTCTTAAGTAAATCCTAAGGGGACAACAAGTAAATTTATTCACGTGGGTGTATTAGGCTATTAGCTATAGAATATATATGCTACTTATAGATCCAACTGATATCTGATTTAACACTTCACCTACTAAAAAACACAAACCAATGAAATAATCCACATTAGGCCAAGAGAGGTTGACGCATTCAATATGAGAATACTTACACAAAATGAAGCCGAATCATGCCAGACAATGACAATGAGAAGTTGACTATTGGCCCTTCTAGTTTTTTACTTGATAGTTGCCTGACAATGACACATTCAAAATGCACTTATGAGCAAAGACCTAGAATGAATGAAATTGATTAAATAATGAAGGTGTGTTAGTTTGAGCTTCACTTGGTTTCGAGAATACTTTAATATTCTCTACTTAACAAGGCCAACCACGTGAAGGTGGAAGCTCATCTAGCCTCACCCCCCTCCCCCTAACATCAATCTAAATTCCCCATTAACATCTAATTACACACTTCATTCATCCATTTATGAACTATAACATTCAATCAATACAATCACATAACATTCATTAATATGATATAAAATTCATTAATATGCAACACTAATCAAGAATTCATTAACACATAACAATATTCATTAACATGACATATAATTCAATATTAATACACAACATTCATAGATAATTACTTAAAACAATGTTCTTTCATTATCCAACAAAGTTAATCAAACAAGTTTGATCAAAGAGCATATTTAAGAAATCATTTCTTTTTAAGGTTTTTCTTAGATTTCTTATTTAGGTAAAGGCTGACAGGACCATCAATATTATCTTCCTCCTCTTGTGGTTGTGATCTCAAATTATGATGCTTCCTCATGTCTCGAGGAGGACAATGTCGCTGCACTAAAGGGGGGTCTGCTGCAATAACAAGTAAATGGATTAAATTCACATACTTATTTTTACTGTTACATGTATTTCATTAACTAGTAGAATATAACATGCATTTTTCTTTACCTGAAAATGCCACATCATCATGTACGATAACATTTTGATCTTCCGCCACCTCAACATGCTCAACATGCTCTAAAATATTCAAAAAAAGGTTACATGACCCATTGCAATTAAAGATGTTAAATTCTATTAATAATTACATAATTTATTTCCAATAGAAAATTAATACCTCCAACACTGTGATGCACATCATGGCCTTCGTCAGACCCAAGTTCTATGGTAGGATTTGAAGGATATAGTGAAATGTCATGTACATTGTTATCATGAAATAGTCAATTTATTTTCAAAATTAACTATTCAATTTGATTTACTTTTCATTTGACCAATTTACCTGTGTCTCATCTAGTGCAGTAGATTCTTCGTTATAGATTTGGGATGCTTGGTGTAGGTGTGTAGCCATGACTGCATAGCCTTCCTTCAAGTCTATTCTCTTGTCTTCATCTGTGGGATCTACATTGAATTCTATGTCCTGTATTTTTTGTTTAATATCGTCACTTTTACATGTATGATTTGATTAAACAGAATTGTTTGCAACCTTATATATAAAAATTTGATATGAAATTCCAATTTTGCTACTTACAAGTTGAGAGTGAAGTTTCATATAGCCACCAGAGCCAAGTTTGTGCTGGCCAACCTTTGTTAATCTCGCTTGTGTGGCTTTTGATGTGTCTTGTAGTCTATGAAAATTTTGAAACATGTTAGATTATATATTTACAAAGATTACTAATTAGTGCATGATTATATTCTATTTAATACTATCATGACATACCTTCTTTTGTCATCTTCTGGTTGAATTCCACTACCCTTTAGCCTTTTCTCTTTTGCATCTTCTATTATTTCATTCCACTCCATTAGTGGAATCATAGGAGGACACTCATACTTTGGGTTCTCCTTTAGAGCCCATCTATATTGGTCCCTCATAGTCTTTAAATGTTTGCATTCTCTTTTAATAATTGTGGCTCTGTCAAAACTTTTAATTCAAAAGAGGTCCTCTAAAGATTTAATGAGCTGATTTTTTAAGTCAGCATCCTGATCATTCCACCTTTTTTGAAAAAACAAAATTGTTAGGTATCATAACTTTAATATAGTACAATAAATGGAAGATAAGAAAAATATTGTACCAATATTATGAAGCTACGTACCTTTTACATATGGTGGGCCCAAATAGCTTCAATGTCATTTCAAAAAGATGTTCATAAAAAACATCATTTCCTACAAAAATAGCATGGGATTATCAGTCCAAAATGAGTTATGTATAAGTAAACTACAATTACACTGTAAATAATAACAATTTTAGAGCACCTAGAAGCTTTGGTACTTTTAATGGAACCATATTGTTCTTTCTCATCAACAATGTCCTCGCAAATGAACTAGTACTAGTAACACGGGCTGATCCAGGAAATGGTTGATCTTCACTAGTACTGGTCTGATTTGTTCTTGTACCAGGTGTAGGTGTATCTATTAATTAGTACAAAAAATAGGTCCATATAGTGTATAAAATTCACATAAGAAAAATAATCAATTCATGATTAACACATAACAAAATATAGATTGCAGAAAATGTAGCCGTCGAATGTGGAATGTTAACCAAAGGAGGTGTTTGCACTTCATCATGAGCTGTAGAATACATTTTTAGCAAAGAAATTTGAAATGGATAAAGATTAAATGGGTACTAGAAGCATATCAAACATAGGTTGATTCAATAATGCATACAAAGGTTAAATCAATGGTTAAAGGTTTAAGGATTATTTACATGAAGGTTGTGCGGCACTACAACCCTCACCATGTTGACGATGTTTCACACGTGTCAAAAAATTCTATAAGAAGAACACATCATATTTTAGATCATGATCCATAAGAAAGTATAAAATATAAACATCTATTGAAATTTAATTATTGCTTAAGATTAATTACTGCTTACATCAATAGAATTGACTCTACGTGTCAATTCTTCTTCGAGTTCCTTTGACTCCTTAGTTTCGTTTGCTTCCATTAGAAGGTTAAGAATTTCATTACCATATTTATTTTTTATTTGAGTAGCCATGAATAAATGGTTAGATTTAGATTCTACGTCATCTCTAAATGCCGCGTCAACTTCAGATCGAAATTGATTTGCTGCCCATTTTGCTTTTATCTATCAATAAGTATCAAGTTGTGACATCAATATCAGTAAAATTCTATCAAAATAACTCCAAATCCATAAAGAAAAGAACATAATAATAGGACATTTGTATCCATATAATTTTTA
This sequence comes from Chamaecyparis obtusa, assembly GCA_027943335.1. Classification (NCBI taxonomy): domain Eukaryota; kingdom Viridiplantae; phylum Streptophyta; class Pinopsida; order Cupressales; family Cupressaceae; genus Chamaecyparis; species Chamaecyparis obtusa. The sequence continues at coordinate 315,803 of BSBK01005435.1, read as the reverse complement.
GAATTACACTAATTAAGTTTTACCTTTGCTGAAGAAAGTGTACTGTGAGGAACATCCCCACCTGTATCTTGAGGTGGAATATACATGTCGCCCTGTGACAAAGATTAGTAATTCTTAGAAATCAAAAGCAATTGGAGTCAATATTAATTGGAGGCAATTGGTTTAAATGTTATACTTACCAATCCCATGATAGGGAATTTTTTTGTATCTACACGATTCAAATTGTAATCTATTAGAAGCTCTTCCCCTGCATTTATTGATTTTATCACACATACAAATACATGATTTCCCTCGTGTGCCTCGAATATACAATTCAGTGGAAAATTAGTTGACACGGGTCAAGAAATATTTATAAAACCTACAATATTCCCTATTGATTTTGGCCTTCCATCAATATACATAGCGAGGCTTTTAGTTTTCTCATTTGCTTTGCATTGTATATAATTTGCTGACAATGCATACCTACGCATACTTTTTTTATATTGCACAATCTGCATCTAGTTCTTGTAATTGTAACAAGGTCCTACATACTCCATCAATTCAACAACTTGATTATAACTGACCTTTATGCCATCCATGGAAAATAAGCCCAAACCATGTAATGAAGATGGAGCTATGTGATATATCCTTTCATTAACAGAAAAATCAGTATTAACTGGAGGTAGTTCCTTGGGTACCCATTCTTTCTAAAGATGTGTGTACCTTAAGGGAACCTTCATGTCACCTTTGGTCTCATTATCATAAGAACATGACCCCCCCTCAGTAAGGAAAAATTTCATTCATTTATCAAATTTTCTTCTAATCTTTTGACCTCTAGTTGATCTCCCTATTTTAGACCTACTAGATGTCTCACTTTTGTCTTCTATTCCCACATTTTCCTCACTTGAGGAAGATAGATTAGACAAATACCTATTTGGTGATACCTACAATCCATCAAATGAGAGACATAGTAGGATCTATATATTTTTTTGACTAAAGAGAAGGAAACCAAATAATAAATTATACCTCTTGATCCATGTGAAAGGTGTTAATTTCCTGCATATGTAAATCATTTATCTTAAGTTAGCCAAAAATTACATGATATGTAAGCTACAAATTACATAGAAGACAAAATTTACATGATGCAAAATATAATCCATGACTATAGAGTTTAACACATAATAACTTAATTCAAATTTCTATGAATAAATCAATACCTCATACATGGAATTTATCATACCTTGACATACATTTCATTGATCATGTTATTCATCATCCTCCTCATCCATGTCATCATCATGAATATCATCATCATCATCATGACTACTATCATCATCATCATCATCATCACCATCATCATCATGACTATCATCATCATGACCATCATCTTCATGACCATCATCAACATCACTGGAATCATCATCATTTTCTTCTTCTTCTTCTTCTTCATTGTGTAACAGTCATCTGTGATCATCATTTACTTCATCTTCTGATTCTTCAAGTTCTTCTCCTTCCATCACATTATAATGTACCAACCTTCCTCTTAGATCATGTCTAACAACAAATGACCAATCCGGTTTATGTGGAATGGCAAAGTAAAACACTTGCTCACATTGGCTTGGAAGAACATAGGGCTCATCTCCAACTAGCTCAAATGACCTTGTATTAATCATTATAAATCCACTATCATGTTCAATAACAGTCCTATCAGGATCATTTTGATTCAACCGTATCCTGTACCATTTGACAACAAATAGAACTAATTTGAATGAATTAAAGTTGCACTCAAGTATATCATCCAAAATTCCATAGTATCAATTTTCAGATTGTTGAGGATGTATGTCATTTCTAGATGAAATATTAGTGACCTCGAAGACTGCACTTATCCTAGAATCACAAGTTTTCTTCGTGTCGTCTAACTTTTTTATGCAAAATTTATGGCCATGGTAGTACATAGCTTTGTGGTGTTTGATCTACAATTATTCAAACATGTCAATATTATTTTCATCGATCTATGAGTTGATATTAAACTTATGGGTCATGGTTAGTAAACTTATATGTACCTTTCTACCTCTTAAACCATATGCTAGATCAAGTACCATTGGCGTAACATTGGGATCTACATTATGATGAGCTTCTTTAACCAATGATGCAACACCATCCCATGTTAATGAGAAACTATTTTTTTGAGATTGTTGAATCCATACCATCATCCAATCAAGATTATTTGCAATATACAAATGTAGTGCATCCCACTCATGACCAACTGTAAAGAAAAAAAATAGATTGCTTAGAAACAACTTATATTGAAGATCTATAAGAATTAATAAGCTACAATAACATCATATAATTACCTTTCACTTTCCTCAATCTACCTTTCCCCATCAAGTACTCCCCTTAAAATTTTTTAATAGAGTTGGAATCCCAAATGCGATCTACATGGATATTTGCTACAAACTTGGAAAGATATTTACTAATATACACAATGGTCTGGTATACCATATATCCGTCCACCATAGAACCCTCAAGATGTGCTCTTTGTCAAACCAAGCCCTTCATAAATTTCAAGTGCCTCTCAACCATCCACATTGACCTCGTTTGTACAGGTCCACACAATTCAATCTCCTCAACTAGATGTATGAGGTAGTGTTCTTGAGCATTGAAAAAAGTTGGAGGTAGACACTTTTGAATTTCACACATAAGCTGGGGAATTTTTCTCTTCCAATATTTTATATCTTTTTTATCAATTTCTGTAGATGATAACCACCTGAAAGAGAATCAACTCACAAGAACATATAAACAAGATTTTAGATAAAAATATACAATAAATTACATAAAAAGTAAAACAAGTCATAAATATAATAACACTTCTAACCTCGTAAATTCTCTAAGATCGTATATAACTTGTTTAACACTGTTGTCAAACTGGTCTGGAAGGGATAGAAGTATGACATACTGCAATGATTAATAAATGATCTTTTCAATATATTGTAAAATAATACAATAAAAAGTACATGCAATTTTACAAATATATTGTAAATAGAGAACATGACTTACCTTGACGAAGGTATGCCAATCATGTGTTTTCAACCCTAGCCCAAAATCACCTTTCTTTGATACAAGATTGCTTATATTTGCAGCAAATCCTATTGGAATTTTATTTTTTTTATGACTTCTTTTAATGCATCACTTTGCTGCTTAGTTAATAACCAAGGAAGGGCACTCATGTTTATGCAGTCTCCATTGCTATTTGATTCAATGAAAGTTTTCAGTGCATGATTGGATTCATGAATGTCATTAAAAATTTTGGCCATTTTTCTTAGTCATGCCTTCCATCCAATATTTTCCATAGTGTCTCTATTACATTCTTTCCAATATGCATAGGATCAAACAATGCACAATTGGGAGATCCTTGTAGTACGGCAACCTACTAAATTGAATAGGATAACTTTTTATTCCTTTAGGAAGTTGGTCATTGATGCCTTGGCGACCTTCACGAGCATCAATAACATCATTAGTAAATAAAAGACAATATCAAAATCTAAATTTCAAACAAAAATCATTAGATGGAATGACATTACCTCGGTGATTTAGTCTGTCGTATTCCAACTTCCATAGACGAGGTGTCATTCTTCGTGGCCTTGATGTCATCTCTTCTTTCCCATTAAAAAGATGTTTTTAGATATTTTGATACTTATGATTATTGTGGAGAAAGTGCCTAAACTCATCGAACTCCTACTTTCCTAAACTTCTTGAATGATGAGATTTCATCTTCAGACCAAAAACTAGACATGCGAATTTACCCTTTGTATGAAGACCTAAAAGATATCGTACAATTGGATCATGTACAATTGTCATGGGCAACTTAAACATACAACAATAATGTGTAAGCACTATAACATACCAAAAATACTTGACCTTAACATGAATATATAACATACCGCAAAAATGAGTTAGCCCAAGGGCATCATGTATTGTCCATACAAGCATTGCATGTAATTGAAATTTTCTTTATCCTATTGGTCTAGAGATGTCATACATAGTGATCCCATTCCATAAAATCAACAACTCGTCAATAAGGGGCTCAATATACACGTTCATATCTTTAACTTGGTACTTACCTAGTTGAATGAACAAAAACATTACATAATTATTATGACCATCTTGATGCAGTCTTTATAAATTAATTTACATAACTATTAATGAAAAAATACCGTCCACTGCCACTGAAATCTTGAGATTATGAGGCTCTTCTTTAAAGTGTGACCATGTTGTTTCTATGTCTTTAAATGTAGAACCATCCGCAGGCATTCGCATAATGTCATCTTGACTTCTATTGCATGCATGGTAATCCATAAAGTGTGTCAAGCTAGTGCACCTAAATAATTGTTGAAGACATGGAATAAGGGGAATGTACCAAAGACTCTTGTGATGCACCTTTTTTGTTATTTGATCTGACCGATATCTACTAGTATGACAAATAGGGCATTCTGTTGCAAATTCATGCTATTTATGATATAGAATGTGATCATTGGGACATGCAAGTATTCTTTGATACTACATTCCAATTTGATTCATAATGGTAGATAATTCTCAGTACGAACAAGGAAAAATATTTGATGATGGTAAGAAAAACTCACCTATCAACCTACAACAACAAATATGAATTGTTAATATAATGAATCGTAATGGTATGCTAACATTGAAGATGAAAAAAATGGCATACCTTAGCATACATGACATTGCTACATTGGATAAACCATTCATAACCTTGAAGTTCACCAACAACACTATAGCGGAGAGAAGATTTGTTTGGGAGCCTTGGTATAGGGGCTCGTATGCCTTCTCAATTATAGCTATATCAAGACTGTCTTAATCATCATTATCAAATGTGCTAGTACCATCATCATGATCATCTTGATCAGCTATGCCAATACCATCTTCAATAATTTCCTCTACCATAGGATCATCTTCTTCCATGGGAGCATTATCGTCGGCTTGGATATTGACACCTCCATGTTCCTCCAATTGGAAATCCACATTCACCAATTGATGAAAATCATGCCCCCCTTCAATGTGACCATATTGCCTACAATGACTCTGAGCTGTTTTGATTAGAATTATTTGATTCTTTAAGCCCTTATACTTTTTGCAAGGATAATAACATTTTTCAACATCTTTTCTTTGGAACTGAGACCACAATCTAGCAAGTGTCTAATTATTTTGTTCTAGGTTCATATTTCCAGGTGTGGACTTTCTTCACAGGCTATAAATATACAAAATGTAAACATACGAACATTAGTAGTATCTTGTATATAATAAAAAATATATATATATTATAAGATTATACAAGATTTACAAATACACACACAAATCATGCTCACTAGACCACAAAATATTGAAAAGGATAAGTATTTTGGGAGTTATTATTATTTTGGGAGTTACACAAATCTCCTCACTAGACTACCGAATTAGAGATTATAGAGAATATATTCTAGAGTTGTACAGTCACATTGTCTAGTCTGTAAAGATATACAATATATTTTTGCAAAAGAAACTTGCAATTGAAGATAATAACACATCATAATTTGGCATTGTAGTGGAGGTGATTCCATACCTAGTACAAATTATTTCCTTTAAAGCTTCCAGATGGCCTTTCTCTAGGAGCTGCATTAAGGCATTCAATTGAGCATTAATGCATTAATGCCCATCTATATCTAGGTTTTCATCACACATGCTTAAGGAAAAAGTTCCTAATACAACTGAAGGGAGTAATTATTATGGAAATTGAATCAAATGTAAGCAACATACGGCATTAATTTTCAAAGACAGTGACAATTTAAAAGTATTGGAAAAATACAATGTACAAGCAATGATAGTGCGCCATGGGAAGTCACAATAAGTATGAACCCATAGAGGATTTTCATTGTTTCCTAAAAGAAGATCATTTTCAAAGTGAGATTTAGCTACATAGAGGTGAAGCCATGACATACAAAAGGTAAGAGATCCTCAAATTTTCTGACATATAATGCTATCATGTCAAAAGGACAACAAAGTGTAGTTTTTAGAACAATGGAACAACCATCTCTCTTAAAAGGAACAACCATAATGTTATAGAGTTATTGAATATGGCCATTATCATGAGATCATAGTGAAAAACACATTTATCTACTATTAATGAACAATTTCTTCTATAGAGGCAATTTTGAATTGTATGTATTGTTTATTCGAATCCATCTTAGTTTTGACTATCATTTGATTTCAAGTTTTAGTTACATTTACACAGTCGGTTATGAACTGAACACATGGCTTGACTATCATAGAAAACTCAATCATGTAATGGTTAGAGAGTTTTAATGTCACTGTAGGTTCATTTGTGCATCCGCGGTTCTTGTTAGAGTTCATTTAACTAGACTTTGCAAACATTGTATTTTAAATTTGGCGTTGATCTACGCAAGAACCCAACCTCACTGACAGACCAACTTGGGAAAATCTATAGTTGGCTCTATCATGAAGGTGGAACCTTGACTTGTGGTTTCTCCATTGGATTCCAATGCCATTGGGTGAGAAGCAAGCCAAGGTTATGCACTTTAATAATATAATTGCTTAGATTGTGGAAGGAGGCATATTGCTTCAAGATTTGATGCCCTAGGCATATTCTAGATTGACCCTAATCTAACTTGAATCATAAGTAAATGAAAATTTTCACAATAAAGCTCGATAGTGATTTAGAAAACAAGAGAATCATATTTTAAAAGAACTCCTACGAGGTAGAAACCTTGTGAATGAAACTTGGCAGAGATAGTACTGAAAAATTGGTGAATGCAATTAAAAAATTGTCTCCCACAGAAACAACAAACTTGAGAGCAGATTATAACATGCAAAGACTCTCTATTGGATATAAAAATTATTGATGCCACTAAACTAAATAAAAGTATCAGTCACAAAGGTTTAGTTTGGGCTCTCGGGGAAAATAATCATTATCCAAATTAACTTATTAAACAAACCTAGTAACACAATATTAAGTTGTTTGGTATAGAATAGATGGAGGTCCACAAAGATAAGAATTAAGATGAAGCAAACATATGAAAGCACAATGCAAAAATGAGGAAGGTTCCCAACCTGCATTAAAGAGGAGCACTAAGTTTTAATCCCATGAAAGATGGCTTCATATGAGGTACAAGAATTAACAAGATTTGAATCAAAAATTGTTATTGCCTCTGAGCAGTGCAGAGATTTATATAAAAAATCAACACTTCTATAAATAATGAATAGTCAACAATCTATTAAAAAAATAGCAATCCACTTGACACAATTTACTACTGCTCTACTTAACCAGAGATTTTGAAAGTTCTCTACTTAACCAGAGATTCTGAAAGTTCTCTACTTTTTGCATGAAAATGAAGTCCTAAGAAAGAGATGATTCTTGGATTTCCTATGGCACCCCCCAATTAAAATTTTTAAAACAACCAAGCCCTTATTCCAATAACCATGATTAAAGGTGAAATCTGGACATTTTTTTGTTCATAATTTTTTTTTTGTAAAGATGCATTATGTAAGGGGCATCATTTGTAGGAATGTTTGAACTTGGTTCAAAGGGTTCAAGGAGTTCACAAAGTTCAATAGGTTCAATGGGTACGACCAGTTCAAAGTCACATTTTCAGTAATTCAAGTTTAATGGTTCAGAGGGTTCAAAGGGTTCAACATGTTTGTAGTGTTCAACAAATGTTCAAATGATTCAAAGGCAATGCAATAATGCAGTCAATTAGTGTGATTGAACCTCTTGTTGAAAAACTATTAGAATGTCTTCAAAGTCTTAGGATGTCATGGAGGAATACAAAAAATCCAAGATAATCACCCAAATTTTTATCTGAAACATGTGGAAAAATCTCTTCATGACAATGGACACATAGCTTTTTAGGATGGTTCCTCTGTTATTACAGATAAAAGAAACAAACATCTTACTGGAAAAGTTAATGAAAACTCCAAATTTTGGCTTATGGTCACAATATTAGTTTTTCTTCATACTCCTGAGATAGATGAAATGGGATTCCATGAGGATGTTGGCCTCTTCCCAATTCTTGTACATATAAAAGGAAACAAATCCCAATTAAATAGAAAGGGCTTTTTATTATTGAAGGTCGATTCACCAATGATGGGATGTGTTAATAATCATATGGTTTTCAAATTATATGTAAGCAAGTTGAAAGGTAAGAGAATATCTATCAAAGTAATATAGAGATGCCACATATCATAGTAAGCCAATGTGGTCAATATAAAGTAATTATGCACCCAAAATGCACCTGTTACATTTCACATTTCAAAGCCGATTGTGTAGAGACCAATTCATATGCCAAAGTAGCATTGTTTAGATAGAACTATTATCATGAGGTGACATGACGATTAAAGTAAAAACTTTTTTCAATTACGCTAACCCAACTCAGTGATTTAATGGGTAGAAGACTGATTCCTATCATCAAAACATTTGAAGCACATTGGGGAGATAACTATTGTGGGAAATTTAAATATTTGGTCAACACTAAATTATCATCATCAGAAGAAGTTAAGTAGAGGAGATTAGTCATAGCAACCAATATGGTCAAATTTATGGCATTGAGAACATTTTAAAAGTTTTAGAATTTTTGAATCAGTTATGGATTGATTAGCAATTATGAAATTTTGTCAGATGTTGTAGTTGCAACTACCCTAGTAGACATGTATGCAAAATGTGGAACTATAGACAAGGCACGTGAACTCTTTGACAAAATGCATCAAAGACATGTGGTATCATGGAATGCCATGATTACGGGCTATGTACAAAATGGATTTTTTGAAAAGGCTTTAGAAATTTTCAAGCAAATGCAAATGGCAGGTGTAAAGCTAAATTCCACAACCTTTGCCAACATCCTCCCTACCCGTGCCAAAATGGGAGCTTTGGAAGAGGGTAATTAACTAGTCATTGTTAATATATTATGCAGTCACTGTTAAGATCAAATTAGTCAAATATTACTTGATCACACGATAACCAGTAATTAATGGTTATCATAACATATTGTTAATGTGTTATGATAACCACTAATTAGTGGTTATTTCTATCACTGTGGAAGATAATGAAACAATGCCTGTCAATCGATAATGAAATGATTTCAGTCGTGTCTATTCATATTGGTATTAATAATGATTGTGAGGCTGGGAAAGACTTACCAATGCCATATAATTGATAGGAAATAATCAATGATACCCTATCTCATATAAATGGATGCCATAACTCATGGGTAACCAAAGAATCCAATGAAAACACATTAACATGCATGATGCTCTAGTTCACTAACACAGCTAATGACATAATCAAATCATCTAAAGAAATGAACTCAATGCCATGGACACAATAGAGCATGGAGTAATGAATATCATAGTAACATGTGCCCTTGAAATGCAGAGGAGATAACACAATCCCTACCTTAATGAGCTTCTATTTGATAAGGAGAGGAAAAGCCAAGTTTCCAAAACCAAGCTTGAAGATCAAAGGCCCAAGTCCAGATAAAAATTGCAACCCCTATACATAGTGTCGAATCTACCCTAGCTCATGATGTGGTTTCAAGCTTGAAGATCAAATCAAATCCACCTTGGCTGATGTGGTTTCACGCACTACCCCTTGAAAAAATTTGTCGTGGTGATAATGAAATGAGAACTGAATTATTTTTTATTAAAAAGTTATACTCGTGTTCGTTGAAATTTTGACATACACGGTACTAGTCAAAATTTTGACTAACACGAGCATGGATTTAAAAAAAATGAAAGCTTTCCTTCTATAATCCAACCAACCAAAACCTTTTTATTTCATAGTCAAAAATTTTGGTAGAAAAATGGTGCAAAATGTACTAGTGTTGGCAATTTGACAGAGAAGCCATCTACAATGGCAAGGACAATACTGCTACCTTCAAGAAAGATGGGAAATCCTTCAAACTTCAATCCTTACTGGAGGAAGAAGGAGAGAAATCCAAGACTCCTAGTGCACTATTGATCAATGGAAGAGAGATGATAAATACACTCCAAGAGAAGGATAGTGCAGGGTATGCTATAATGATCAAGTGAAAAGAGGAGGAGAAATCTATTCAAGCACCACTACCAGGTGAGATTCCAGAGATTCTTAGCAAGTACAAGGATATTGTGAGTGATGAAACACATACAACCCTACCACCTAAGAGGTCCATAAGTCATCAGATTGACTTCATTCTAGGAGCCTCATTGCCAAACAAGGCAGCATACAAGCTTACACTAGAGAAAAATCAATAGGTATCTAGAAAAGTCCAAGAGCTACTAGATCAAGGGCTCATTAAGAAGAGCACTAGCCCATGTGTTGTACCAGTTGTCTTAGCATCTAAGAAGGGTGTAAAATGGATACTTTGTACTGATTCAAGGGCCATTAACCAGATAACAATAAGGTATAGGTTTCCCATACCTATAATAGAGGATTTGATGGATTGTTTGGGAGGAGCACAATACTTCACTAAGATAGATCTCAAGAGTGGATACCATCATATCAAGATCATGGATGGGGATGAGTGGAATACAACATTTAAGACAACTGAGGGGCTATATGAGTGGCTTGTAATTCCATTTGGGCTTACTAATGCCCCTAGCACATTCATGAGGTTAATGAATAAAGTGCTCAAGGATCACATAGGAATATTTATGGTGGTATATCCTGATGATATAATTATCTTTAGCAAGACTAAAGGAGAATAATTGGCACATGTGAAGACTGCACTCAAGAGGTTGCATGAAGAATAGTTAGCAATCAATCTAGAGAAGTGTGAATTTCTCAAGCAAGAGCTAGTTTATTTGGGTTTTGTGGTATCCAAGGGTCTACTAAAAATGGGTCCAAGTAAGGTGGAAGCAATCAAAAATTGGCCTACACTAACCACAGGGATAGAAGTAAGGATTTTTCATGGACTTGCACAATTTTATAGAAATTTCATAAGGAAATTTAGTGGCATATGTCCACCTTTCCTAGAAAACATAAAGGGTGGAGTGAAGACTAAGTTCAGATGGATAGTAGAAGCCAACAAAGCATTTGAAGAGTTGAAGCATCAAGTGGAAACACAACCCATCCTCCTATTACCTAGTTTTGACAAGCTATTCACTTTGGAATGTGATGTAAGTGGCATAGTAGTTGGAGGAGTGTTAAGCCAAGAAGGCGGGCCCATAGAATTTTTTAGTGAGAAGCTTAATGAAGATAAGAAGAAGTATTTATCATATTACTTGGAACTATATGCATTGGTTTAGTTACTTAGGAAGTGGAGGCACTACCTCCTTCTTAAAGAGTTTGTAGTGTTCACTGATAATCAGGCACTTAGCTACATAAACACTTAAGAAACGTTGAGCAATAAACACTTGAAATGGATGGGGCATTTACAAGCCTTCACCTTCACCATCAATAACAAGAAGGGATATTTGAACTAGGTACCAGATGCACTAAGCAGGAGATTGTTGACAGTACAAGAAATTCAGTTACAAAGTATTAATATTGAAAGTTTTAAAGAACTATATAGTGAGGATGAAGACTTCTTTGAGGGATACAAGGTATGTTATGAATTTGAAAACCATTTTCATAGTCCATTCTCTAAATACACTTTGCAAAGTGGGCTATTGTTCAAAGGGAATCAACTACGTGCTCCCAAAGGCTCAATGAGAGAGAATCTCATTCAAGAGAAGCACAATGGAAGCTTGAGTGGACACTTTGGTATCAACAAGACATTGGAGTTAGTGTAGAGATTTTACTATTGGCCCAAGTTGCCAAGGGATGTTATAATATATGTGGAACAATGTGTGGTATGTATGAAAGCAAAAGGGGGAGCCAATAATGTAGGTTTGTATCAACCTTTTCCCATTCCAAATAGGCCATGGGAATGCATAAGCATGGACTTTATGGTAGGTCTCCATAAAACAAAATCAGGATTGGATAGTGTGTATGTAGTAGTGGATAGATTTAGTAAAATGAGTCACTTTATCCCTTGTAGGACCATGCATGATGTAAGTTGCATAGCTAATTTGTTGTTCAAAGAGATTGTAAGGATTCATGGTTTTCATTTAAGCATTTTGTCTAACAGTGATGTGAAGTTCATGAGTCACTTTTGGAAGACTCTATGGAGGAGACTAGGCACCAACCTATCCTTTGGGTCAGCATACCATCCCCAAACGGATGGGTAGACAGAGGTAATAAACATGGTACTAGGAAACCTATTGAGATGAATCACTAAAGAGTATGAGAACACATGGGACGTGATCATTCCCCAAGCATAATATGCCTACAATGACAACATAAACAAGATCACAGGGAGAAGTCCATTTGAGGTAGTGTATGGAATGCATCCAAGAGGGGTGTGTGAGCTTAGAGATCTAGGAGCTATGGAGAATAGGAGTGGCCATGCTGAATATTTTTCTCAGACCATGAAAGAAGTACAAGAGCAGGTTAAGAAGACAATCATTGATGCCACTCACAAGCTCAAGACCAAGGTGTACATGTCAAGAAAGGACATACAGTTTACAGTTGGAGACCATGTCATGGTACACCTCAACAAGTCAAGGCTACAAAAGGGAATACCAAAAAAGTTGTAGATGAAAAGAGTGGGGCCTTGTAAGGTGCTAGCCACGTATGGCAACAATGCCTACAAGGTAGAACACTTGACAGACCTGAACATTTTACCAGTGTTCAATGTGGTAGATTTAATAAGATTTAAAGGACCATTATCAGAGGTCAGACAAAATAGTGGAGACATACTTGAGGATATTATTGAGAAAGTCTTACCTCCTAGAGAGAAGCCACAAGCTGAAAGGATTCTTGAATCAAGGGTGAAAAAGAAGACCAGGAATAGGGTATACTTGGAACATCTCATCAAGTGGAAGGGGTGTCTTGAATCTGAAGCAACATGGGTAGAAGAGGCTGACTTCAAGAAGTTTGGCATAGACACTTCTATCCTCTCCTCCACTTAGCCTTATTTATCTTTTGTGTAGAGGGGGAGTATGGTGTAGGAGCACCTTCATTTTTTAAAAAGTTTTTTAAGACTTTAATGTGTGGATTTACCTAAGGTCACGTTGACCATGTTTATGGGATCCTTTTGAGATATGGAGTCTTCAAGGTCTTAGGTAGTGAAGGTAGTCTCTTAGTCCTACCTTAGGATAATCGGGTCCGATATGATGTCAAACTATGTTTTTGAGGTTTTGAGTCTTGGATATAAATTTTAGGGTCTAGATGTGCCCTAGGACCCATTGGTAGCTTCCTAGGTTCATTTGGAAGCAAGATCTAAAAAGTTGTCAATCTTGTTGCATAAGTTGCTTAGCAACTTTCTCAATTTTTGAAAAATTGCTTGGTCTAAGTAACCTTAAGGCATAATTAGTATTTAAAGGCTCTAAACCTACCCTAAGCCCTACCTTAGACTATTTAAGTAATATCTAGCTCATATCCTGAGGTTGGATGTAGTACTATACGGAGGATTGTGTGTGCAAGTATATACAGTCTGAGTTTTCAAGGAGATCTCTATGAACAATGAATTAATGGAAGGGTTAGTGTGTTAGATCCAATCTCATGGTGTATGTTTAGAGTTGATGTGTGGATCTATTTTCCATTTCTACAATTATTTTAGGGTATTGTTTATCTTTTTCTTATTTAATTTAAATTCTTCATAAACTCCTGGTTCACTGGTTTTTATCAAGGAGATTGAAAATATGAGGGTCTAGCTCACTATCCCACCATCCAATCTATATTCCCTTTTGGGGATAGTGATTAGAACCCATTTATGTAACATAAATGGAAGGAGGTTCCCTGGTATGCATCCAAAGCATTTTTACAATCCAGTCCTAGGTGAGCCATGGTGAGCCCGGCTAGGAAGGATTGAATGAAGGGGAATAAATTGTAGAGGAGAGATGGAAGCTGAATATTAGGAGTTGGAGATTTTGTACATGTTCATTTCCAAGATTTGGATGCAATGACAAGAGATGATCAATCCATTTGATCAATCGAAACTATCTAACACTTCACATAGAATCAGTAATAGGCCTAAACTCCACTAAAAGTACCTATTTTTAGTAAGGGGGTTGTACGGCCTAGTAGGGACCCAAAACCTCCAGAATCCATGAGATGTTACATCATATAGCAAGGATCCACAATTTTTTTTCAGGGTCCTTTGGAACCAATCAGGAGTAAAGCCCTATTTTATTGGAGAGGAGGCCTAATTGAGCCCTTCCTTGTAGCCCTATTTTACAAAGGAAGTACAAGATCAATAGGAAGAATGGATGAAGTGAAGGTTGTAACATGTGTATTGGCACATTTTAAGACATTTTCCTACACCTCCTTACCTCTGCAAGCTCCCTAGTTCATTGGGATGTGTAATACCCTTAGTCTAGCTTAAGGGTCACTAGGTGCATGAAGAAGCCAAGCAGTAAGAAGTTGTGTTTGAGTTGATGAATCACTTTTGGTAGGTTGGTTGGGCCTAAGACTAGGGTATTGAGCCATCCAAGGCATCCTATAGGTCATTTGTGTAGGTGGATACACTAGAGGATCACTAGGTGAACCTAAGAGAAAGGGCTTGTGAAAAGCTCCTTCTCAACCTTCCCTATCAGAAGTATTCTATTCCACAGGAGTAAAACCAAAAGCAAAAGAGATCTAGTCTTAAGGATGTAATACCCCAAAAATGGGCTATAGGTTCATTAACCTCCTACATTAACAAATCGATCAAAATTGACATCAAAGTCCTAACCTAAGGCACATATGCACATTAGTTTATCAAAACCCTAATTGAATTTATCCTAATTCTGCATCGAGGAATATTCCTTAAATATTCCTAATTTATCTAATTATCCTAATTGAATATTATTTGGTGATAAATCATATTTATCCTAAAATTTGATTAATTAAATATTTTGAATATTTGATTAATTAGATTTAATTTTGCCACTTAATTATTTAATTAGATTTAATTGCATTTATTCCTAATTAATATTATTTAATTTTGACAATAAATCAAAAATCCTACAAGTAATTGATTAAATTCTTATTTAATTAATTAAATACAATTGTCAATATTTAATGATATAGTTTTGGAATAAAGTTTGATTTAATAATTGATTAACCCATAAATCAGTTATTTTAATTCAAAATCAGTTAAGCTGAGAATAAATCACTTAATTATTAAATTAATTCATATTAAATCATGCACAATTAGAAAAGCAGTCAACTTTAAATCAATTATCAATTTCAATTCGTTAACTTTCTAAACTCAACATGTGATTGTGAGTTGAAAAAGTGATATGAACTCTAATTTGAGTCAAAGAGATGCTTTTGCATGATTTTATGAGTTGATTTGTTCCTAATTTCTTGTTAACTCAAAAATCAACCTTAGTTTATCAAGAGTGATTTATGGCTTTCTCAATGCATCCTCAAAGCCCTATATTTCTATAAAAACAAAGGTCAGCTCTTCACAAAAGGTCCTTCAGTTGTTCAAGCTTTTGGTTTTTGCATCCTTGGAGAATCAAGCTCTTGTGAACAGACGATTGTGAGATTTTCATAGTTTCAATTCACTATTTTTCATAGCATTAATAGCATTCATAGCATTGTTAGATTTGCATTGCATATCATATTTCAATTTATTTAGATCAAATCCATATCAAATTTTCATCATATTGCATAGGAAATACAAAAAGATAGATTAATTTGCATCCACATTCCATTTCTTTCAATCATTTCAAATCCTTCATTTAGGTGTTGCATTGTCACTAATCTCAGTCTTAATCTGAGAATACCATACTTGCACCTACTAGAAGGCAGTAAATTGCCTGGTTAGCTTAGTTCATTTATACTGTAGATTTCTTGATTTGCTAACCTCTAATGTTTTACTGAAGTGTTGTGTCTCTAGCTAGGTACAACATTCACACACACATTTATGGCACTCACTGTGGGGCCCTAAAAGAAGTTTCCATTCTTTGCTATCAATTTTATAGCAATTTCTCTCAAAACTATGGTTTTTTATTTTCTATCCGTACAACTTTCATACAACACTTGACAAATTGTCATACTAGAACCCTCTGACTGTCATACAACAAGTGGAAATCTCTAGTGTCATGTCGATTGTATGCATATTTTCATTTGGGAGTTACTTTGGCATGTGCATACTGACCCACTGTCATTTTGTGCCTGGATTATCGTACGGGAGGTAGCACATTATCGTACGAGTTTCTACTCTAGAATTTCAATTGTCGTACTAGAATTTTAGGTTGTCTTTCATATTTGATTTTCAGATTTGGACTGACAGCTAACCCTAACAATTGATACTTTATGTTTCTGATTGATACTTTCTATTTTGGCTCACGGAAAAGTGCAACAAAATTGAAAAAAGGTAAAATCTACTAAGTGTGTTGCATGGGATCTGAGGTATTTTGCTACATCTAATAACATTTCAATTTTGGGACATAAAACAAACCTCTCACATGTTTATCTTGAGTGTCTCTTGCTTTCATAAATCACAGGTTCATTTTGGGCTCTAAAAAGAACATAGATTTTCTTTCTACATATATGTTACACATAGTAATTAGGCCCTATGAACACTATTTGTAGCATTCTTGAGAGAGTGGGCTTCATTCACTTGTTTTGCATGTGAATCTCTTCTTGAAGATAGATCCCCTTGTAGGTAGGGAGGATACTATTATTATCTCATAGTCTTACCTGGTTTAGTCCTCAATTTTGATTAGTACGTTCTCTCTTGGACCCACTTAGAGAGCTCAGTATATATTTTTGTTGATATCATGAACCTTGGTGAGGTAGTTTCACTCTTAGCATGTTGAGTGACCTATTTTCTATGTTTTGGTGAAGGGAAGAGGCTAGAGGATTATGCTCTACTCCCTTTTTAGGTAGTATTAGAAACTCAAATCCTTGAATATGAACTAAGTCCCCCTGTGGTCCTTTTTGTGAGTCTCCTTGATAGAGAAGGTTAACCATAGTTGATGCAGGGGCATTCTAGGGTACTTGGTGAATCTACACGGAGGTGTGTTGTTTTGGTTCTTTGGTACTCAGTTGTAGCTTTAACCAAGGATCTCGGTCATTGAAGGAGGCCCGGTCGCTGAAGGAACTTGGTGAAGCTTCTGGTGCTCAATGGAATTGGTGCTCGGTGATGCATGTGTTTCTCAGTATTGTCTAGTTTGGTCAGTTGTTTCACTAGTGCTTGGTTATTTCTCTGGCACTCGAGAGTCTTGGTTTATCGACTGGAGTTCTTGGTGATTTGCTTGGCCGACCTGGTGCATTTATTGTTGGTAGATTTTGTTGGATTCTCCTATGTGGATCTGGAGGCTGACATGTTGAATTAAATAATTGTAAGGCTATTTGAGAGCTGACTTGTATTGCATTTAATATTTGTTTGTAGTAGAAGCTGACTTGGCTTAGGAGTTTTTTCCAGCCGACTTGTGGCTGAAGATTATTATTTAAGGAGTATTTAGGTAGTTTTTTAGGGAGAGAAAGGTAGAGGAGAAGATCTAAAAGGAGTCTGGAGTGACAGATGAAAGTGAAGTTGTGGAAAAGATCTTGGATCTTATGAGATCTAGCAGATCAGATTGAATTTTGATAGTTTTCAGAGTAGAGCTAGTGGTTTGCATGCTTGGAGACAAGGAGATTGCTTGGTGGCTTGCGAGCACAAGTTTAGATCTACCTTAGGCTTTCCATCAGTTGTTGTCTAATTTAGAACTGGACTAGCTAGAGTGGGATTGGATCTTTGTTGATCTTGCAGAACTATTTCTATTTGTAATTAGTCCTAACCCAAAAGACCTTATAGTTGGGCATGTTAAATGAAAATATGATATTGAGTATATCTTGTTGTGTTATTCCATTGTGTTACTAGTTGGCTACAAGGTTGGACTATCCTTCATTGGATCCACCATCCTTGATTGTGTCAGGTGGTATTAGAGCTGAGTTGATCTGGTTGAGCAAAGGTTGACCTAGCAAGGATGATCTTGTGAAGTTGATCTGGTTGGTGAAGAAATCGTATGATTTGAGTTGCAGATCTATGGCACTGAACTTGTGAAATCTTGGCCTAGTTGTTTGTGCAAGGTGATAGGTTGCAATCTGACTTGCATACAACTTGGAGGTTGTCACAAGGTGGTTAGTGTAGAGTTTTTTGCAAAGGGTTTTCTTATCTTTATAGATGCCTCCAAGAAGATTGGACCCTAGGGTGATTATAGATCTCTGTGATACTATAGAATCTAGGATTACAGAGAAGGTGAAATCTGATTTCAGATCTGAGATGGAGTTGATGAAAAATGACATGGTCGCTAGGATCATGATAGCTATGACTGGTGTACCTCATAATGTTGGCACTGAAGATTGTTATGAGGAAGTTGCTAAAGACTTTGAAGCTACTAGATCTAGTGGTGATGACTAGAGATATAGATCTAGTGAAGATAGAACTGGTCAGTTGCATAGATCTGGAGCTTGGCTAAGTAATAGTTATTGAATGGAAGTTTCTACTTTCTCTAGTACTTTGAAACCTGAGAATCTGATTGACTGGATTGGTGAATTGGAATATTTCTTTGAGCTTGAAGAAATTGAAGATCCTCTTCGGGTGAGATTGGCATAGACTAAGTTGAAAGGACATGTTGCTCTTTGGTGGAAAGAATTACAAAGAGATAGAAAATATGAAGGTGAAATGAAGATCAATTAGTGGAGGTTGAGGGTGACTAAATTGAAAGCTAAGTTCATGCCTGCTAACTATGAGCTTGACTTGTTTAAGAAGTTATATAATCTAAAACATAAGGATTTGACTATGGAAGATTATACCAAAGAGTTCTACAAGCTTACTATTCAGTCTAGACATAGAGAACTTGGTACAGAAAAGGTAGCTCGGTATGTGAATGGTTTAAGATTCAATATTTAGGATGAGCTTGGTATGCCAAAGATTGATTATGTTGAAGATTCTTATCAGTATGCTATGAAGGTAGAAGATATGTTGAAGAGGAAACAACATAGTAATCCTCAAGGAAAGGAAAAGATTGATCACTTGATGAACGATAAACCGACTGCAAAAGATGAACAAAAATTTGTAGAACTGAAGAAGAAGATAAGTAGGGTTATCTTTAAGGGATCTTGTTATAATTGTGGTGAAGAAGGGCACCATTCTTTTGAGTGTACATAGAAAAATCTTGGTGACCGACAAGCTATTGTGGTAAATGAAAATGTTGAAAATGAACTTGAACCTAAGAACTTGTTGGTTCGGCAAACATTTCTCAGTGCAAAGGGGGAACCTTGTTAGAGGAGTAACTTGTTCAGGACTCAGTGCAAGTCTAGAGGTAAACTTTTTGATGTTATTGTTGACAGTGGTAGTACTGATAACCTTGTTGCTAAGGACATGGTTTAGAAACTTGGTTTGGAAAGAATGAAGCATCCTTGTCCTTATAGAATTGGCTAGTTGAAAAATGTTCATGCTTTGGAAGTAAGAGAAAAATGCTTTCTTGATGTTCAGATTGGCCAGTATAAGGATCTTGTGTTATGTGACATTGTGGAGATGAATAGTTGTCATATATTGCTTGATAGACCTTGGAAATATGATTACAGAGCTATGTATGATTGTGTAAAGAATGTTTTTACTATTGAGAAGGATGACGAGAAGTTTTCCCTAATGCCTTTGCTGGATACAACACTCAGTATGAGAAGTCTGAGTATTTGTAGCTGAGTTGAGTTTGCAAATCTTGAAGGTATGGATGGTCAGTATGGAGAACATGCCTGTGTGTTATCAAGGAAGGACTTGAAAAGACAAAAGAAGTAGAAATGGAAGAGTATGCAAGATGAAAAGTTGGAGGACTTGTATGTGAAGAACCAGATCGGGGTTTATGTGTTGAATCTCGGAAGATATTCTTCTCACATATGAACATCTTTTCAAACCTGGGGTGTCTGATGCAGGGGGATTTTAGGGTACTTGATGAATCTACATGGAGGTGTGTTGTTTTGGTTCTTTGGTACTTGGTTGACTCTTTAACCAAGGATCTCGGTCATTGAAGGAGGCTCGATCACTAAAGGAACTTGGTGAATCTTCTAGTGCTTGGTGGAACTGGTGCTTAGTGATGCCTGTGTTGCTCAGTATTTTCTGGTTTGGTTAGTTGTTTCACTAGTGCTCAGTTGTTTCTCTGGTGCTCGGTAGTTCTGGTTTACCAACTAGAGTTCTTGGTGATTTTCTTGGCCGACTTGGTACATTTGTTGTTGGTATCTTTTGTTGGATTCTCCTATGTGGATCTGGAGGCTGACATGTTGAATTAAATAATTGTAAGGCTATTTGAGAGCTGATTTGTGGCTGAAGATTAGTATTTAAGGAGTGTTTAGGGAGAGGAAGGTAGAGGAGAAGATCTTAAAGGAGTCTGGAGTGACGAATAAAAGTGAAGTTGTGGAAAATATCTTGGATCTTGTGAGATCTAGCAGATTAGATTGAATTTTGATAGTTGTCAGAGTAGAGCTAGTGATTTGCATGCTTGGAGATGAGGAGATTGCTTGGTGGCTTGTGAGCACAAGTTTAGATTTGCCTTAGGGTTTCCATCAGTTGCTGATCTGATTTAGAACTGGACTAGCTAGAGTGGGATTGGATCTTTTTTGATCTTGCAGAACTATTTTTGTTTGTAATTGGTCCTAACCTGAAAGGCCTTATAGCTAGGCATGTTAATTAAAATCTGATATTGAGTATATATTGTTGTGTTATTCCACTATGTTGTTAGTTGGCTGCAAGGTTGAACTATCCTTCATTGGATCCACCATCCTTGACTACGTCAGTAGTGGACATTCCCTTTATTGGGTCAACCATGTGGATGGAACCTCAAGTGGTAATAGCCATTTTTGCCATGGTAGCAGTAGCCACTATATAAATGTCCTTGTAGAAGAAATCTCCATAGGTGTAGTCTCTTGTTGGGCTATCAGATCTCCTCAATAGCTCTTGATTGATTAAATTCTTGGACTATGTCAAAACCCCAGTGCACCTAGATTGGATTTCACCCTCTTGAGATTACAAAATTTGTAGAGTAGACCATTACTAAGAACCCTAGTGCAACCAAATTTTTATTTTCCAAGACTATGTACGTGCTTGCAAAACATTTTGAAAAAATACACAAGCAAAATTCTTAGGGATTAGAACAATAAGTCACTATTCTTGTTCATGTACAAGGTTGCTTTGTCCCTTGCTCATATCTACTTGGTTATTTAAACCAAACAAACCTGAGACAAACTGCTATAAAGATCTTCAAACCTGGACAGAGAAATTTGCAAACAACTTGATATTGAAAATACTAAAAACTAAAAAATTACAAAATCTGAAGCAAAGGTCCTTTCTGGTGTCAAAAGTCATCCTAAAGATTCAAAACTTGTACAAGTTTTCCCAACTGTCATATCAGAACCCCAGAAAGTTGTACGAGAAACTATATATTGTTGTACAAGTATTGTCAGAAGAACAAGCAAAAAAAAGTCAATTCTAGTGTCAACTGTGGTATGAGCTTTGTCAATTGTCCTGCCAGACCAACCCAGACTCGTACGAGCCTGGAGAAACTTGTATCAGAGTTTTATCAAAGTTCCCAAAAACCTCCAAATTTTTTCAGAAATCCAATTTTTATAGCCAACTTCTAGATTCTATCAAAATATTAACTATGTCAGGAATAGAGCAAAAAATTAGAAGAATCCAATCAATTTTCCTAAAGTGGTATCTTGAGTTTGATCCAGCCTTCTGATCTATTGATTTGAATCTTGTTTGATCTTGTGTCAAAACCTAGTCAAAACCATATTCAGTCTTCAACAAAATGGCTAAGTGTTGTGAGCTTGTGTTTGTCATCTTTTGGGCATCTACCCATACATCTAGGGCACAATATCCTACATTTATGTCCAAATCATCAATCAACCAATCCAATCTTGACAAGGTTGCATCATTTGATTTTCCCAAACTAGATCATTTATCAATTATCTTAATCTTGCTCTTTTTCTTCACCCAAGGTTAATGGTGGAAACTAGAGCTTCCTCACAAAGAAAACAAAGAGAACAACCTAGACTCTCTTCAGCAACATCTTCTATGATTGCTTAAACATTCCATCAACCTTACGACACCAATCTATTTAGAGAAGATGCTCTTGGAAATATTTACTTGAAAGGTGGTTATGTCACCCCTCCTATATCGATTCATGGACGTAGTTAAAAAATTCCACATCAATCAATCCTTGGTAGTCCTCATAACAACACAATGTCTCAAGGAGGAGGAAACCAAGGTTCCCAAGGTCATCATTCCAATCATGGTGGAGATCCCGAACCAACACCATTTGAAATCAAGTGGTATAGAAATGATGATGACTTTCACAAAATGATGAAACATTTCCTACAAGAAGAGAAAGAGGCTTACTTATTAGAACTAGCTCGACAAGGCGCCAAACTTCCTCCAAATTTTAATGTTGAAGATATTGTCACTAAAGAGGAAGATACTCCTATCATAGCCATGATGAAATAGATGCATGCTATGCAAGTCAAGTTAAATAAGATGGAGAAAGAGAAAGAACCTAAATAATTTTCTATGGAGGCTCTATGGCCCTTTTCATTTGATAAAAACTTGTACATGCCACCATTCCCAATAAGAGTGGAGATACCAAAATATGACAAATATGATAGAAACTCTAACGACCAAGATCATGTCAAAGAATTTTGTACTCAATCCATGGAGTTCATACATGAACCAACCTACCTAATGTGTCTTTTCCCTCGATCTCTGGGAGGAGCAACCATTCATTAGTTCTCTAAAATGCCTCCAACAATCAAAACTTTTGAGGAGTTGATCAAATTGTTCTACCAACAATACTCCTAAAATATTCAACATCTAGTTACTATGATCGATATCTACAATCTGAAACAAAAGATAGGAGAACCCTTCTTGACTTTCCTCAAACAATGGAGGAAGAAGTTTTCACTATATGATCGATCTATTCCAAAAACTGAAAAGCTCAAGATCTTCATCAACAATCTGATTTCAGAACTCAATTATCATCTGCAAATGCAAAATCATACTTCTTTTGAGAAAATGGTAGAAAATGCCATAAAAATTGAAAATGTGATTTCTTGTAAGGGAGACATATCGATTAACAAAGATAGTAAGTATGAATCCGGTTCTAGTTCCAACAACAAAGACAAAGTCAAATTCTAGAATAAGAACAAGAATGTTATATCATATGGTGTTGTTGATCACATCAGTGCTCCATCAAAGGCACCTACATTCAATCTCACCATGGGCACTCAAGCCATAAAAGTTTCTAAACAAAAGGCATTTGAATTTGATAAAAATTCTAATGGCTATAAACCCTGGGTTACAAAACCAAAGCATGAGTTTACTCCTTTGGATGAGTCCTTAGAATCTTCCATGAAAACACTATTGGCAAACAAAATCATCACGTTGCTTGAGATAAAACCATATGATCCTAAAGTTAAACCTAAATGGTGGAAAGAGACCAATTTTTGTGACTTCCATCGAAACAAAGGTCATAAAACCAATAACTGCATGTGCTTAAAACATCTCATTCAAGACAAAATTGATGAAGGAGAAATTGTAATTGACAATCATAAAACCAACAATGATCATACAACATTCACATAACCATTTCTGAAGCATAATCAAGGAGATTCATCTTCTAAGCCTAACATGGGTGCTAAAGTCAATTACACCTACTCTAGAAATAATGATGTCATTAACATGGTTGAACCATGCCTATCTGAACATTGCAATGTCATCACTATTGTAAAAAGAGATAAGAGATAATCAATCAACAAATGCAGTAACTCGATCACAAGCTCAGGTACATCTACAAGGACAAAACTCTGGTTCATCAAACACCCCTAAGATTCCTTTTAATCTTTCATTTGCTTCTAAACAAAGGGCTACCTCAAAATCATCAAATCCTAAAGAGACGAGGCCAACATCATAAAATATTTTCCAACAACTCCAGCATACCAATGCAAAAATATCCATGTTTGAGTTTCTTTTGATGTCTCCTGCTCATAGAGCTATTCTGGACAAAGCCCTACTTGGTTCTAATGTTCCTAACAATCTTGATCTAGACAGATTCTAGACTATGGTTGGTCATCTAACATCATCCCAATTTATCTCCTTTTCAGAGTAAGATGACAATTCATTGATTCATCCGCATAACCATCCCTTGCACACTGAAGTCTTGATCCAAAACCATCATGTCAAATGTGTGTTGATAGATGGAGGCACTGGTCTAAATATCTATTCCTACAAATTGATCACCCAACTAGGATTATCAAAAGATTCTATTGATCCTAAAAAGAAGATAACCATAAAAGCATATGATGAGAAAGAAAGATCTTCCAAAGGAACAATTGTCCTACCTATCAGAATAGGACCAGTTATCAAAGACATCACCTGTCAAGTTCTAGATCTTCCATTAGCTTACAACGCTCTTCTAGGGAGACCTTGGATACATGAAATGCAGGCTATTCCATCAACATACCATAAATTTGTGAAGTTTCCTTATGATGGAGTAGAGGTAAAAATTCCAGCTGACATATCCACATCTTGCAATGCCTTGAAAGAAAGTGTTGACAAACTTGTTCTGCATAATAGAGAATATTTCCCCAAGAAAATAGATATTGCATCAAAATCCAAGATGGAAGACATTGAGAAAGAAGTCAAACTCAAGGACACAGGCATGGGAGAATATACTATGGAACTAGTCTTATCTCTCACATCTCTCCCATTGTCCCCAAAATCTTATGGACAACCTTCAGACAATGTGAAACCTACAGCTAAAGAATCTCAGGTCATATTTAATGGAAGTTTTATCACAGAGAAAGTGTCTAAGAAAGAATCTGATGAGGAAGAAGCTATATTAGCATGGTTATACAAAGATGAGTCTCAATCCCAGATAGTTCAGAAATGTGACTCTAAAACACTTAAAACCCTTGTTGAATCTTATGGACTAGGTCACAAACTTATGTCTAAAATGGGATACACTGGAAAAGAACCTCTAGGAACAAGAGGCAAAGGCATTATAAAACTAGTTGGACACTGTGGAAGGATGACCAAAGATACTACAGGTCTGGGATATCAAAAGAAGCCTTTTCATCTCAGCAAAAATTCTCCACATGTCTTAGAGCAGATTAAACCATCAACAGAAACTCAGCTAGAGGAAGAAATACAACAATCAGACAGTGATGATTCAGACACCACTGATCTTATTCCTTATGAATGTTTACCTCAAGAAATACTAGTTCTTCTTAAAGATGAAGAAAAACCTAAGGAGAATATCAATGTAGTAGATACACAAGAACCTACTACTAAATAAGAAGAAGGTAAACCTACCACAATAGCTGAACACTTGGGATACAATAGTGATTCTAAAATAGACTCCCATGAATATGAATTCTACTCAGAATCTGAAGGCAATCCTATTTGGGGGATTCATCCTGACTTTACACATGTTCTCAGATTTCCCAGAGATCTAGATGAAGAATCAAATGACTATGAATGGGGAGTCATTCTAGAAGAAGATGAGCTTATCACTGAAAAACACATTGATGTCATTCACCAATATTCACCTAAAACTGACATGAGTCTAGAGCGAAATGATGAACTTAGTGAGTTTGATCCACCTATGGCTAAAGTGGGATCCAATAATGACATTGAGACTATTCGTGAATTGAACATTCTGAGTAGTAATATCACCTTTGAATTTGATATTTGGGTTAGGACCAATTATGACAATATCATATGCATGAACACCATTTCCCAATCCTCCCCTACATTGACTATCCAACATCTAGAGCTTATAGACCAAACACCTACCGATCCAAACTAAGATATCCACACCTTCCCAACTGACTATGCCCTTGCTTGCTACCTCAATATAGTGGAACCCATGAAAACTTCCATCAGTGAACCTAGTGTTAGCATGATAGATTCAAATATCAAATATCTCAGTTAGAAAAAAAAAAGCAAAAATAAAAAGAGTTCTGAGGGTGAAAACCACTTTGTGGCAATCTCAGAACCTAAAATAGTAAAAATAAAAGATGTATCTGAAGGTGAAAACCTCTTTGAGGTGCCTAAGGATGAGATATTTGATGTTCTTTTGAGTCATTTATAGGATAGATCTCCATTATTGATAGAACCCACTTAATCTATCAACTTGGGTACAACAAAGGAACCATAAATGATTCATGTAGCACAATCCCTATCAGAAGAAGAGAAACAAGTATTCACTAATTTCCTGATAGAAAAGAAGATCAACTTTGCATGGAATTATTTAGATATGATAGGGTTAGATCCCAATTTTATAATGCATCATCTTTCTATAGCTCCAAGAGTCAAACCTGTTAAACAAAAATTGTGAAAGATGCATCCACATGTTGCACTCCTAGTCAAAGTTGAGCTAGAAAAGTTACTAAAATCTAGATTTATCTGAGTTATTGATTATGTTGAATGGATCTCCAACATTATTCTAGTATCAAAACCTAAAAAATCTATTAGAGTATGCATAGACTTCAAAGATGTAAACAAAGCATGCCCTAAGGATGACTTTCCACTACCAAACATCGATATGATAGTGGATATGACTGTGGGATTTGAAATGTATTCTTTAATGGATGTTTTCTCAAGATAAAACCAAATCAAAATTACTCCAGAAGATTAAGAAAAAACATATTTCACATGTGCATGGGGTACTTTTTGTTGGAATGTCATGTCATTTGGTCTTAAGAATGCTGGTGCTACATATCAACGGGTTATGACATCTATCTTTCATGATATGATGCATCTAACTATGGAAGACTATGTTGATGACACCTTAGCTAAGTCTATGATAAGATCAAAAAATTTGAATTATTTGAGCAAAATACTAGATAGAATGGAGAAGTTTAGTCTCAGACTGAACCCTAAAAAGTATGCTTTTGGTGTTACTTCTGGAAAGCTCCTAGGCTATATTGTTTCAAAGAAGGGCATTGAAGTAGATCCTACTAAAGTCAAAGCTATCATGGAGATGCAACCTCGTAAAAATATCAGTCAAATGAGAACCTTACAAGGAAGGGTGCAATCAATTAGATGTTTCATATCTCAGTTAACGTATATATCCCAACCTTTCACAAAGACATTACATAAAGGTGTGACTTTTACATGGAATGAGGAGTGTGAAAAGAACTTTAATCACATCAAGAAATATCTATCAAATCCTCCTATTTTGATGCCTCCTATTCAAGGGAAGCCATTGATTTTGTATGTCTCCACCACAAATACACCACTAGGGGAATTACTAGCTCAACATGATGACAACAAAAAAGAGAAATCTATCTACTACATCAGCATAACATTGGTAGCTTATGAGAAGAACTATTCCATGATAGAAAAGGTGTGTCTAGCTATCATCTTTGCATCACAAAAGTTGAGCCTCTATATGTTAGCTCATACTACACAATTGATAGCTAAGATAGATCCATTGAAATACTTATTGAGTAAAGCTGCCCTCACAGGTAGACTAGCTAAATGGGTGATGCTATTGAGTGAATTTGACATAGAATATGTTGAAAGGAAAGCTATCAAAGGACAAGTCATTGTAGACCAGTTGGCTGAAGCACCAATGTTTGATGATACACCATTACAGATGGAATTTCTTGATTCATCCATCATGCACATCTCTTCTAGGACTTGGTGTCTTTTCTTTGATGGATCTTACACATAGAATGGATCTAGAGCAAGCATATTATTCATAACACCACAAGGTTACTCAATACCTAAAGCATTCAGAACAAAATTTCCTTACACAAACAATATTTCTAAATATCAATCTCTACTTATTGGCATGAAGATAGCAATTGAGTGGTGAGTGATAGAATTACACATTCATGGAGACTCACAGTTAGTCATACACCAAGTCAATGATGTGTACTAGACAAAAGATGAGAAACTTGTTCCATACAAATGCATGGTAGATGACTAAAAGAAATATTTCATATCTATCACATTCGAGAAGATTCCTACAATGGAGAACAAGGTTGTTGATGCTATGGAAACACTATCATCTCTACTACAGCAACCCAAACATGAGCTATGTTATGAGTTCCTGGTCAAAGCATTGTCATTCCCTACATATGATTCCCCTGAAACCCACATGATCTGCATTGTTGTTGGTCATGATTCTTCCAAATACAAACACCTCTTCTCCTACCTTCAAGACCAAATCATCCTTGATACTTTCAACCGCCATGAGAAATGATACCTTATTCGAAATGCATCACAATATGTCATCATTGGTAATGATCTATACAAAAGGAGTCTAGATGGTACACTTCTTAGGTGTTTAGAACATGAAGAGTCTCAACGTGCATTAGAGGAATTCCATGACAGTATATGTGGATCACATTCCAACGGTTTAACGCAAGCTTGAAAACTTATTAGGGCTGGGTACTATTGGCCTGAAATGGAAAAAGAGGCTATCAAATATGCTAAGAACTATCAAAAGTTCCAAGTACATGGGAACTTGATTCATGCACTAGGGAGAGATCTTATTCCCTTTACTACATAATGGCCTTTTCAACAATGGGCATTTGATCTTATAGGAGATATATATCCACATTCTTCCAATGGACACACCCATATCATTACAATTATAGATTACTTTACAAAATGGGTAGAAGCAGTTCCTTTGACTCAAGCAACCGGAAAGAAAATTTCAATGCTCATCTTGAACTACATCATATGTCAGTATGGAATCCCACATTCAATAGTCATAGATAATGGTGGCCAATTCAAGAATAAGGACTTGGATTCCCTGTATGCTAAATTCAATATTACACAACATTGGTCATCCATATACTATCCCCAAGGGAATGGACAAGCAGAGGCATCAAACAAGAACCTGTTGAAGATCCTACATTGCATAGTTAATAAAATAGGAAGAGACTGAAATCTCATGATCAATCCATCTCTCTGGGCCTACAAAACAAGTATTAGAACACCCACTGGGGCTACACCATTCGCTTTAGTTTATGGGTCTGAAGTGGTACTACCTATTGAGGTTGAAATCCAATCACTAAGAATCAAAATGCATGGTCTAGTAACTGATGATGACTATAGAGTGTCTAATTTGCAAGAACTTGAAGTATTAGATGAGCGCAGACAAGAAGCATATGATAATCTCAGATTATATCAGAAAAGAATGTCTAGAGGCTACAACAAGAAATTTAGACACAGAGAATTTCAGGTTGGTGATCTAGTCTTGAGAGAGAATCCTAAAAATCAATCACATAGAGAACACAAGGGGAAGTTTGAACCCAACTGGTTGGGTCCCTTTTTTATCATTGCTACTTTTGACTCTAGAGCCTATCAACTCTTAATGACTGAAGGAGAATAGCTCTGAGAACCAAACAACATTCTGCATTTGAAGAAATTCTACGCCTAAGGCATTCAGCATTGAAAAATGTCTTGAACAAATCATAAAAATCATAAAAAGCCCTGAAAAAATGAACATCCTGGTAACCTAGCAATAGGTGCCTTGATGTATCACAAAAAAATAAAAAAGTAAAAAAAAATTGAAAAAATGAAAAATACAAAAAAAGAAGAAAAAGAAAAAAGTGCCTTGGTGAAAACCTGGAAACAAGCGCCTTGGTATCAAAAATAGAATCTCTACCAAGATGGTGAAAACCTGGCAAAACGGGTGCCACTTGTTCAAAAATGTTCCATCTATCAGCACAATCTTGGTCTTTCCCAGCTTTCGATCTACTTTAGTTTGTATATATCTCTCGGTTTGCTTTCGCATCTTGTTTTCAATAAAGTTGGTCTGAGCATCAATCAAGCACAAGTGTATGTACCTTATCAAAGTTTCAAATTGGGGACAATCAACGTCATATCCTAAAGTCCTCAGTATCTTTAGATGAGTCATATCCAGTCAAGATCCTTCCAAAACTATGTCTGAGTCAATTAGTCTGTCTCCTCACCAAAAAAGGATTTTGCAATCAACCACAAACAAACATCAACAACAACCTGAAAAAAAAAGTTGTGGCATTTTTAAATCATCTTTGTATGCTTACCGATTCACATTGCGATTTTTGCATATTATGTTCCCTTGAGCTCTTTGATGATGTCCTTCATAGGATTTAGAGAGTGATGACTGAGGCCATAATCTTTTTCTTTGTTTTTTGCTTTGAGTGAAAATCTAACAACTTTGGAGATTCTAAATTGAATTGGTGTCCACTATAAGTACCTCTTGTAATACCCCAAAAATGGGCTATAAGTTCATTAATCTTCTATATCAACAATTGGAACAAAATCGACATCAAAGTCCTAACCTAAGGCACATCTAAACATCATCGAATCCTAATTGATTATCTTAAATTCTGCATCGGGGAATATTCCTAGCAATATTCCTAATTATCTTAATTATCTTTAATTTAATGATTATTTGGTGATAAATCACATTTATCCTAAGTTTGATTAATTGAATATTTTCATATTTAATTAATTACATTTAATATCTAGCCACTTAATTGTGTAATTAAATTTAATTCTATCTATTATTAATTGTATTATTTAATTTTGACAATAAATCTAATATCTTATGAATAATTGATTAAATTCTTATTTAATTAATTAAAGCAAGTTGTCATTATTTAATAATATAGTTTTTAATAAAAGTTTGATTAAATAATTGATTAACCCATAAATCAATTATTTATTTTCAAAAAATCAATTAAGTTGAGCATAAATCACTTTATTTATTTATTAATTCATAATTATCCATGTGCACAATCAAAGAAATAGTTAAACTCCAAATTAGAAAATCAATGCAAAGTGTTGACTTTTTGGAACTCAACATCCTTTTGGAGTTCAAAAAGCTGATCTAAACTCTAATTTGAGTTAAAAAGCTATTTTTGTATGATTTGCATGTTTTTGTGAATTAAATTATCTTTATTATTAGATAACTCAAAAATCAAGCTGAGTTAATTTGAGTGATTTATGGATTTTTTTCCATGCACCTCCAAAGCCTTGGATTTCTATAAAATTAAGGCTTCAACTCATCTCAAATCATCTCATATTTTTGCACAATCACACTGGAGAATTGGAATTGGAAGGATCAAAGCTTATTGCGAATCAACATTGTTGTGAGATCACTTTTGTTTTCATATTATTGTTAGATCAATTCATAGCATATCAGTTTTTACATATCATAGATTTCATATCATTGCATAGAAAATATAAAAAAAATAGATTAATTGCATTCAATTCATATCTAGATCAATTGCATTCAAATCTTTCATTTAGGTATCATCTAGGTCACTGATCTCGATAACAATCTAAGAACATCAATCTCGCACCTACTAGAAGGCAGTAAATCGCTTGGTTAAATTAGATTTCAATTTTGCACGATTTTGATTTTTGCTAACCTCTAATGTTTTACTGAAGTGTTGTGTCTACAGATCAGGTACAATTTTCACACACACACCTCCATCATGTATTGGATGGCCATGTGTACCTTGACCATTGATACCCAGAAAATTCAAGGGAGTTTGATCTAACTTTATCTTTTGAGTGATTTCTAGTTCTCTATTATGAAACACAAAATTATCCAAGGATGTGAACAATAAAGGGTCACTACAGGTAAATTCACATAAGAATGAAAATTATCTCTCTTTTTTTTGGCTTGTTTTTTTTACGCAAGGCATATTCAGATCATCACAACATTTATGTTCTGATGCTTATACAAATTTCTATATCAAAATAAACATGATATTCAGGTCACCCTAGCTTTTGTACCTTGATGCTTATATCTAAATCCGACATAATAAAACAAAAATCAATATTCATATGTCTATGGTTATCTAACTAGTGGGCATTGTATTGATTTATCTAATGTTACCTAAAAGAGAAAAGAACAAAAAAATATTCAGTGATGAAAATGACCAACACATGATCAGTGACTAAGTCGTAGGTCTTAGGTTTGCATTTCATGTTGCACTTTGCATGCTTGCATGATCTCACAATTTCGCAAATCAATTTGAACATTTAAGGATTCTCCAAAACCATCGCTAAACATGACACAAGGGTTGAGCTTTGTACGAAGGCCCCTTAAACTGAACTAGCAAGCGGTCACCATCCTGGGTTACACATCCTTTTTGACAAATGACCGAGTACTTGTCTTCATCAATACCTGCAAAATAATATATCATGTGTATCATTGGATTTACATTACATGAACATTCCATACATCCATTTACATTCATACATGTGCATACATACAACATAAATGAAATCATACATTTTCATAATCCATAATCATTACATTGCATAATTCCATACATTTGAAAGAAATTGTTGCATTGCATATTCCATACATTCTACACTAATTACAACATCTAAAACATTTAGATCACATGATATAATCATCATAACCAAAATAACCAGTACATATGAATTCATAACCAAAATTGATCTCATATATATATCAAAAACTTGGAATAGTCAGAGGTGCACTACTGGCACAATATACAAAAGAATGAGCTCATGTGAGCTATCAAATATGATCAAGTATATGGACAAAATGACAAAAATTAGAGAACAACATGATAGATAAGCTATCTATCTACTCCTCCACATCTGGTGGGGGTGGTGTAGGTGCATTTGGTGGTGGGTCAACCCATGGTGTTCTAGCTCCCTTAGAAGCAACCATGTATTGAGAATATGTAGGCACTCTCTGGGTAGAAGGTATAGTTACATAATATGTAGAAACATAGTAAGAGGCCCAACTAGTCTGATGAATGACCTCATCCTACAACCATCTCATGTCTGCCTCTCACTCTAGTCTCTACCTCTCAGACTCTCTTAGTTGTACCTCCAATGTGGCACTCTGCAATCTCAAATCCCTAATTTGTATTCTAAGTCACCTAATAATATCCTGATGTGTCTACCTCAGTCTAGGATCTACCTCTGCATCCTCCATAGGCTGATCAATAGCCTCTACTCTATGTTCCTTGTGGCATCAGACCTCAGCACCTAGATCAAAATCAGGATCAGCTTGTGTGTCATCAATGCCTCCCACATCCTGTTGTGCTTCTAGGACATCATCAGCACTACCTACACTACCCAGATGACCACTCTCACCTCTAGTATATCTCCTTAGAACAACTGTAGGTCAGCCTACTATAGAACTCTAAGGGTGAGGTGGTCTCATCTGTCCTGATCCTCTCTATGGAGTAATCACCGCTCTAAGCCTAGGTAGTGTAGGCTACAACACTGGTATCTACACATCTTGTCATCTCTGGCCTCTACCCATGGGTGCACCTATCACATCTATTGCTTCCTCCATAGTCAGAATCATCTTAGTCAGATCAAAAAATCTTCGCATAGGATGCTTCACCAACCAAACAATAAATGCATCAGTAACACCTACATTAGCAACCTGTGGCCTGTAGTCCCAATCGCTCATCACATATCTAGTGTACTCCTGAATGTACAAGGCATAATATAGATGAGTTGTCCAACCCAACCCAAGCTCTTAGACCATCCATGCATAAGTGGTGTAATCCTACGGTGCATCCTATATGATGCCATACTATCTCCATACCCTCATGATGATAAATTTCTCTAGGATAGTGGTAGATTGTCCTATCAGCACTCAGCTCTGACAAAAATAACTAAACTAGGCATGTGTAGCTAGCTAGGCCTCAATCTATAAGTACGACCTCCAAATCACAAATGTCATGTCATTTAGGACACACCTCTAGTACTTATTTTGGCCCATCTGAACCTGTGTGACATACCCAAAATATCTATATATGATGCAGGGGCATCCAAGGTTAAGGTAGGGCATTCTGTGTCCTCGGTGAAACTGCATGGAGTGTTTGTATTTTGGTCGGTGTTACTCGGTTGCAACCTTGACCAATGATCTTGGTCATTGAAGGAAGCTCGGTCACTAAAGGAACTTGGTAGTCTCCAATGCTCGGTGAAATTGTTGCTCAATCATGCTTGTGGTGCTTGGTCATGCTTACGGTGCTCGGCGATGTGTGGCGTGCTCGGTAATTTTACTGTCACTCAGTAGTTCTGACTTATCGATTGGAGTTTTGTGTGATTTTTTGAGTTGACTTGGTGAATTAATTGTTGGTAGCCATTGTCTTGGGCCGACATGCAGAATTAAATATTTGTATACATTTGTAAGCCAACTTGTATGACATTTAATTATTTGTTTTGGGGAGTTAAGGGTTTCATCCAGTCAAATTGTGGATGATGATTAGTATTTAAGGAGGGCTTGGGTAGATTTTTAGAGGCAGAAATGGGAAGATTCAAAGACCTAAGACATCAGAGCAGATCTAAATGTCAGATGTGTAGCTTGAGAGAAAAGTTGTGGAAAAGTTCTTGATGTTCTTGCAGATCAGATTATAAGTTGATAATCATTTGTAGTAGAGCTATGGGTTTGCATACTTGGAAACAAGGAGATTTCCTGGAGGCTTATGAGCTCAAGTTTAGATCTACCTTAGGGTTTTCCATCAGCTTCTGATTGTCTTCAAGCTAAACTAGCTGAGATTATATTGGATCTAGTTGTGGATCTTGTAGAATTGTTTCATTTTGTAATTGGCCCTAACCCAGAAGGCCTTACAGTTGGGCATGCTAATGCAAATTACTTGAAACATTTATGGTGTTGTTTGTTGTGTTGAGTATTCCACTATGTAATTTTGTTGGTTGCAAGGTTTGGATTGTCCTTCATTAGATCTGCCATCCTTGACTGCATTAGGTGGTATCAAAGTGAAGGGTTGTTCTTGTTGAAGCTGAAGCTTGAACTAGCAAGGCTAATCATGTGAAGTTGATCTTATTAGAGAAGAGATTGTGTGCAATTTGAATTGCAGACCTGAAGCACTAAACTTGTGAAATTGTGTCGTAGTTATTTAAAAGATTGTAGGTTGAGATCTAACTTGTTGTAACTTGGAGATTGTTACAAGGTGGTTGGTGAGGGTTTGTTGTAGAGGGTTTCTCTTATTCTTTAAGGATGCCTCTAAGAAGATTGGACCCTAGAGTTATTTCTGATCTTTTTGATACTATTGAATCCCAAATCATAGAGAAAGTGAAATTAGATTTCATATCTGAGATGGAATTGATGAAGAATGATATGGTCACCGAGATCATGAGAACTGTTGCTGGTATACCTCAAAATGTTGGTACAGAGGATGGCTATGAAGAAGTTGTTGAAGAATTTGAAACTACTGGATCTAGTGGTGATGACCGGAGGAACAGATCTGGTGATGATAGAACTGCTCAATTGCCTAGACCTGCTGCTCGGTTTAGTAATTACCAAATGGAAGTTTCTACTTTCTCTGGTACTTTGAAGCCCGACAATCTGATTGATTGGATTGGTGAACTTGAATATTTCTTTGAGCTGGAAGAAATTGAAGATCCTCTTTAGGTGAGATTAGCATAGACAAAGTTGAAAGGACATGCTACTCTTTGGTGGAAGGAACTACAAAGAGACCGAGAGGATGAAGGTGAAATAAAGATCAATTGGTGGAGATTGATGGTAACTAAGTTGAAAGATAAGTTCATACCAGTTGACTATGAGCTTGACTTGTTTAAGAAGTTGCAGAATCTAAAACAAAAGGATTTATCTGTAGAAGATTATACCAAGGAGTTCTACAAACTTACTATTCAGTCTGGACACCAAGAGCTTGGTAAGGAAAAAGTAGCTCGGTATGTGAATGGTCTGAGATTCAATATTCAGGATGAGCTTGGTATGCTGAAGATTGATTCTGTTGAAGATGCTTATCAGTATGCTCTCAAGGTAGAAGATAAGTTGAAGAGGAAACATCCTAGCAACTCCCAAGGGAAGGAAAAGATTGATCACTCGGTGAAGGATAAACCGACTGATGCAAAAGATGAAGAGAAACCTATGGAACCAAAGAAGAAGATAGGTAGAATTATCTTTAAGGGTACTTGCTATAACTATGGAGAGGAAGGACATCATTCTTTTGAGTGTACACAGAAGAACGTTGATTGACAAACTGCTATGATGAATGAGAACATTCAGAATGAATCTGAATCAGAGAACTTGCTGCTTCAGCAAACATTGCTCGGTACAAAGGATGAACCTTATCAAAGGAGTAACTTGTTTAGGACCTGATGCAAGACTGAAGGTAAAATCTGTGATGTTATTGTGGATAGTGGTAGTACTAATAACCTTGTTGCTGAGGACTTGGTTTAGAAAATTGGTTTGAATAGAATGAAACATCCTTGTCCTTATAGGCTTGGCTGGTTACAAGATGTTCATGCTTTGGAAGTTAGAGAACAATGCTTCATTGATGTTCAGATTGGCCAGTACAAGGATCTTGTGCTTTGTGACATTGTGAACATGAATAGTTGTGATATATTGCTTGGTAGACCTTGGCAATATGATTACAGAGCTATTTATGACTATGTAAGAAATGTGTTTATTGTTGAGAAGAATGACAGGAAGTTTTCATTGATGCCTTTGATGGATGCAATGCTCAGTAGGAGAAGCCTAAGTATTGGTAGATGGGTTGAGATTGTAGATCCTGAGAAAATGAATGATCAGTATGAAGAACCAACTTGTACATTATCAAGAAAAGACTTGAAGAGACAGAGGAAACTGAAGTGGAAGACTTTGCAAGCAGAAAAGGTGGAGGACTTGTATGTAAAGAACTAGTTTGGGATTTATGTGTTGAATCCTAAAAGATGTTCTTCTCCCATATGAACATTTTTCAGAACCTTGGGTTTCTAATGCAGGGGCATCCAAGGTTAAGGCAGGGTATTCTGTGTCCTCGGTGAAACTGCATGGAGTGTTTGTATTTTGGCCAGTGTTACTCGGTTGTAGCCTTGATCGATGGTCTTGGTCATTGAAAGAAGCTCAGTCACTAAAGGAACTCGGTAGTCTCTGGCACTCAATGAAATATTTTCTTGGTCATGCCTATGGTGTTTGATCGACACTCGTGCTCGGTAATTTTATTGTCGCTTGGTAGTTCTGACTTATCGATTGGAGTTCTATGTGATTTGTTGAGTTGACTTGGTGAATTAATTGTTGGTAGCCATTGTCTTGGGCTGACATGCAGAATTAAATGTTTGTATACATTTGTAAGTTGACTTGTATGGCATTTAATTATTTGTTTTGGGGAGTTAAGGGTTTCATCCAGCTGACTTGTGGTTGATGATTAGTATTTAAGGAGGGCTTGGGTAGATGTTTAGAGGTAGAACTGGGAAGATTTGAAGAACTAAGACATCAAAGAAGATCTGAATGTCAGATGCATAGCTTGAGATTGAAGTTGTGAAAAAGTTCTTGATGTTCTTGCAGATTAGATTATAAGCTGATAATCATTTGTAGCAGAGCTAAGGGTTTGCATACTTGGAAACAAGGAGATTGCTTGGAGGCTTGCGAGCTCAAGTTTAGATCTTCCTTAGGGTTTTCCATTAGCTTTTGATTATCTTTAGAGCTAAAGTAGCTGAGATTGTATTGGATCTAGTTGTGGATCTTGCAAAATTATTTCATTTTGTAATTGGCCCTAACCCAGAAGGCCTTACAGTTGAGCATGTTAATGAAAATTACTTGAAACATTTATGGTGTTGTCAATTGTGTTGAGTATTCCACTGTGTATTTCTATTGGCTATAAGGTTTGGATTGTCCTTCATTGGATCCACCATCCTTGACTACATTAATATATCAGAGGCTCCTGTGGCTACCTCTCCTCACTGCATATCGACCGACATATTGGGATGTGCTCCCAAGTCTAGATCTATAGTACAAGTGCATCTGAAGAAAATGATTTACCCTCATGGTAAATAATCTCCTACATCTCATTAAACATGTGTGCTAATAGACATTGTCCCCATCCCAGCTCAGAAGGTGTAGCCATCATGCATGCTACCATCAGGGCCCAACCCATCAGAAGACCGTTCTGTTGATGGTCAGACATGATAATCCCATTGATCATCCCTACTATGATACACTCTAGTTTGTGAGTCTTCCCATATCTCTGTACTAGAGCCTCCTAGGAGATGGATTGAGCTAACTGATTATCATCACTGAACAGAGTCCTAAAGGAATGTAGACCAACATTCCCCACACTGATATAATCAAGACAAGGGCCATGAAATGGTATGTAAAGAATCCTATACACATCCTCTAGCATCACAGTGATCTCTTTGGTAGGTAGGTGGAAGGTTTGTGTCTCTGAATGGAATCTCTCAATCAATGTAGTAATCAAACCATGGTTCACCTAAATGTCAGGCAACCAGATAAGGTACTCAAAACCACAGGAAGCTAGGTGCACTCTAAGAGGGTCAGAAAATGATACACGGAGTCTCTGGGTAGCCGGATGTGAGATTCAAATATGTACATCTGGATAATGAACCTACACAACATAGAAATAGGGTACCCTATCAGTAACTTGGTAAAAAATCAGGCTATAAGCACATAAATTGAAAAATTGAATACTTCATTAGGTGCATTAAATGCTAAGGAATCAGCCTAAGAAATTTTAAAAAACAAAAATTTGACCTAAGGATGAGAAAAACACTCATTGTTTTCCATACAAGTTTTCAGACTGGCATCAAAACTCGTATGAGTTTCTATGGGTTCTCACACAACATTTCATGCATACATGACAATCTACAGGTTCTCGTATGACACTTGAGGGACTCGATGAAATGTTGTATGACAGATGGGTCCCTCTCATATGAGTTAAAGGTTAAACAGAGATGACATTCTAAATGACATTCAAAACTTGTATGAGTCCTACTAGACTATTGTATGACTTTTCATGGTGAAATTTTTCAAAAAGCTAAAAACGTACGAAAAGATCCTAAAACTACTTAAAACATGAAAAATTTGAATTCATAGAGAGGCACAGAGGTCCACTTATTGGGTTCCCATACTGGGGAGGTCACTGGAATTGTCAGCTGCGCTCAAATTGATGTGAGGAGACATGCACTTCCATTTTGTCCATTTTTTCTCTCAGATGGCTCCACAAGGCTCACAAAAGACAAAAGGTTGAAATGATTTGAAATGACCCTTTTGGCCCTTATATAGGTTTTGACCTAATTTTTCAAAGTGCTATGTTTTGCGTGAAAATTGCACCCCCAGCTAATTTCAACATTCTAAACCCATTTTTAGGATCAAAATCAAAATCTGAGATCATTTACATTATCAAAATCATGATTTAAAAATTTCAAACCCAAGACAAATGATTGCTTGCATAATCAACCTTCTAATCATCAATGAAATCCAGAATTCAACTTAACTAATTATCATACATCAAACTATCAAAATTTCAACTTGCTTAACCATAGTCAACTCATGGTCAAACCTAGTCAAAATCAGTCTTCAAGACCTCCAAACGATGCAGAATGCATCTTCGGATGTGCATAACCAATTCTCAAATCAATTAACATGCTTCTAAACCATTCAACACTACCTTTTCTTGCCAGATTTTGATTTTCATCCCAAAGGGGCTATGGTATTGCACATCAATCAAATCTATAAATCAATCTTTCTTTCAGTGATCAAGACAACAACCACGTCTAGTTGTTGATTCATCAAAAGTCCTCGTCTCTTGGGGCACATTGCTTGGAGCATATTAGGTTCATCAAGATCCATATCAATCTGATATCCTAATCAATCTTGTAAATTGTATCACCTCTTCGTAACCATCGGTTCAGTTGTTTTATTTCCTTGGTTCTTCGTAACTGAAGGGTTCAGATTTGGCATCCTTTCGATTCCTTTGGACAATCAGGTCTGGAGTCAGGATGGTCACTTCTTCATAATCATAGGTTCATAATCAGGCATTTTGACACTTCTTTATAATCACTAGTTCATTGTTGATATAGTTAACATCATCTCAATTCTTCGATCAATCGGGACCTAAATCAGCATCTTCCAATCTTTCAATCGGTGTCTATCTCAGAATCAGTTAATCTTTCAGAATCAGTTTCTCCATCACATAACTGAGTTTGAAGATCATCAAAAATATATTAATCTTTGAACCACAGTGCTTCGCAAGTAATTCAAAGAGGGGCAAAATGTAATACTCCAAAAGTGGGCTATAGGTTCATTAACCTCCTACATCAACAAATTGATCGAAATCGACATCAAATCCCTAACTTAAGGCACATCTGCACATCAATTTATCAAAACCCTAATTGATTTTATCCTAATTCTACATCAAGGAATATTCCTTGAATATTCCTAATTTATCTAATTATCCTAATTGAATATTATTTGGTGATAAATCATATTTATCCTAAAATTTGATTAATTGAATATTTTGAATATTTGATTAATTAGATTTAATTTTGCCACTTAATTATTTAATTAGATTTAATTGCATTTATTCCTAATTAATATTATTCAATTTTGATAATAAATCAAAAATCCTACAAGTAATTGATTAAATTCTTATTTAATTAATTAAATACAATTGTCAATATTTAATGATATAGTTTTGGAATAAAGTTTGATTTAATAATTGATTAACCCATAAATCAGTTATTTTAATTCAAAATCAGTTAAGTTGAAAATAAATCACTTAATTATTAAATTAATTCATATTAAATCATGCACAATTAGAAAATTAGTCAACTTTAAATCAATTATCAATTTCAATTCGTTAACTTTCTAAACTCAACATGTGATTGTGAATTGAAAAAGTGATATGAACTCTATTTTGAGTCAAAAAGTTGCTTTTGCATGATTTTAAGAGCTGATTTGTTCCTAATTTCTTGTTAACTCAAAAATCAACCTGAGTTTATCAAGAGTGATTTATGACTTTCTCAATGCATCCTCAAAGCCCTGGATTTCTATAAAAACAAAGCTCAACTCTTCACAAAAGGTCCTTCAGTCCTTCAAGCTTTTGGTTTTTGCATCCTTGGAGAATCAAGCTCTTGTGAACAGGCGATTGTGAGATTTTCATAGTTTCAATTCATTTTTTTTTCATAGCATTCATAGCATTTTTTAGATTTTCATTGCATATCATATTTCAATTCATTTGGATCAAATCCATATCAAATTTTCATCATATTGCATAGAAAATACAAAAAGATAGATTAATCTGCATCCATATTCCATTACTTTCAATCATTTCAAATCCTTCATTTAGGTGTTGCATTGTCATTGATCTTATTCTTAATCTAAGAATACCATACTCGCACCTACTAGAAGGTAGTAAATCACCTAGTTAGCTTAGTTCATTTATATTGCAGATTTCTTGATTTACTAACCTCTAATATTTTACTAAAGTGTTGTGTCTCCAGCTATGTACAAAATTCACACACACAAAGGACACCCTCGACCTTAAAGGATCAAAATTTTGAAACTAGAGGGATAAAATGAAAATCCATGCTTTAAAGATTAGTCACTAATCCATAAAGGGAGAGAAGAGCTTTGAAAAATATATGTATATTGAAAGTGTGTGTGTGCAATAGGTGAGAAGAGTGTATGCCCCCACATTAAAGTCATTGCTAACACTTTAACAGGAGCAATGGCTTTTTAAAGGAAACATAAACAACTCCACTGATTATGTTTCCACTATGAGATGCCCCTAAACAAAGACAAATAAAGGGAAATACCACATAAACATACAAAGAACATAGAAGGGATCTACCTGTTGTCTGGTCAGTATGATCATAAGATAATATATATGATATTATTGAAAATGAATTGACATCATTCCCCAAAGAAAGTAGAACTACAGTCACAATGGAGGAAAGATCACAGAAGAGCTACAAAGAAGAATCTTTTTGAACCATGACATGGAGACCAAAAAGAATCAATGCTACCAAGTCACAAATCCAAGAAGAT
This sequence comes from Chamaecyparis obtusa, assembly GCA_027943335.1. NCBI lineage: Eukaryota > Viridiplantae > Streptophyta > Pinopsida > Cupressales > Cupressaceae > Chamaecyparis > Chamaecyparis obtusa. The sequence goes on along the minus strand of BSBK01005435.1, from coordinate 273,986 downwards.
TACACAAGGAAACATTTACAAACACTAGCACAGGTACAACATAACATGAAACAACATATAGAAGAATAAAGATACATATAGAGGAATAGTACAACAAGTTTGATTCTTTTATCACCTTGCACCAACAAAGTAACAAGGGTCGTATAAAAGAATCTAACAACATTTAGCAAACACATTACGAGAGAAGCACAGTACAATAGACAAACACACAAAAAGCTACCATGAAGGACTAGCCAATCAAGCGCACTGCCTACTCTCCCCATATTTTTCTATATCATTTAGGGAAGGTGGGTAACTCACAAGAGGGACTATATCCAACACCGTGGGAATGATAGCCAGTTCCAAATAAGGATCCTCTTGAGAATCATAATGTTTGATACTAGGTGTAAGTGTCAATTGTGATGAAAGCATATCAGGTAAATAAAGGTCAATGTCAATAGTCTCATATTCATCATTAACATCATTATTATCATCAAGAGTATCTTCTTCATCCAGATTAATCAAAATAGGATCTAAGATATGAATGGAATCATCATAATCTTGCATCTTAACATCATTATTAGCAGTACCTTCTCCTAACTCATCATGCATAGATTGATCAAAATAAGGTAAAGAACTTTGAATAATAGAAGTATGGGATTTATCTTGAGTAAAACATTCATTAGCAGATCGATTACATTTCATCTTGTTTGAAATATGTTGAGAACTAGGAGGAACAACTATAGGACCCTTCATAGGTTCTATAGGAGGATTAGTAGGATTCTTAGCAGACTGACAAGAAACACTAGGAGCTTGATTAACAAAACTAGAAGCCATAGATAAATGAGGTATGGAAGGTGTAGGTAAAATACCATGATTAAGATTCATCGGTGGCATAATTAACTCAAGAATCTTGTGATGCTTATAGGCTTGATATGAGAGAAAAATATTATTAGGCCAAGAAGGACATGAATTGGGTATTGAAGGCCAAAAGAAATCAAGTGTAGCACAATCCCCGGGCCTAGAAGGTTGATATAAACTATGGTTAATCATCTTCACTTCTTCATCATGAAAAAATTTAAGACACTTATGGATAGGAGAAGCAACAACATGCATGACATTCAACCAAGGCAAACCAAGCTTAATTTGAAATTGATCAGAAGTGGAAACAACAAAAAAGGTAGTGTTCACAATTTTACCACCAAGTTCAACCGGTAGGTTAATAGAACCAAATGATGGATATAGAAAACCATTACAAGTTTGAATCCATACATTAGATGTATCATAAGAATCATGTTGTAAGTTTTTCATAAACAGATTTTCTTCAATAATAACATTGACTAAAGATGTAGGATCAACAAGACAACCACACATAGGTATTTGAGAAATCCTAGCATAAATGTAAAGGGGACCATCAAGAGCTTTAATAGTCTTAGAATAATCAAAGGTAATCAAGAGTTCCCAAGGTCTTTTATTCTTAGGTTGTTTTTGAGGTTTTGTCTGAGATTTAAGTTTAGGCTGCGGTTTTGGTTTAGTTTGAGGCAAAACTTGAGGTTGAGTTTGAGGTTGAGGCAAAACAACATGCTCCACATGGTTAACAATGTGGTTAAGATCATCCATCTTTGAATCATAAACAATATCCATAGAAGATGGCTGAGCAATATTATTAGTATCATGTGTAGGTGAAGGATTCGTATAGATTTGAAGGTTTTGATTAGGAGGAGAGACAAACTTGTTCCCACTACCATCAAAATTATCAATGGATAAGGCATTAGAATTGATTAAGTCTTGAACCTTATGCTTTAAAGAATAACACTTCTCAGTATCATGGCCATTTTGACAATGGTATTGACAAAAATCTTTAGGATCAAAGGATTTAGATGCTATCATAGTAGGTAAAAGAGGTTGAATAGGAGGTAAAGTAATCATATTAGTAGTTAACAACCTATTCATAATATAATGTAAAGATTTAGAGAGAGGAGTGAACATATGATTCAAATGAAAAGCAGTGGATGCAGAAGTGGCATTGTGAGATGCAACGGAAACTTTATCAGCAACTATATTCGCTTGTTTATTTATCTTGACATAGTTGTTGAGTTTTTGAAATTTATTTGGATTAGGAGCAGTATCACTCTTATCAATTGGAACATGAGCCATTAGAGTGTTTCTCTCAAATTGACTCACTTTTAATTGATAATGATGAAGTGCTACATAAAGTTGTTGGAAAGAGGTAAATTTAGTAAGCAAAATCTTATCCCTAATATCCTTTTGTAAATTTGAAATAAACATACGTTGAATATCCATATCAGAAACAAGATAAGAAATCTGAGCATGAAAATGCTTAAATCTACCAATTAATTCACTCAATTTTTCCTTAATGTTTTGTTTAGAATGCATCAAATCAGTAAAAGACACTTGCAACCAATGTTATTTTTAAATTGTTGAATAAAAGCATTGGCAAATTTTGGAAAAGAGTCAATAGAATAAGGAGGCAAGGAACAATCCCATTGTAAGGCCTTGTCACAAAAAGTTCTAGCAAACAACTTGGCTAAAATCCTATGGTCATGAGCATAATCACTACAAAGGATTTGAAATGTTTTAACATGAGTAACAAGGTCTCCCTTACCATTATAATTCTCAAGATGAGGCATATTGGATTTCTGAGGAATAGGAGTAGGAATGATGTCTAGGGATAAAGGACTTCCCATGTCACATGTAGGAATGCTAAACTTATTTTGAGTTAAGGACGCAAGTTGCTATTGTAAAGATGACATGGTTTGATCCAAACTGATGATTGTTCAATCATTAGAGGAAATAGAAGGCATAACAACATTAGAAACACTAGGTAAAGTGTATGAAGCAACAAGAATGGAAGACACAACTAGAGGAACACTTGGAACCACAGTTGGAAGAGGATTAGAATAAGTAAAAGGAACATTATGATAAGAAGATTGTGATGTAGGAAGGGATATAGGAGGAACACCCATAGTAAGAGAGGGAACCATTGTATTCACCAAAGGAGGGGTATAAGTAGGAATACTAGGTAAGGGAACATAAGAAGGTTCTACACTAGTAACTGGAGGAATCAATCCTAAATCTTGAGCTTCTTGAACTAAAGGTTTAACATTTGAATGCACAAGGTGAGTGATACCACAGAGGAGATTAACACCTTGATCATTATCACAAAGAACTTTCTTAAGAGCTTCTATAGCTTGAATAGAATCTTGATTATGGTTTTCTTGGATAAGCCAATTACCCATTTTATCAAGTTCAGTTGAAATTTTTCAGACTTGTTTAGGAGGGACTCTTAAAGGATCATCCTCATCATGAGATGAGTGAGAAGATTTTTTCTCCATAGTAGGATTGGAATCATGAATAATCAAATTGTCATCCAGAATCCTAAGAAAAGGAGAGGAAGACTCAAGATTAAAAACACCCATAAGTCTACGACTTTGTCTAACCAGAATATTATAGGTAGGACTGGAGGTAGTAAAGATTATATACCAATGCAATGCAAATGAACTAAACTAAGAAAACACAAAGAAAGAACAAATGAATGTTTTTGTATTTTTATTTTATATGGGATGCAAACACATAACAGAAACCTAATACATGCAAGATCTAACACCATAAAAGAAAGAGTTGTCTATCACAGGTTTACCAAAATGTAAGATAACAAAACGTGGTCACCAAAATAGGTGAACAAATAGTGCTATCCTAAAAATGAAATGATGTGTGTGATAATATGATGAAGATGGGAATATAAGATATACTCCTTAACCTCAAATTACCAAAGGAAGATCCAAATTGATTAACCACAAGAGGATGGTCAATACATAGATGAATCAATTGATGGAGAATATGAAGAAAGAGGATAACCTTGTATTTTGTTATGGTAAGTGTGTATTGAAATAGTAATTGAATTGAAAACAAATACTAACCTCAAGTATGACAAATCTGGAAAATGTTGTTTTCTGATGTGTGTGTACAGTTTTGGGGAATTCTACAACTAGATCTGGGCTGGAAATGCAAAAATAGAGAAAACCTAGAAACCTTTTTCTTTTCTGAGTGAGGTCATCCTTAACCCAAGATAGGGGTAAGATCTTACCCTGGGGTACAATCTTACCCCACCAAGTCATCCTTGACCTGCACTATTCTGACAAAAAATTTATTTGCGGATCTTGGAAATTCGTCGAAAAGGGTACTTAGATCTACACTGATATTTGTTGTCCCACACCTGGATCTGCAAGAAAAAGGGCTTTGTTTTTTGGATGAGGGATTTTCCTTAGTCAAACCCTAGTTTGGAATCAAACTTTAAATATAATTAAAATTGCAATATATAAACAAAGTAAATAGAACTATTCACCTTGCTTATGTTGAAATCCTTATGGAGGACTCGAATCCTTGAATCCACAAGTATGGATGATCCAAATGAATGTAGAATTGAATGTAGGATGTCTCAAATCAATTTTACTAGATCTTCAACACCAATCTTGAATGGATCTTAGAATAGGAAGAAGCTTGGATGAATGTGGATGGAGGAATCTTCAACAAGAGGGCTCCAAAGAGATTGAATCCTTCAATGACAATCAATGGATCTCCTTGATGAATTAGATCTTGAATGCTTGAATGCTTTGATGCTTGAGGATGAATGAATGCTTGAATTCTTTCCTTCTCCTTCTTGCTTTCTTGATCATCAAAAGTGGATTGCAAAGATGCTTGATAGTGGATGTTTGTGGTTGTGAAAATGAAAGAGGAAGGCCTCCTTTTATACTAGACTAGGGCACAAACTTCTAGAGAGGCCAACATAGGAAAATTAAATTCCAATTAAGCCTTAACCCCTAGAAATAGACCTAGATTAAATACAATTTAAGATTTTACCGTTCTGAAATCTGAAACAGCCGACTCGGAAGTGGGAAATAAAACTTTATGAAGCCCGACATCCTGAAACCTCTGGAATCTAAAATTTAGACCTAGGGTTAGGGTCGAGGTCAAATTTGACCTAGGTCAAAGTTGAGGTCATCCTTGACCTAGGTCAAAGTCTAGGTTGACCTTGACCCAGAAGGTCATCCTTGACCTTAAAGTCAAACATCTCAGTTTCTTGGGATAGAGTGCCTGAAAGAGGCTGTAGACATGTGGAGAGAGAAGTAGAATAGGGGGAAAAAGATAGATCCAATCAAAGACACACTCAAAGGCACTTGACATGACCCCAGACCACTTACTCGAAGGGCTAAACCGGTCCTAAATGGAAGTGCTTCCATATTTCAATGATACATTATTATTTAAAAAAAAAATCCAAAATTTTTCTGACACATAACAACAAGCAATATGTGTGTGTGTGTGTGTGTATACACACACACACATACATATACATACGTATATGTGTGTGTGTGTGTGTGTGTGTACACACACACACACACACACACATATAGTATTTTTCTATAGGTTTAACCAACAAGAAATCTAATAGATGATTTCTAGAATGAAGTAAAATTATTTTAAATAATCTTATTTTTTTACCATATTCCTAACATACCAGGTATATACAATACTAGATTTCTTTTACAAAAATCTTATAACTAGAAATCTAAGCAAGAGAATAATTCTAAATCATATACCAACAAGATCTAATAGGCACGAAGAAAACAAACTTTCTTTTAAAAAAGAATTTAATCTACGAGGGTTTCAAACCCTACCTCAAACCACCAATTGACAGAATTCACGAAGAACAATCAACCCTAAAAAATTCCAAAGCTTTCACAATATTCTCCAATTCAATCCTTCAAGCCAAAGCCTCCAAATCTCTGTGTGTAATAACAATGGCCAAATCCTCCTAAAAAAAGGAAAAGAACCTAAAACTTAAACTCAACCATGGAAACCTGAAACTCAACTTAACTCCCAACAAATTTGTTATTACCAATATTCCTTTTGCATGATTTTCAATTTAATGATTAATAACTCAATTCATTTTCACTTAATTCAAATTTAGTATTTCTCATTTATATCGATTCACTCAACTTTTAAAAATACTTTATTCTTTTATTTATTTAATTGATTATGCAACTAATTGCATGCCAATTATAACTAAAAGAAATATTGTGTTAAATCATCTTATCATTAATGCAATTGATAATTTATTATTAATTAATTAATTTTATCTTTAATTAAATTTTTAAATTTAATAATCAATTAAATATTTTATTTCCATAATTAGACTTTAATCAAGTCTTTTAATTAATAATTGTATTTACTTAATTTTCATTAATTAAATAGCCCCACATTTAATTTTTTATATTTAATAAGATTTAATTATTAAACCATATAATTAATCTCAGTAAATCATTTAACCATTTCACAACAATCACACCAACTAACCAAAGATCATGAAAAAACCAACTAAACCTATTAAACGATAATTATGCTCAAGGGAAAGGCTCATGAATTCATGTCACCTGGATGAATTCAGAGAGGAAAATAAATCAGAAACTTGTCCACTATTTCAGGACAATAAAATGACTTAGGTCAGGATTCAGACCTAAATGTAATTATCTCACTTCTTCTATTGAGACATTGCGATAGGGCACACTCATCCTAACAATTTAGGGAAGTTGATACTTGGCACTTGCAAACCTACATAAAATATAAGCATGTACATCCATATATATATATATACAATAAGCAATGGCGGAGATCAGGACATCGTGTGGATTCTGCAAGTAGGTAATCATGCTTTTGTCCCTCAACCACATCAAACACTTCACACAGAAAGGTAAAACATACATGATAGCAATACACATGAAAGTATAGGGTAAGTAATATCATGAATATAAATGACATATTTAATTATATAAATAATCATCATAAAAGTAGCTAACATCATCTAACTATAAACATATGATATCTCATGACTATCCAATATCAAATCACCATGTAATGTCATACATCCAAAACCACATAATAAAGATGAAATAATCAACACACATGAAGGTGGCCTAAAAGGGTTTGGCAATATAAAACTAAAAAAACAAACTATGGGTGGGCATTACAATTCGTGTTGCCAAATCTGCTACCGCTATTCCTGCAAAGGAGAAATCTTGACCCCTTGTCCATGCCAAGACATCCCTTATGGTGGTGTGTGGCTCAGAAGTGGTGGATAATGTGGATTTCTACTAACGTTGTAGGTTGGTGTGTAGATTTGTTGGTTTTTAACCTTCTTTCAAATCTGCATCACTGAATACCAAATTCTTGGATATCCATAATCTTTAGTAACATTGAGCTTTTCCCTTGCGCAAAGTGGTTTTTTATTATCAATTTTTTTCTTCTTTTGAAGATCATGATTTTGTGTTGAGTAAGATGTGGTTTTGAGGAAATCACTCTCTCTTGGCCAAACCCTAGATAGTCTCCTTTAGCCTTATTACTCAACCGCTTAGTATGTGTCCAATGTGTGTTTGTCTCTCCAATCTTCCCCTTCATTTTGAGAGAATTCTTTCTTTGACACCATCAAAAACTTTATTGGACATTTCTTAAATGTGAATGAGGCTACGACATCAATGGCCCTTTCTACCTTCACTCATATTTTGGCTAACATTGACATCTCCACACCTCTTTTGAGGGATGCAGTTCTCATAGTCAAGAACATGCCAGACTCAATCAGTGGATTATGAGGGTCTCCTCTTTCAATGTCAGTGACGCTTCTTTGTTGATTATTTGGCTATAGATAGTTCTTTCTCGCATTGTAAAGGTGTTTTCACTTGGTGGAAGGATGCAAATCATGATCATTTGACTGTATTGGCCTCTGATTCTTCATTTGATGACTCTTCATAGGATGGTGATGACTCACCCCAATGTGATGCTCCTACTGATATGTCTCCTTAGGCCTGATGGACCCGACTCTACCTCTTGTTGTTGGAGTGGTCCCCTCTGGTCATGTGGAACCTCCTCTAACTGATTCTTTTGATATGATCCATCCTTTGGATGATGATGTAAAACATTGCCAACACTCTGATCCTTGTGTTGATTGTCTCACAAAAAGGGTTCCACCACCTTTTTCTTGTGGTGACCCTAGTGAAATCATTTCTTAGATGGTTGTTCATTGGTGAAGAAAGAATCTCTCTTCAATCTCTCATTCTCATCTCCATGTCATGGGTGAGTTGTCTACCCACTCTTGATGTGGGTCACTAGTTGTGTTGCTAGTGTGTTGTTAATAGTCTATTTTTGACCTCATTGTAAATAGTTATTTTGGTCTATAGTTTTTATGCACTCAAACCATAACTTTTTAAGGGACAAAACACTTGTTTTACTTCTTTTTAATATAAAAAATATTTAATAGATTTATTTAATATTTGTTCTTATTCAATTATTTTTTATAGTTAACTTTATTATGATTTCATAATAAAATTTTTAACTTGCTCAAGTTAATTTTTGACAATCATAACTTTTTAAATATAATAATTGAATATTTGAAAAAGTAATATAATAACTTAATTTTCATTTAATCATTTATTTATTTATTTATTTTTTTGGTAAAAGGCCAAAGCCAAGACATTTTATTGCTCATTAAAAATGTTACATAGATACCCCATGTTAGAGTAATAAAGTGTTTACTGATTAATTAAATCATATTGATTTAATTATTCAGTCACTTATTACCTCTTTCGACTTAAGCTAAACTTTAGGCATATAATAATTAATTAATTTATTAATTATTATTATGCAACCTAGGGTTTTACCTTTTTAGGTTTTTTGATCTCCTTTTATAAGGATTGATCTCATAACACTTTGTAACCTTTTCTAACATTTCATTATTGATTGCAACTTTTGTTTTTGCACATCAAGGATTTCTCCTCTCTCGTGCATCAATGCGTTCTGGCCTCCATAGATGTTTGCTTCTTCTCTCTCTTTCTGTGACAGGTGTTTGCATGTAGGTGTTCTTGGGAGTTGTGGGTTATTTTTCATCAACTCCAACATGGTATCTGAGCTTTAGATCTACTTGCCCCTGTCCTCTTCCTGAGAGATTCGGCCATGTTTATCAGATCTGGGGGGACCTGTTTGTTGGAAACTGCAATTGAAATAATTGTTGTATTGTCATTGATGTCAAACCTTAATTGGTAAGACTGTTGCTACTTATGAAAGTACTATATCTATTTGAGTGTTGCTAAGGGGCTAAGCAAGGTTGGTAACAATAGCACCTAAGGAAAGGTTGAGTTATCTTGATACTACAAAGTGTACTTGACTATGTTGCACTATGATGAGATAATGTATTATTTATCTTAGTAAGACTGAAGATTAAATTGGTAGGCTTAACTGAACAAAGAATGGAAAAATCATGTTCAAGCTACGTGATGTTAGTGTCGACTGAGTTAGTAGATGCTGAGAAAAATTATAGTGTCGACCGAGCATCAGTAAATTACCGAGGAAGATAGTGTAAGCTGAGGAAATAGTTTTAGTAATGACTGAGCTTTCTACATGAAGACCGAGTGAACAATCACAGTATTGACCGAGCATCAGCAATTTTATATTTGAAGAGAATTTAATTTTGGATCCAACATTGTTAAATTCTTGGATTATGTAAAATGTGTTGACTTTATTTATTAATTGTTTCGAAGCATTAAATGCATTGTAAAACATTTTATTGTAAATCTTTAAGAGATTTGAGATTATTCTAGAAAAGGAGCCGAAGAACATGAAGCGAGTAGATTCAATGAATCTAACCTAACCCTAAGATCTATGAATGAGATTGAGCAGCAAAAGATGAGTTAACCTAATTGAGGAAAATATAAGGGAACCTAAGCATTATGATATGCATGTACATGGTGAACAAAGAATGCTGGAAGAGGAAAGTTTTATTGACTGAATAAGCAGAAAAGGCTGAAGCAGAAGTGTGGTGATTGCTTGAAGAAAAGTTCTGAGCAGATCAGAGATGGAAATGGAAAAGTTTCAAAGTCAATAAACCAGCATTAGTGTACGGAATTGAATCTAATATTTGCAAAGTGAGTTGTATATTTTTTAGATAATACTGTTGCTACTTTCTAACCATTGTAATAGTCAAAATCCTTTTAACAGAGGTTGACCTAACAGTCATATATTAAATCCTTTGAAAAAGGTTGCATTCTAATGGAGTGCATGTAAGTCCTATGACTAGGCTCACTTTTAATAGGGTGATTGAAATCCTTTAACTAGGTCACACCTAACAGTGTGTATTGTAACCTTTGACAGGGTTGGCTTTTTATCGAGCTCACTTCAGAAGAGTGAAAATAATAGTAGCATGTTACAAAGTGGTTTTTCCCAAATTGGGTTTCCACTATAAATCCTAGTGTTAATACTTGTGTGAATGTTTAGATCTGAACATTACTATGTTTTGCAAGTTAAGTTACAGCTAGGTAGTGGACTTCATTGTTAGATGTTTCTATTATTGAATCAGTGATGACCAAGTTTGTTTTGGTTTTGGATCTGATTTAAGGATAAGTTTTTGAGATTATTTTATACATCAGGACCTGAGAACAACTGATTAACCCCTCCTCTCTATTGTTCTAAATCATATTAACACTATTTTTTTGGTCATCTTGGCTTCAAACAGACATCACGGTTGCATTCAGAGTGTCCAAGAACCCCAAGATCCATATAAAATTTATCCAATTTGGACAAAGTTGGAATCTATGAGAAAAAAATTTGCAATCGGCCCCGGCATGGATCCCGAGGCAATCACTATTTTTTGGAGCACTTCTAGCCCAAACGGACCTCGCAAATGCATCCAAAAGGCCCGAGATAGTCAAAAATCATATAAGACTTGTCAATTTTTGACAAGTTGGCCTTTTACGTAAAAAAAATTTGTGTACCAGGACCGTATGGCCCTAGCATGCACTCCGAGGCATGCGTACGGTGATCAAAAAATAAAAAAAATTGTTTGGATGGCTGCCGGCCACTGCTCCACTTAGCCCAGTAGCCATCATAGAGCGCTCCTCAGCCCGCACCTGTGTCACTGCGCTCCGCCCGCCCTAGCACCATTTTCTGAGCCCCTGGTCACCCCTGCGACCAGAGCCTAATTTTTCAACCCCCTGATAGTTTAGAGCTGTGATGGCTATTTGGCCATCAATTTTAAGCTCGCATGTTTGTTGATGTCATCAAAATCTTTGCACATTTTTTGGCTTTTTGGAGGCATCTGTGCTTTTTTTCGAATATCTCGAGCATTTGGGATCGTAATTGGGCGTGCAATATATCATCAAAAAGCTAGTTTCGAGCTCAATCCAAATTTTCTATTATGGTTTTGTGATTTTTCCATTTTGATGCTCTTTTTTGCTATCAAATTTAGATGTTCTCTATGATCGTGGCGTTTCAAACCTCCTACATTCCGGGATCTGTTTCTCTTGCATCTGGGCTCCATTTTCGGAAAACAAGATATTGTTAGAAAGCTCTTTATGAAATTTTATCAGATCTGATGGTTTCATGTGTGTTTTTTTCCTTTTTCTGACATCACCCATCCTCAGATCATTGCAGACACCTTCTTTGGGCCCTCCAACGTAGCTGTTAGTTTTTTGCTCATATCTTGAGCATAAGGTGTCAAAATTTGGCAAACAAGTTATCATCAGAAAGCTGATTCTGAGCTCTTTCCAAATATGGAGGTTATATTTTTTGGTTTTATTTTTCTAATGGTGTTTTTCTTTGTCAAAGCTAGATCTTCAGTTCTGCACTCTGGGAGCTCTATCTTGCGCATCCGGACTCCATTTTTGGAAAATGATATATTGTTGGAAAGCTTGTTCAGAGAGATTTTCAGTGCTATGAGTAATTTTTCCAGATTCTTCTCTAGGTTCATTTTATTCAGATTCTTGTTTTTTTGTAGTCTGGTGGATATCTTGGTTGTTTCAGGTCCTAGGATCTCTTCCCTTCGAGGGATGGCTCGTCTTAGGTTGTTCTTTTTTTTCAACAGCCTTTGATCTTCTTTGAGCATTGTATACTTCACTTTTTTAGCATTCTTTGATGCACACACACGGAGATAAAGTGTCATTCTATTGCTTTGATGGGATCTTGCACATGTTCATGTTATATGTACTTGCACTCCATTATAAAGTGCCAGGGGGGTTTGATGTTTGCCTTTGTTTTCCATCTTCTTTTGTCATGTGAGCATTCCTCCAATGAAATTAGCCTTAGGTATCTCTATATTTTTTTGTACTCTCTCTGCACATTCAATGTTTTAGATTCTTCTTCATCATGCAGTTCATATTGGACAATATTTTTAGTGTACCTATCATTACTCCCTTGTCAGTAGTATGGGGGGGTTGCTACTATTGGTTCTACTACTTCCTTGGTTTGATAGTGTGAGCTATGTATTCAGTATTTGATCATATGTACTAGGTAGTTCCAGTGGCTGGGTACCTATGCATTCCAGTGAGATGGATCATTTACTATATGGACACTCTTTTCTTTCCTATTTTTGGATGCACTCTTCCAACTTTGATTAATCAGCTCTTTAGGCTTTTGGTGTTTATGCCATCTGTATCTTCAAGTTCAAGTGTTTTCCTTTGTTTGCCTCCTGATTCGAGTAGTGTTATTTGAGGGCACTCATACAGATTACAATCTTCTCTACTTGGTCATATTTATGTGGAGGATCATTCAGATCATCAGTTTCTTCTTGACAGAGTTTGCAGTTTCATGCTTCAGTGATGTTGTACATGTTCATTTTTGTTCCTATTTTCTGGAACATTCCTAGTTTTGGAGGCTTCTTTAGTCCTTCAGACTAGTCTTGGTCTCTTTTTGGAGTAGAGTTTTTCCCATGTGGTTTTCTCTATTTCTCCGCTTTGTAGAGACTCTCTTTTGTACTTAGGTACCTTATTAGGCCTTTTATTGCTAGGACCCATTTGCTTTTAGTTGTTCTTTCTAGGTTTTTAGCTTCTCCCAAAGTTTATCTTAAGGGGGGGTGTTAGAGTAAGTAAGTGTTTACTGATTAATTGAATCATATTGATTTAATTATTTAGTCACTTATTACCTCTTTCGACTTAAGCTAAACTTTAGGCATATAATAATTAATTTCTTTATTAATTATTATTATGCAACCTAGGGTTTTACCTTTTTAGGTTTTCTGATCTCCTTTTATAAGGATTGATCTCATAACACTTTGTAACCTTTTCTGACATTTCATTATTGATTGCAACTTTTGTTTTTGCAAATCAAGGATTTCTCCTCTCTTGTGGATCAATGCATTCAGGCCTCCATAGTTGTTTGCTTCTTCTCTCTCTTTCTATGATAGGTGTTTGCATGTAGGTGTTCTTGGGAGTTGTGGGTTGTTTTCATCAACTCCAACACCCCACTTTGTGCAGGCGCTGGTAGGAAAGAGTGAGGTTGAGAAAACCTCCATCCATGCCTGGGAACTTAGTCCAGATTCTGATACATGAATTTCATTAAAGGACATTTCCTCCTTTTTAAATTTATAGTGCACAAATGTTTCAAAGAAAAAGATATTATACAATTTGATTTGTATCAACTATTTAAGCTCTGGATTAATGGGTCCTCGTATTGAGTCATTTGTATGTTACTGGCCCTTGAGGAGTCTTTTCGATCTATGTTGCATTTTATTTCTTATTTCATTCATGACTTCTAATCTTGCTTTCTTGTCACATCTCAGCTTTGACTAAGATCATCGTTAGTCTTTTCATGATTTTAAAGAGAGAAACATTTATGTTGAAATTAAAACTTGTATTGTTTAAACATATGAATAATAATTATCCTTACCAAGGATGGTTTGGGAGAAGAAAGGCATTTTCTCGGTCTGCATTGCTTGCAAAGGGTTTTCAAGACCCTACCTACTTGTTGGAAACAATTGTCTGAAGGAAATTGCTACTCAATTATGTATTGTCTTTGATGTCACACAATGTCATAGTCCACAGCAACCAGTTACTACCGAGCTCAGTCGGTCTGCCAGACAGGAATATTAGTGCTTACCGAGTCCACTCGGTTATCAAAGAAAATCAGTGTCTACCAAGTTCACTCGGTTACCAAAGGAAATTTAGTGTTTACCGAGTTTAGTCGGTCATCGAAGAAAAGTTAGTGTTTACCGAGTTCATTCGGTCATCGAAGAAAAGTTAGTGTTTACCGAGTTCAGTCGGTCATCGAAGAAAAGTTAGTGTTTACCGAGTTCAGTCGGTTATCCAAGGTAAAGGATTGTCGGTGTTTACCAAGTTCCCTCGGTCTCCGAAAGATTATAGAAAGTTATGGTCACCGAGCACTGTCGGCCCTTGAAGGATTTTTGCAAATAGAGTTTGCTTAATTCAGCCGACTGTTATACTAAATAATGTCGATTTGACAAATCTAAAATCATATAAATAAAAGGTCAAATGTGAAAAAGAAAACAAAAAGATAAAGCAGAAGATTTACAGAAGAAAAGCAAGAAAGGTGTATTCAAATTTGTGAAGGATGTTCAGATATCCTTGAGGTGCAGCAGAGATTTATTCGATCAGAAAGGATCAGACTTATGCAGAACAGAGATCTGTAATCAGCAAGATAGTTGCATTATTATACAGGTCATTTTTTTTTATTGTTACCTTCTTATCATTGTAACAGTGAATTCTAAATCTCTTAACCGAGTTGGTTTAACAACCATATTGTAAATCCTCTAACAAGGTGACAATTCCATTCAATTGTTTTCAAGACCTCTTACCAGGCCACTCCTAGCAGGGTGTTTTAAATCCTCTAACAAGGTCACACCTAACAGTGTGTTTTGTAACCTTTTACCGGGTTGGCTTCTAACCGGGCATCACTTCAGAAAAGTGAAAATCAGTATCTAGATACATTGGTGGTTTTTCCCATATTGGGTTTCCACGTTAAATCTTGTGTCTCTTGTGTTCTTAATTGCTTTCTCAATCATATACATGTGCTGATGAATATCTAAAGATAATTTTGCTAATACTTTCTGCATCTTCAATATTACTGCAATCTATTTACCGAGTGCTAAAATAGATAACATTGTTAAGATATCCTAAGGGTTCTGGAAAGAATTAATTGTGAAGTGTTTTATGGTTGACTGATTCACCCCCCCTCTCAGTCACTTCATCCATATTCCATCAATTGGTATCAGAGCATTTGGTGCTTGGAGGAAGGGTTTCAAAGACCTAAGCTAAAGATCAGGATGTCTTACAAGAGGGAAATTCCAAAGCTCAACAGAGATAACTTTTCAGCATGGAAAGGTCTCATGCGACTTCATCTGGCTTCCATTGGTGATTCAAGATGCAAATACATTGATGAAGAATACACAATTCCTAATGGCGCATTAACTGTTGAAGACATTGTAGATAAAAAGACTCACAACACCATGATGATAGACATTGCATCTACTCTCAGCTATGAAGAATTTGATGATATTAAAGACTGCACTACTGCATATGAAATGTGGATGGCACTGAAGAAAATATATGGTGGTGATGCAAATGTGAAAAGAGCCAAAGCAGAAAGCCTAAGAGGACAGTTTGACAAGATGAATATGAAGGAAGATGAAAACATTGCAAAATATGTTGAAAGAATCAAAGCAAGTGTAAGTGCAATTAGAGCTTCTGGAGGAACAATCTCAGATGAAACTGTTATAAGTAAGGTACTCAGAACATTACTCCCTATCTATGCAATAAGAGTATCAGCTATTCAAGAAAGAAGATGTGAAACAAACCACAATATAACTTTGGATGCTTTAGTTGGAAGATTGACAGCCTTTGAATTAGACAACTATGACAAGTATGTTCCTAGTTCCAAAAATATTGAATCAGCATTTGAGGCCAAGGTTTCACTAAAGAAGAACAAGAAAATTAAAGAAGTTCAGTCAAAAAGTGAAGAAGTATCAGAAGAAAGTTCTGATAGTGATCTTGAAATTGTAGAAGCATTACTTGCAAAGAAGTACTCTAGAGGGAAAGGTAAATATAAAGGTAAAACTCCTTTAATCTATTTTTCATGTGAAGAAATTGGACATATTGCAGCTAGGTGCCCAAACAAGCAAGTCAAGAGAGAGAAGAGAAGTCACAAGTACTATGGCAAAAAGAATTTCAAATCATACAAGGATAAAGGTAAGAAATCATGTTTTATGGCTAAAGATTCTGATGATAGTGAAGAAGAAATTGTCTTTATTGCTATAAAAGATGAATTTGATGATGATGAAGATAAGATGGCACTTATTTCTCATATAAGCAAAGATGATATATGGATAATAGACAGCGGATGTTCACACCACATGACTGGTGACAAGACAAAATTTGAATATCTAGAAGACTGTGATAGTGGTAATGTAAGATTTGGAAACAATGAACCTTGTTGTATAAAAGGAAAAGGAAGAATCTCATTAACCAAAGAACTCATATGTGATAATGCTTATTGGGTTGAAGGACTAAAACATAATCTTCTAAGTGTAGCACAGCTAATCAACACTAGTTTTAAGTTGAATTCATGAATGGTCAAGCAAGACTGCTGGATGGAAAAGGAAAACTCATTGGATCAGGCAAACAAATGAAAGGTAACTTATTTTATCTTGATCTCAATGAATATTCATGCTTTATTGCTCAAATAGAAGAAAGTTGGCTATGGCACAAAAGGTTATGTCATGTGAATTTTGATAACATGATAAAAATAAGCAAATTCAAGAAGGTTAGAGGCATTCCTACTTTGAAGAAACCTGACACTGGTCTATGTAAGAATTGTCAGATTGGCAAAATGAGTAAAACTAGTTTCAAGAGTAAGAACTATCAGTCTAAAGAAATTTTGGAAATTGTGCATACTGATTTATGTGGACCTATTGGAATACAAAGCTATACTGGAGATAAATTCTTTATTCTTTTCGTTGATGATTATTCTAGAATGATGACTGTTATGTATTTAAGAGAAAAATCAGAAGCATTTGAAAAGTTCAAATGGTACTTAGCAAGAGTAGAAAAGGAAACAGGGAAAAGATTGAAATGTTTAAGATCAGACAGAGGTGGTGAATTCATCTCCCATGATTTTAACAACTTTTGCATTGAAAGAGGAATCAAAAGATAGGTATCAGCTCCTAGAACTCCTGAGCAGAATGGAATAGCAGAAAGAAGAAACAGATCTATTATGGATTGTGCAAGGACTCTAATGATAGAAAAGAACATCGCTATAAAGTACTGGAAGGAAGCTATCAGCACTGCAGTTCATACCTTGAACTGAGTACAACTGAAGAAAGACACATTCAAAACTCCTTATGAATTATGGTATGGCTATAAACCCAATGTAAGTTACATGAAAATATTTGGTAGCAAGTGTTATATCTTAAAAGAATCTTAAGATACTTAAGAGGAACTGAAGAATATGGTTTGTGGTATAAATTTGGAGGCAATCTAGACTTAAAAGTGTTTACTGATGTTGATTGGGCAGGAAACATTGATGACAGAAAAAGAACAAGTGGTGGAGCATTTTTTCTTGGAAAAAGACTGGTATCCTGGACTAGTAAAAAGCAGAATTGCACATCTCAATCCACAGCTGAAGCAGAATATGTTGCTGCTACAGTAAACTGTTCAAATATTGTTTGGTTTAAACAGCTATTAGAAGGTATGAAGGTTGAAATCAAAGAACCAGTTGTTATATTTTGTGACAATACCAGTGCAATAAACATTTCTAAGAATCCAGTGATGCATTCCAAAACCAAGCACATTGCTATTAAATATCACTTTGTCAGAGAATTGGTGCAGGATAAGGAAATCAGATTAGAATATATTCATACAAAAGAACAGATTGCAGACATTTTTACCAAACCATTACCTAAGGATGCATTTGTGTATCTAAGAGGTAAGTTAGGGGTCATTCCCCTATCCGAGGCTCACTAAATATAGTTTTAGTGATGCATCAACCAGAACATGATTGAAAATCAACCAGTTGATGTAGCATATTCAAGGAATCATTGCATATGAATCAGTACTTGAGGTACATTAATTTTCACTAGTAATATGTGAATTGTCTTTGGCATGTGTTGTCAAAGAGGGAGTGTTTGCTATGTCTTTGCTATTACTTCAAGAAATTTTCAATAATCAGAAGGAAGAATTTTCAGGATACAGGAAGTTTGCTGACAGAGGGAGATTTGAATCTGAACCGAGCTAACTCTTTCAAATTTCTTATGATATGACATATTGTGTTGCCATCAATGCCAAAGAGGGAGATTGTTGGAAACAATTATCTGAAGGAAATTGCTACTCAATTATGTATTGTCTTTGATGTCACACAATGTCATAGTCCGCAGCAACTAGTTACTACCGAGCTCAGTCGGTCTGCCAGACAGGAATATTAGTGCTTATCGAGTCCACTCGGTTATCAAATAAAATCAGTGTCTACCGAGTTCACTCGGTTACCAAAGGAAATTTAGTGTTTACCGAGTTCAGTCGGTCATCGAAGAAAAGTTAGTGTTTACCGAGTTCAGTCAGTCATCGAAGAAAAGTTAGTGTTTACCGAGTTCAGTCGGTCATCGAAGAAAAGTTAGTGTTTACTGAGTTCAGTCGGTTATCAAAGGTAAAGGATTGTCGGTGTTTACCGAGTTCCCTCGGTCTCCGAAAGATTATAGAAAGTTATGGTCACCGAGCACTGTCGGCCCTTGAAGGATTTTTGCAAATAGAGTTTGCTTAATTCAGCCGACTGTTATACTAAATAATGTCGATTTGACAAATCTAAAATCATATAAATAAAAGGTCAAATGTGAAAAAGAAAACAAAAAGATAAAGCAGAAGATTTACAGAAGAAAAGCAGGAAAGGTGTATGCGAATTTGTGAAGGATGTTCAAATATCCTTGAGGTGCAGCAGAGATTTATTCGATCAGAAAGGATCAGACTTATGCAAAACAGAGATCTATAATCAGCAAGGCAGTTGCATTATTATACAGGTCATTTTTTTTTATTGTTACCTTCTTATCATTGTAACAGTGAATTCTAAATCTCTTAATTGAGTTGGTTTAACAACCATATTGTAAATCCTCTAACAAAGTGACAATTCCATTGAATTGTTTTCAAGACCTCTTACCAGGCCACTCCTAGCAGGGTGTTTTAAATCCTCTAACAAGGTCACACCTAACAATGTGTTTTGTAACCTTTTACCGGGTTGGCTTCTAACCGGGCATCACTTCAGAAAAGTGAAAATCAGTATCTAGATACATTGGTGGTTTTTCCCATATTGGGTTTCCACGTTAAATCTTGTGTCTCTTGTGTTCTTAATTGCTTTCTCAATCATATACATGTGCTGATGAATATCTAAAGATAATTTTGCTAATACTTTCTGCATCTTCAATATTACTGCAATCTATTTACCGAGTGCTAAAACAGATAACATTGTTAAGATATCCTAAGGGTTCTGGAAAGAATTAATTGTGAAGTGTTTTATGGTTGACTGATTCACCCCCCCTCTCAGTCACTTCATCCATATTCCATCACTACTAACAACTAAAAACAACTTCTCAAAAAATTACCTATTACTATGAAAAGGATAAAAACTATACCTCTCTCCAATGCCCATGAACTTAGCTTACATTGTCATTGCTAACAGTTTAATGAAAGACTAATGTGATTTAGAACACAGAGTCTACACCATTGAAAAAAGGGAAACCAAGGCTATATGTCGACTAAAAGATCCAAGAAGGAGAATAAGGAGGTAAATGTAAAAAAGACACGCAGAGAAAGCACCAAAATAAATAGAACATAGCCTCATCTATCTAATAGCATAAATTTGATCAAGAAGAAAAATAGACACTGCAAGAAGATCCTTAGCCTAAAGTTGACACAAAGCCTTTTGTGTTGACTTCAAGATAACGATCCTCATGGAGAATAAGGCCAAACAGGAACATGCAATGAGAGAGGAAGAGAGCTAAAACCTAACATACCTAATTCAAATCATAAGGATAAAAGGCTTAGCCCTAGTTAAATATAAATTTGAATTTCAACCACCTACCTAACAATAGAACCATGATGACAGGGCCAACCAATTACAAAAAGATTATAGTAGAGTAAAGAATACACTTTTCCAATAAAGTCTTACTCCAGTTTATCCTTTTAAATGCCTAATGCTATTATGAGTTTGAAATGAGATCATTCATCATTTGATCATGGTTTTCCTTTCTAATGTAAACTTAAGAATAATACATAAAAAATACAGATCTAAGTATTTATATATTTGTATACAAATAATTTATCTGTATATATAATTATGCATAACTCCAACTAAAATAAATATATATATATATATATAGATATATTTCTATATATATATATATATATATATATTTAATCACATATTTATACATACATACATACATACATACATACATACATACATACATATATATATATATATATATATATATATATATATATATATATATATATATATATATATATATATATATATATATATATATATATATATATATATATATATATATATATATATATATATATATATATATATATATATATATATGTATGTATGTATAGAAATATGTTTATATATGTATATATATTTCTATATATATATATCTCTCTATATTTAGATGTTTATCTGTGATGGTAGGAAAATATCATGTTAAAATATCTCAAATGTTGTTTAAAACTATCATCTCTTTAAGACTGATTTTGAGGTTTCATTTATTGATATTCCATCCAACCTCTAGTGATCAATGCTTCAAAGTTTTATATTAAATTTAGGGTTTAATAAATTTTACCTGAGGTTTTATCCATTGCTCAAGCTCATTACCCTACAACCATGCTAGTTCCTTTCCATTTTCTCCAAAAGGACCATTGCCTTAAGGGCTGAGATCGCCTGAAGGCTAGGCTTAGAAGGGCGTGGAAGGGTAGTGAAATTCACTGAGGGAGGTACTGAAGAAATCTCACCTGGGCTCCCAGATAAAGTAATTAAAGGATATTTATTTGATTTAATGCATGCATAAAGCTTCCTAGTTAGATGTACTGAACCTTTGCAAAACCCATATATTTTGAATAAACTTTATAATATAAAATAGAATTCATTACTTTCCTAGTATGTTAATCATCTTCTATCTGTTAGGTCCCATACATATAGACAAATACAAAAAGCTTTATGTAATACTACTATCAAATGTCAAGAGTGGCTATTAAAGTTCACTTTACCTAATTAACTACTAATCACCTATTATTGTTACCCTCTAATCTTTTTTAATCACATTATAGCTCCATGATTCACCATCCTTACGTAGAATGATGATTTCTTCCTTTCCCTCATCGGTGTGATTGTTTCTTGAACATTTCCTCATAGAAGGGGTGACAATATTTACATTGTTGATCTCATCTTCATCCATTTCTACTAGTATTTTAATGCCTTCCTCTCTCCATTAATTCAGGATCCAGTCAAGTTCCACCTCCTCCTTAAGCACTGTGGTTGTTAGGAAGTCTAGGTTACACCTCATCACTGGCCAATGTTTGTCAAATTTTCCCTCATCCTTGAAAAACAACAATGGCAAGTGCTAGAAATTAGGAATGTTAGGTAATGCTACCAGTGTTGTTTTCATGTATAGTTCTGGAAAGGGAATTGTTAGATTTTTATCTATGTCAAACATTGCCTTGTCCAATCCACCCAGGAGGTCTTCTTTAAAAATCACTTTTGTAGCCTCTATTATCCTAGCCTTGTCTATTCCATTGAATGCTTCCAGTGCAATAAAAAGCCCTACAATGTGGCCATTGACATGAATAGTGAATTAGTTGTCAAAGTAGTCATCCCCCAGTCCCTTTTCCAGAGCTCTGTGCACTAAATCCAAAAGAGGGTTGAGGATTCCATTCCACCTCTCCAGCTTGATGTTGCCTCTAAAGACCATTTTCCTATTCTCCTTCATATGGAAGGTAAGTATTCTTGACTCCATCCTTTTCTCTAATAGAAATCTTTACAAGTTAAACTTCACTTACCAATCTTCAATGTTATCCTATGTCACCATTAATCCCTAATCTTTCATGATGGGAAGCTTATCTTATGCGTGATCACTCAAGCATTAATTCTCCATCATCTCACCCTCATTATGTACTTTTAAGATCTTAGGAACAAGTGTCGATATATTATTTAAGGCCCTTCTAGATTTTAAACAAATTCAAGTTTTCTGGATTCTTGAAAAGGAGAGAGGCATCGGAGTCATGATAATTAAAATTATTATTAATTACTTGTTGCCGGATGTGATGGCCATGTACTGATATTTCAAGGCACTAATTGATTTTAATATGATTTTGGATATGAGAGGATCCTACTAATAATTATTGTGTTTGATTACCTAGGGTGCTCAAAACGAGACTTTCTTTCTTGATTGCCTTCAAACAATAGGCCAAACATCTATCCTAAAGTTTGGTGAGTAAATGTGTATCTATTCTCCTGGGAAAATCTATAAAAGCTAGGGATCCACTACACGCCTAACCAATAGCGATTATATTTATATATTTGTAGGATAAGTATAAGTGAATATGTATATGTATATATATATATATATATATATATAAAACTATATATATATATATATATATATATATAACTATATATATATATGTATGTATGTATGTATGTATGTATTATATATAGCTTTTGATCTTATCAAATAAAATGAAAAAATTATATACATAGGGGTATTGATATAAATAAATCTATATATATGAATATTAATATGTCTGTAGATTTATGAGAGGAAGCATACTTATATCTAAATATCTATATATCTATGTATATATATGTGTGTGTGTGTGTGTAAGTTTATGAAAATGTGATTATAAATGTATGTATGTATGTATGTATGTATGTATGTGTATATATATATATATATATATATATATATATATATATATATATATATATATATATATATATATATATATATATTTGTATATATATATATATATATTTGTATATATATATATATATATATTTGTATATATATATATATTTGTATATATATATATATTTGTATATATATATATATATATTTGTATATATATATAATTTGTATGTATTCATTTTTATAATAAAAACTCTATGGAAAAGGATTCTATTTATCGGTAAGCCAGTTGTTTCTGATGTGAGTATAAGTATTAGTGTGATAGTTGGATGAAATAGATATTTTCCTTATTGCATATAGTTTTCACAACTAAAAACCACTAATTTGGATATTTTTTTACTATTAGAATGGTATTTTTTTTTTTTTAAGTGTTTAAATTATGTACCTATGGATATGCTCAAGAAGGGGCAGTTTACAAATAAATGATCAGTGTTCTCTTCACTATTTTCACAAAGAGGGCATCTACTTGGTCCTGAGAAGTCCATCTTCTTAAATCTATCTATAGTTAGTAGTCTATAATTAAGGGCTAGCTAGGTGCAGAAACTAGCTTTAGGAAGACAATCCTTGTTCCAAAAAAGGTTGATTGCAATATTTGTCTTGGATCTCTTATGGTTTTTGTTGATGAGATTATATCCACCTTTTGTGTTATATTCTCCATTTTTTTATCTGTCCCATTCTGAAATATCCTTGGATTTATTCATAGAGATCTTTCTTTTGTTGAGAGTTTCCATCAATAGCTTTTCCTTTGCTATAGGTAAACCTATATCTTTGATGGATTTCCATACCCATTCTTCTCCATTAAAAACTATATAATGTTTAAGGTGTATCCCCTTTTTTGCTTCTAAGAGGTTTTTGAGGGAAGTATTGTTGAGTTTTTTAAATAAGGCTTCATATCCTCCCCAGGAATCTGTCCAAAAAAGTACCTCATCACCTGTGCCTAGATTCCATGTAAGTTTGTTCATAATGATGTGCCTACATTCTAATAGAAAATTCCATATTTTGGATCTTTTCAAAGGATTAATCTCTCTAAAAATGTTAATGGGGGATTTGTCTTTGAGATATTTGTTTATTAAAATCATGGCCCATTTAGCCTGTGGGTTTCTAAATAATCGACACACTAGTTTTTCTCCTAGAGCTCTTCCTTGATCTCCAAGGTTCTTGAGACCTACTCCTCCTTCATCCTACAGTTTACAAACATGTTCCCAAGAAATTAGGGGAATTTTATTCTTTTCCCGACTTCCTTTCCAAAAGAAAGTTCTCAAGTGCTTGTTTATTTCTAAAAATTTGTTGGAGGGGAGTTGAATGCATGATAATTGATAGGTTGGCATGGCTGCCAAGACAGACCTTACAATGGTTGCTCTTCCCGTTGAGGATATCCATTTGCCCTTCCAAGAGTTCATTCTGTTCTTGATTTTCTCTATCATAGGGTCCCAAATGTCTGTGGCTCTATTGTCCTTTACCAATGGAAGGCCTAGGTATATGTAGGGTAGCTTACCCTACTTAAAATTTAAGATCCTACAAATGTCCGTTACCACTTTCTTATCAATGTTAAAGAAAAATATTTTAGATTTATCTCGATTAATTTCTTGTCTTGATGCAATGGTGTATGAATCCAAGATCTTTTTGAAAGACCTAGCCTCTTTTATTTTGCTAGCACCATAGAGCAGGGTGTCATCTAAAAAATGATGATGGGTCATTGGATCTATGTCTATTGTGATGGTTATGCCTTCAATAGATCCCTTCTCATGTTCCTTTGTGATAGCCCTACCCAAGGCTTCAGCCATAATTATGAATAAAAAAGGGGAGATGGGATCTCCCTGTCTTAAGCCCCTAGAGATACTGAAAAAACCTTCTGGAGTTCCATTCACTAATACTGATATTGATGGTGTAGAGATGCATTCAAAAATCAGGTTGATCCAGCTTCTGGAAAATCCAAAAGCTTCCATGCATTTACATAGGAATCTCCATTCCACCTTATCATATGCCTTCTTGATATCTAACTTGATAAGCATACTTGGGTTCTTTTTTTTTTTTAACCAAGTGAATGGCTTCTTGTGCTATGATGACTCTATCAAAAATAGATCTGCCAGGGACAGACCCTGATTGTTCTTCACTAATGAGAAAGGGAATGATTTTTTGAAGCCTAATAGATAAGGTTTTGGTTAAGAGATTATATAGGGTATTGCATAGTGCGATCGGTCGAAAGGCATTGAGGCTGACTAGTTTCTCATTTTTTGGGATAAGAGCTATAAAGGTGTTGTTTACTTCTTTCAACATTCTTCCTTAGTTTCTAATAGTTTCTAATGCATCTATTACCTCCTTTCCTATGAAATACCAACATTTCTGAAAAAAGACAGCAGAGAAACTGTCTGGGCCTGGGGATTTATCTGGATGCATCTGCATGAGAGCGGTTTTGACCTCCTCTATTGTGAATTTCTCTATTAGAGATTTATTGTGAAATTTAGTTATGACTTTTAGAATATTTTTAAGTAATTCAGTTTGATTATATATATTTGAATGTTCCCAATTATTGAGAATGTTGTTAAAGTACTAGACTAATTTTGTGGCTATTTCATTTGGATCATTTATTGTGTTTCCCCTTTCATCCTTGATATGTGAAATTCTATTAATATTCCTTCTCTGCTTGGTGCTGTTATGAAAAAAATTTGTATTCCTATCCCCTGCTTCCAGCCATGTTTCTCTAGATTTTTATTTCCAGTAAAATTCATCTCTTGCCAGAATTTCCTCATATTCCAAAATTAGATTCTTCTCTTTTACATATAGATCATCATCCATACCTTTATTAATTACTTACAAATTTATGTCACTCAATTCCTTTTCTAATTTCAGTTTTGAATCAAAGATATTGCTGAACTTATTTGCATTCCAGTCTAGAAGTTTCCTTTTTATCCATTTTAATTTGTTTACAACAATGAACATTTTGGAACCCAAAAAGTTAGGTTCAGTCCATCATTGTTCAATAAGGTTCATAATTTTAGGATCTCTAAGCCATGCTTGTTCGAATTTAAAGGGGCATTTTTTTTGCTTTACCTCTGCCTAAAAGTTTAGCATTACTGGATAATGATAAGATCCCAAGACAGGTAGGATCTTGGATTTTAAGGAATGATATGTATTAATCAGATGACCTTTGAGAAAGAATCTATCTAGTTTTTCTGCTATGTTACAAAAACCTTGTCTTCTATTGTTCCATGTGAAGGAATTTTCCTCTGTGGGGATTTCTAGTAAGGAAATCCTTTCCATCCAGTTGGAAAAGTCCTTGGCAGTTATGGGGAGTGAGCAGCTACCCCTTTTTTTTTGAGGATTTTGTTATAACATTAAAGTCTCCTCCTAGAATCCATAGTGAGTCCGGGCTTTGGCTGAGGAGGGATTCAATTTCCTGCCAGACTCCCAGTTTATCTTTATTTTGTATTGGACCATATATGTTAATAATACTAAAAGTTAGATTATTTCTAAAGTTTCTTACAATGCCACTCATCCAGAATTGTCTGACTTCTGTGATATCAACTAAAAGGCATCGAGGATCTCATATAATGGCCAAGCCACTTGAGGCTCCTATTCCTGGTGAGGCTATGAGTTCACTAATTCCTAATTTTCTTTTAAAGATTTGCATTTTTGTGCTGTTCATTTTCATTTCCTGAATTAAAATAATTTATGGATTATAGGTATTTATGTAGTGTTTGATTAGTCATTTCTTGTTAGGGGCATTCATGCCCCTAACATTCCAAGTGAGGATATTCATAGCACCATGGGAAGGATCTTCCCCTTCCCAAGATGAAGAAGTGTGGTGATTTTCACCTGCCCTACAGCCTCACCTGCTTGCTCTCTCAATTCAGTCTTCAGTTTCCTTCCCCTTTTCCTTGATCTTTTTGCACAGTCTGGAGAACTTCGGCTCTCCTTACATAGGGCAATCCCTAAGGAACTTGATTCTTGATTTTCCTTATCCTTAAGTTCTATTAACATTTTTTCCACACCTCCATTATTTCTCATTTCTTCTAACATAATACCCTCAATGAGGAGTTCCTTATGAAGGTCCAATTATTCCTTGTCATAGATCTCATCAAGGAATTGGTCCATTAATTCTTCTGTTACTATTTCTCCTATATAATCTAAAATTGTCTTGACTTCTTCCTCTATTTTACTATCCTTTGAAAATGTTTCTTTACCATGTTTATCTTCCCCAGAAGATATTTGTCTTGAAGGCCCTCCCATGTGCTCTTTTGTTGTTTCCTTATTCGTTAGGGTTAAAAGGTCTGCTGAAATTATGTTGCTCAGATTGGTGTTTCCTCCATGTTTCAGAACATGTTGCTCTGTGAAGCTATCATCATTCCTTTCTTCTTCAACGTTGAGATTAAAATATTTTACCTCTGCTTGAGATATTTAATCATTTATAATAATTATAAATTTAAATTATTTTTTCTTACATTTTTTAGTTAACCAATTTTGAAAACTAATATAATTCAAAATCATAATTTAATATTTAAAAAACTAATTTAATAATTTTATTTTTTGTTTTTTCATAATTATTATTATGATTTCCTAATACAATTATTATTAAGTATTTTTTTAAAAAATTATTAAATGTGTAGAATTTAATAATTTAATATTATTATTATTATTTCATAATATAATTTATCTTTCTGAATTAACATTTCATAATTCTAAAAACCACTTTTATTAAAATCATAATTTTTAATAATTTTAAAATTAATTTAATACAAACAAATGAATTTTTTGGTTGAAGTTACCTAGGAATGGTAGAGCAAAATTATGAATAATATTGATGATTTGGTACTAAGAGCGGTAAAAGCCATTTTAGGGGAAGAATTTTTGCAGACTGATCACACATTTATGGTTAATAGTGACATTTCAACTATTTTTATCTCTATTCTCTTGGTGATGGGAATATCTAAGACATAAGCTATTTAGTTATGCGGGGGGTTAATAGGAACCTACTAGGAGACATGGAGAGGGCTATAAAAAATGTGGATGTTAATTTAATGGTTTGTATCCTATAGATTTTGATAATGGAGATGGTCTGGAATACCCTCATGAGGAAGATATCACCAAGAGACTGATTCTAATTATGAGGGATAAGAGGGCTTTTGAAAGACAGAAACCAACCATAGCAAGGAATATAGAATTTTTTTAAAAATGGCTAGCACAGAAGGTAGCCACAGAGATGGATTGGAGGAAAAACTATTTGATTGAGGAAGGGTATGTCCTATTTGAAGAATAAAATCAAGATAATGTAGGTCATGAAAGACCATAGTTGAGTGAGGAAAAGAAGTTGGGCAAAATAAAAATTGTTGATTCAAGGAAGATAGGAAGAAACCACTGAAAAAGGGTCATAGAAATAGTAGAAGAGACCTCTAGTTCCTCGACTGTAAAATTGTTGATAATAGCCCACTCAAGGAAAGCAAGAAGAGAAAAGGCTTTAGTCGCAGGCTTTAAGCTTCTCCAACGGATCAAATGAACATTGCAAGACCATCTTCAAGGCATTGAGATTTAGTTGTTAGATTGGTTAAGATAAGTTTTTGGATAGTAGGTTTATTCCCCTATTTCATGAGCTAAATTTTATAGAAATCTTTTGGAATCTATAGAATGTTTAGCTCATTTTGTCACTGATATTGCTTAGGAGGTGATTTTTTGTCTATATTGATAGTTTGGAGATCTCCCTATGTTAGGGTAGTGCTAAAATCATGTGATCTAGTTTAAGTCTATTGTAGAATGCTCAAACAATTAAGAATTTCTCATCAACTGACTATGTTTTATGATGATATCGAGTTTATGTATATATTATGTAAATTTTACTCATTTACTAGTAATACAAAACTTGGCTTTAGCGTTTTATTAATTAAAAAAAATTTAAAAAATTAATTTAATTATTTTTTATGATTATCATTATTACGATTATATATATATATATATATATATATATATATATATATATATATATATATATATATATATATATATATATATATATATATATATATTAAAAACTAATTAATGACAATTTTTAAAACTAATTTCATAAAATATCAGAACTTTCAAATAGTAATTTAATAATTTTATTTTTCATTTAATATTTTTTATAATTATTATTATAATTTTTTAGTATAATTTTAAAAAATCTTTCTCAAGAGTTTTCAACAATGTTTAAAATTAGTTTCATATAAATGTTTAATAATAATTTACTATTTGAAAAGATAACTAAATAATTTATTTTATATGTAGAATTTTATATAATTTTTTTAATTATAGAGTAGTTTTAAAAGTGGTCAAAAAATATTTTTTTTAAAAAAAATATATAATTAAATCATAATAATGATAATTATGAAAAATAATTGAATAAAATTAATTTTGAAATTGACAAAAAAATATTTTTAAAATATAAAAAAATTATATTATAAAATTATAATGATAAAATTGAATTATTAAACTATAAATATTTAATAATTGAAAAAATAAATTAATTAGTTATACTTTTTTTCAAAATATAATAATTCTTTTTAAAATATAATAACGAATGGGTAAATCTCTCACACACCATATCAAGAGGGCTCTCATTCGTACGAAAGAAAGTGCCATATTTTTCTAGTAATCCGTTTTATGTTTTTCTTTGTTCGATAGAGTGAAGCAGTATTTCTATTTTCAAATTTGTTTCATTGTTCTATTTTTTAACAATATTGTGTTAAGTTTTTTTTTTTGGTAAAAGGCCAAGGTCAAGATTTTTATTAATCCTTTAAACAACTACAAGGACCCCGCTCAGTGCAGGCACTAGTAGGGAAGAGCGGGGTTGAGAAACCCTACAACCTTGCTTGGGACCATAGTCCAGTTTTTATACATATCATTTATAGGAGGGCAACCCCTTCCTTTACATAACAGAAAGATATTCCACTTTAACATAAACCATCATGCTGAGATTAAGTTACAATCTTAGACGTGTTATGTCATGTCTGCTTAAAAAGGATATCCTTCCCTCCTAGTGTCCCGCCTTAATTTGGATCATGCTTCGATTAGATCCTCTGCTAGAGCTGTCATAACAGATACAGGATGACAATGCCTACAATCCTAGTTAGTATATCAAGAGCATTATAGTACCTTGACAAGTTAGTTTAGAAAGAATAGCGAGGAGAGGAAGGAAATAGATACGTTTCCTTCATGAAAAAAATTCATATTTGCTAATCTTTATGCCATTGATGATGTATTTAGATTTAAAACAACATTATATGCTTATTAGATTATAAAATACCCCAAGATCTACTCAATCCTAGAAAAAAGTCTGATCAGAAGCCGGAATAATAATCCTACCGCTAGTAGTAACCTTTTCCTATCAAAAATCAATCATACTCTGCCTTGGTTTGGAAGTCAGAAAAACCAAGATCCTTATTCACATTATGGTTTCAGAGAAGACAAGACATAACATTATAAGAAATGGAAAAATACACAACTATGCTTCTAAACATGGATGTATATAAATAAAGACTAAACAAAGACAACTAGAAGCCCCTAAACAACACCAAAGGGAGAGAGGAAAAAGAAATCTGAAAATCTTTAGAGCAAACCTTCTAGCTTACTTCCAACATCTAATTGCCCAGATAATCCTTAATCTGAGGTCAGTGTACGATCTCTGTATACCGACTTCAAGATTAATGACTATCCTAGTAATCATGTCCATATATACTTCATCCTCACTGTCGACACTTAAAGACAAGAGGAGGATTTTATATAAAATATCTCCACAATAAGAACCCAGGGTGATATGAGAGAAACCACCTTTGTTAGAAAAAGCCTGAACTCCCTATTGAGTTAAAGAGGATAAAAGGATAAAACAGAGGATCATAGTTCTTGGTCTTGAAGAATGATTGTATAAAAAGGAACAATTTGTATTCTCTACTTGGAACACCGATACCCAGTCTATGCCTAATAGTAATGATGCGTAAACGCAAGGAGAACCCAGAATTCAAATCTTAAGGATCACCAAGCAAGCCTGTTAAAGGAAACATTAGAACAACTAAAATAGAGTGTTTCAAAGAATCATATTTATCTAATATTAGAGCCTATTGAACACTACTATACCTACGACAATTGTTCAAGAATAGAAGCAGGCTGTTAGAAAAAACTTTAATTTAGAAAGTGCCAGAGAGCTTAAATGTGGATTGTAACAAGAAGGAACTGCTAGATTCTATTAAAATTGTAAAAATTGTAACAGAGTTGTTACAATGTGTCAGAGAATACCCAGAAAGAGATCATTTGTTGATATGATAGCTTTGATAGTGAAGTTTAGAAAGAACCTATACCTAAGAACATATATAAATATCTCCATTTAGATATAAGAACATATAAAATATCTCAATTCAAATATATATTCCTTTGGAAGGGTATTAATCTCAATTCAATAAGTATGAAGAAAATGGTTCTAAAGTATGAATCTAACATATCATAAAGAGAAAAATTTCTATTAAAATAAGCTTGTCCTATAACACCAAAACTAATAATACTAAAATACTTCAAAAGTTGATTGAAAGAAAACCGATTTCCTATTAAATCACTGCCATATCTTACAGTGCTTCACCAGCTGAATATGAAATCAAAGAATTAAGCCATAATTAGTTTATTTAGAGACCTAGCTAATGCTTACTTTTCTAAATTGATCATATGCAAAAAGATAGGGTGTTAGGATTAACAAGGCATAAATAACAATTATGTGCAAATATAACTAATATCAAAAAATAACAAACCACACAGAATAGAACACAAGACACACAGATTTAACGTGGTTCACCCAATCCCTGGGCTATGTCCACCAACAGCGAGTCCAATATTATTATTATCCAGTGATTACAACCTGATTACAATCCGTAATCCCTTACAGCCCAATTCTACCGCAAGTACTAAAATCATACATAATGAAAATCCCTAACCCTAAGCCATATTATACAATATTTTCCTGCTTTAGGGTTAGAATGAGTTATAAGTAGTCGGCGAGGTCGGGAGGAAAAGTGTACAGTACTTTCCTGGATAGTACTTTCCTGATTAGTCACCACAAACTAACAATCTCCCACTTGGTGACTGATCAGTATCCACACTATACTAAAAAACCTCCCACTTGGAGACTGATCCTGTAGCAATACCGCTACCCACATGAGGCTCCCACTGGATTGAACCACCTTGGACTCAGTTGTTCCTTTATTTTGTTCAGTCTAGAAGACCAATTGAAGCTGAACATGAGTTCAACTTCTCCCTTGTTACTACCTTTGTAAACATATCTACTGGATTATCATCAGTATGAATCTTTTCCAGCCTTAACTGTCCATCATCCAAAACTGACCGAATGAAATGGTACCGCAACTGTATGTGTTTTGTCTTTGAGTGCAAAGCAAAATTCTTGGCAAGATGAATGGCACTTTGGCTATCTGTATGTAGAAAATTATCCTTTTGTGGATGTCCCAATTCTTCCATGAAGAATTGAAGCCATATCATCTCCTTGGCTGCCTCTGTAGCAGCAACATACTCTACCTCTGTAGTGGATAAAGCAACCACCTTTTGTAGTCGAGAAATCCAACTCACTGTTGTCCCACCAACAGTAAATATATAACCTGTAGTACTCCGCCTGCTATCTATATCTCCTGCCAAATCTGAGTCAACATAGCCTTGTACAGTAGTAGTAGAACCCCCAAAGTGTAAACACTTACTGGATGTGCCTCTCAAATATTTGAGAATCCATTTGACTACATTCCAATGCTCAAGACCAGGGTTACTCATATAACGGCTAACAACTCCCACTGCTTGTGCAATATCTAGCCTAGTACATACCATAGCATACATTAAGCTCCCTACAGCTGAAGCATAAGGTACCTTAGACATTTTAGTCTCTTCTTCTGGTGTCTTGGGACACATATCCTTAGTCAATTTCAAATGACTAGGCAAAGGTGTGCTGACAGCTTTGGCATTTTCCATAGAGAAACGTTGCAACACCTTCTCAATATAATCAGCCTGAGATAGAGACAATTTCCTATTTTTCCTATCTCTACAAATTTTCATACCAAGGATTTGTTTTGCTGCCCCCAAATTCTTCATAGCAAAAGATTTTGCTAACTGTTGTTTCAACCCCTTAATGTGATCCATGTTAGACCCAGCTACAAGCATATCATCAACATATAAACATAAAATAATGTAGCTGTCATCATCCAACCTCTTAAAATAAACACAATGGTCAGAATGACATCGACTATATCCATGCCCATTCATAAAAGTGTCAAATTTAATATACCATTGCCGAGGTGCTTGCTTCAAGCCATATAAACTCTTCTGCAATCTGCACACCAAATTCTCCTTACCCTTGACCTCAAATCCTTGTGGCTGAACCATATATATTTCTTCATCCAAATCACCATGAAGAAAAGTTGTTTTAACATCAAGCTGCTCTAAATGCAAATCTTCAGTAGCCACAATACTTAAAACAGTACGAATAGAAGTCATTTTAACAACTGGAGAAAATATCTCATCAAAATCAATACCATGTTTCTGTGCAAATCCTTTTACGACTAATCTGGCTTTAAATCTTTTCGTACCTCCATCCTCTTCTTTGATCTTGTAAACCCATTTATTTTGTAAAGCCCTTTTACCTGTAGGTAACTTACATAAATCCCATGTCTGATTTTTCAGCAAAGATTCCATTTCATCTGTCATTGCAGACTCCCACTGAAGCTTTGTATCCACCTGCACAGCTTCATTATAACATTCAGGTTCACTAGCATCTGTTAACAGAATAGAATACAAAGATGGAGAAAATCTTTCTGGAGGTCTACTTAGCCTTGTTGACCATCTAACACTCACTGGGGTGTGTGGTATTTGTTGTTGCTATTGTTGCGGAGCATAAGGAACTACTGGAACATGAACTTGTGGAGTATCATCCAGTACTACATAGTCATTTTCTTTCTTCTCATGCTGCAGCAACAGATCTTTGTACAATACTTTCTCATTGAATATGACATCCCTGCTTCTTACAATTTTATGATTTTCAAAATCCCAAAGCCTATAACCAAATTCATCAATGCCATACCCAACAAATACACATTTCTTTGACTTAGCTTCTAGCTTGGTTCTATTTTCAGAATCTATAAGTGCAAAAGCTTCACAACCAAAGGTTTTGAGAAAAGAATAACTCACCTTCTTACCACTCCATGCTTCCTCTGGAATACCACAGTCCAAAGGAGTAGAGGGGCCTCTATTGATTAAATAAACAGCAGTGTTCACTGCCTCTGCCCACATATTTTTGGGCAGCCTAGCATGCAACCTCATACTCCTTGCACGCTCCATTATTGTCCTGTTCATGTGTTCAGCCACTCCATTTTCTTGTGGAGTCCTTGGTATAGTTTTCTGCCTACGAATACCATTAGAGGAACAATATTCTTCAAATTCTATGCTGCAATACTCACCACCATTATCAGATCTGAGACATTTTAACTTTTTACCAGTCTCATTCTCAACCAAGCATTTCCATTTCTTAAAAGTTTGAAATACATCAGATTTCTGTCTAAGGAAATAAATCCATACTTTTCTTGTTGCATCATCTATAAATGTAACATAATACAGAGAGCCACCAAGGGAAGATACCTGAGCTGGTCCCCATACATTTGCATGCACAAGCTCTAATCTCTCATTTTTCTTTTCCTTCCCACTCTTCACAAAACTAACTCTCTTTTGTTTTCCATAAACACAACTTTTACAGAAATCCATATTGACACATTTCAGACCAGGTAAAACTTTCTTTGAATGAAGTAATTTCATACCTTTTTCACTCATGTGCCCGAGTCTGTTGTGCCACAATGCTGTGTCAGAATCTACAGCAACAGTTTGATGTTCTTCCTGCTCAACTGCAGCCACTGTTCCTGAACATTCATTATCTTCTGAAATAATTAAAGTAGAAGGAACAGTATGACCTATACAAAGATATAAGGTGCCTACTTTCACACCTTTTGCTACTACTAAGGAACCTTTTGAAACCTTCCAATTTTTATCATTAAAAGTAACTGTGCAACCCTCATCACCCAGTTGCCCTGCTGAAATTAAATTCCTACTCAGCCTTGGAACATGTCTTACCTCTTGTAGTAGCCAATGATTCCCATTCTGTAACTTAATCTTAATTTTTCCCTTTCCAACAATCTGACAGGGTTCATTATCTCCCAAATAAACTAGCCCAAAATCCCCTTGGACATAATCAACAAAATAACTTCTATGGGGTGTAGCATGAAATGAATCCCCAGAATCTAAAACCCATGAATCATCAATACTTTCTAAGGACAAGAGCAAAGCATCCTCCTCGGATTTGTTACTTACCACATTTGCCTCCTTGTTTCCATCATTTTTGTCTCCTTGATCTTTCTTCTTATGACCTATTTTTCCACAGTACCAGCAATCATTTGGCCCTTTAGATTCGGACCTCTTTCCCTTTGATTTTCTTTTTGATTTCCCACGATTTCCAGGGTTGTTTCCTCTATCTCTTGTTCTGCCTCTGCTTTCTGTGTTCAATACACTACCCGATGTGGATGCCCCTGAGCTTTTCCTACAAATTTCCTCACTCAATATAACACCAATAACATCATCATACTTTAGGGTATTAGAACCAGAAATAGAATTACTAACAGCCATTACCAAGCCATTCCAGCTTTCTGGCAAAGAACACAAAATCAAGAGAGCCCTAACCTCTTCATCAAAAGTAATTTTAACTGAGGTTAATTGACTTGTAACTATATTAAACTCATTCAAATGATCAGTAACTGATCCACCTTCTACCATTTTCATATTAAATAAACGCTTCATAAGAAATACCTTGTTTGAAGCTGAAGGCTTTTCATACAACTTCGCTAGGGTTTCCATCAGATCTTTAGCTGTCTTTGCTTCAGTAATATTGAATGCCACCGATTGTGCCAAGCATAGACGAATACTCCCCCAGTGCCTTCCTATCCAAAATATCCCAATCCTCCTGAGACATTGATTGCTCTTTCTTGGCTACTCCCTCTAATGGCCGCCATAGATCCTTCTGATAGAGATAATCCTCCATTTGCATCTTCCATAACTGGAAGTTCTGCCCATTAAACTTATCAACCTTCAGCCTACCCTCGTCTGCCATTTCTCCCACTTAACCGAGAGACTCTCCCACTAACTCGTGAGACCTGCTTCAGAGAATAGATGAAAGAACGAATGAAATAACCTCGCTCTGATACCACTTGTTAGGATTAACAAGGCAGAAATAACAATTATGTGCAAATATAACTAATATCAAAAAATAACAAACCACACAGAATAGAACACAAGACACACAGATTTAACGTGGTTCACCCAATCCCTGGGCTACGTCCACCAACAGTGAGTCCAATATTATTATTATCCAGTGATTACAACCTGATTACAATCTGTAATCCCTTACAGCCCAATTCTACCGCAAGTACTAAAATCATACATAATGAAAATCCCTAATCCTAAGCCATATTATACAATATTTTCCCACTTTAGGGTTAGAATGAGTTATAAGTAGTCAGCGAGGTCGGGAGGAAAAGTGTACAGTACTTTCCTGGATAGTACTTTCCTGATTAGTCACCACAAACTAACACAGGGCTGATTCCTTATGTGAGAAAGTTTTCATTCTAGCTTTCTTGTTCCTGTAGCATTATATTTCTTGTTCTAGCTAGAAGAGGAGGAAGACATTGATGAGTGTTTATCTTCTCTTACCAATTTGAGCCCTATTCCATCCTCCACTATAAAACCATTCATCCAGTTTTCTTCTAGTGGAGGACGGAGATGAGTAAAGAAAAACAAAAAGTCAAGATTCCTTCTAATGGAGGGAGTTTCTTCAATGTATCTATCCCAATCCTCTACCTCTAGAATAGGATAAGTGGGTACTGCGCTCCACTCATATCTATTAGGTTTTGGGATTGTTGAATCTGACCTGATGCTTTTTAAGACTTTATCCAGATCCCTTAGATATCTTCTCTTGAAGATTATTTTGCATAGGTTTCCAATAGTCTCAATATCTGGATCTACTTGGAGGGCCAAAGCTAGGAACATTGTTGGGATATTCATATTAACCCTGTATTTATTTGAATTCTCTTTAAATTCACTACCTAAAATTACAGAGACTGCTCTGACAATGATACTAAACTTGATCATTAGTATCCTTCTAATCTTGCTTGAGGAAATAGCCTCATCAAAGGCAATTTGTTTATGAAAGCTCCTTAGCTTAATGGGGGAAGACATCTTACTTAGCCGCTTAGAGACTTTAGGATGACAATTATGTTGCCCTCGCTCTCTTAAAAAGGGCTTGCTCCTTAAGAAGGAGGATTACGAATCTCAAGTGATAACTATTCTTAAGGAAGGCGAAAAGACACTAACCTACCTAAAGGACAAAAATTGCTAAACCATAATAGCCTATGCCTGCTAAAGGACAAAAGTAAGAATAAAATTATCATTTAAATCTGTAGCTAAACCTAGAGAAAATTAAAGAAAAATAAAGTCCAAAGATATTAAGAATGTAACAGAGGGCTAAAGAAACCTGGAAATCTTATAATTTTGTGGAAAACAAGGAGAGTAATAAGATGATTTTAATCCAACCTGCGAAACCACAAAATAGTAAGATTGAAGTATAATAATTCCCATCATAATTTATGAATTTTTGAAACATATATGCCATGAAGAAACTATCTAAAAAATCTAAGGCTCGAACGGATAAATACAGAGAAAAATAAAGACTGAATACTTAGAAAATTAAATCTTAGGGGACAAACTTATAATTATATAATAATACTGTTATGTATATATATAAAGTCTGTAAAGTGACATTACTAGTCCATACCTACTATAGTCTTTCTATTTTTAAAACCTTAATAATTTCTAAGAACCATACTAAAATGTTTTATACTGTCATCATTTGTAAGAGCAAAAATAACCATCTAAAGCCAAGTTTAACATGTTCTACTAATCTTTCCTGATAATTTTGCAGTCCCAATCCGTGTCCTTCTTGTGGATGATGATAATTTCTTCCTTCTTTGCCTTGTATTCTCTAGAAGATCTTTTGACTGGTAGTGCTATGACCCTAATATCACTTGATGATGCCATGTCCATTTCCAGTGGAACATTGAATCCTTCCGCTCGCCAGTAGTCAAGAACTTCATCGAGGTCCACCTCTTCCTTGAGCACTGTGGCTATGAACAAGTCAAGATTCTTTCTCATAGCAGGCCAAACTTCATCGAATTTCTTTTCATCTTTGAAAAAGAGAATTGGGAGCCTTTGAAAGTTGGGTATGGTAGGGAGGGCCTCCAAATCCTTCATATACAGCTCTAGGAAAGGAATGGTTATATTTTTATCTATTCCATGTACCGCCTTTTCCAAACCTAGTAGGAATTCTTCTTCAAAGATTGCTCTTATTGCCCTGATAACCCTATCCTTATCAGTGCCATTAAAAATTTCCACGTCCATGAATAGACCAATAACTTGCCCATTGACTCAAATGGTAAAGTCATAGTCAAAGTGCTCCTCTCCTAGCCCTTTGATCAACACCCTTCAAACTATGTCTGAAAGTGGTTTCAGGATTATATTCAGCCTCTCTGGCTTCACCGCTCCCCTGAAAGCCATTTGCCTATTTTCCTTGTTATGAAAAGTAATAATCCAAAATTCCATAATTGCGCAAATTTTTTTAATAGAGCTTTCTTCTTTCGACAAGTTTTATGTGGGGATATAAATACAGTGCCTTACTTAAAGCTAGATAAAGTTGAAAAATTCTTTGAATACATCTTAATTTCGATGTGAAGTCTAGAGGTTTGTGAAAATATGATCCATGAAGTTTCATAATTACTTCGTACATCATCTTGTGGAGACAGTTGTATCTCAACTAATTTTCATACAAGTGAAGTTGCTTGGATTTGTGAGCTACAACAGGTAATGATAGATTCTAATTAATAGTTGATCCAAAGAGATTCCCCCCTTAGATGATGGTTCTGAGGTGGAGTCTCTATTTAATAGAACGCTTTCTTTATACGGGAATAAATTAAGTATATTATTTTAATTTTCTTCCTAAGAACAAAGTAAAAGAGGAGAAATTGTATGAATTAATAGGATTATAAAAGGTTTATCTTTGATCAGTACATTGGTATCATCTTAAAGCTCTAAAAACTAGGAGTGGTACGGAAGCTAGTCCAAGAATGAGAGTTTGAATTATGATATAATAATCCCTTCTAACTTTATCTTCCATTTTTTATTCTCTTCTATCTAATGTTATTATTATTTTATCTTTAAATTTCATTATCTTCTTCCTTAAGTTTATACCTGATCAACCTCTCTGGAGGAACTATTAGATATGCTACTAGAATTAGATAGTTCCATTGTCATTGGTCTTTGATTATGGTTAAAGATTTCCACATCCTTTTTTTTTATTACAAATTGCTCTAATCCTAGGAATACATTTTTGCCCAAATTTCTGTATTCATTCCTTAAGAGGCTACTTTTCTAACTTTTCCTAGTAATTGTTCTTAGATTGCTTTAGGAAGTGTGCTTGTATTAATTTTTAAACCTACTACCCTTAGGTGGATGCCTGGTGCTTTCCTTGATCCTGACTAAAAAGGGATCAAACTTAATTTCACTTCTTTATTTAAAGAGCTTGAAAGAATACTATTATGGTTAAGAGTCTGAAAATAGTATTCTAGATTTTTAGACATTGAGGATTGTAACTTATTTGACTTATAAATCTACATTTTCCAGTTATGTCAAAGAGATCCCATCCGCTCCTAAGTTAGCTAATTCGTTAGCTCGTTTGTTACCTTCTCTATAAATATGGTTAATTGATATTTCTAAAAAGGAATCACAAAGGGTCAAAGCCTGGGAGAGGAGGGATTTTAATCTCCAATTTGGAGTTTCTTTTTTCCTTAGTGCATTTATGATTATTACAGAATCACCTTCAATTTCTAAGTACGTTAATCCCAAGGATGCACATTTTTGAAGACCCTTTCTTAAAGCATAAAGTTCTACCCAGTTATTTGTTTCTTCTCCTATAGGAGCTGCAAGTGCTGCAATTTCCTTGCCTTCATGGTTATGTATGCTACATCTAATGCCCGCAATTCCCAGATTTCCTCTGGAAGCTCCATCAAAATTAATTTTGTACCAATCATTCTTTGGAGGTTTCCACATGAATTCCTTCCTTTTTTATGAGATCTAAGGATTAGCCCCTATAAAAGGTGGTAAGACTAAACCTTCCCATTTTCCTCTCATTTTCCCATCCCACTGACTCATCCTAAGATCTATTTTTAGGATTTTGAGTGTGTTACTATTCATCTTTTTGATAATTGCTGCTTTGATTTTATTACATAGTTATTCCCATTACATTTTTTCTCCTCTGAAGATTCTTCTATTGCGTTCTTTCCAAACTTCCCATATTAATATGGATGGGGAGAGAGACCATAGGTTAGCAAAAATGCTCTTTTGTTTGATGATTGGTCATGCTTGTAGCATGGCCCTCAGAGAATGGGGTAAGGCTGAGGTCCAACCTAAGTTCCCTTGCAACCAATTCCAACATTGATTTTTGAATGGGCAATTCAGAAATAAGTGGTCACCATCTTCTTCATTTGCTTCACATAGTGGGCATTTGCTAGGCCCTAAAAAGCCTAACTTCTTAAAATGATCTGATGTTAAAAGTCTATAATTCATTGCTAACCACATACAAAAGCCAGCTTTTGGGGAGCATTCCTTACCCCTGCACAAGTGGATTGGTAAGGAGGTTTTTGGTCTATTATAACTTTGGGAGATGATCCTATATCCATCTTTTGTATTGTATTCCCCTATTTTTGAGCTATCCCACACTAATTTATCTTTTGAGTTGTTTAGTAATATTTTCCTATTTTTCAAAATACCTTTGATTACTGATTCATCCAAAGCCAAGATCCCATATTTTCCCAAGGATTTTCAATCCCAGTTTCCATCCTTAAGGATGAGGTAGTCTTTAAGTTTGAGACCAATCTTATCCTTTAATGAATTAATGAGGGTTGGGTTATTTAATTTCCTAGATATAACTTCATAGCCTCCCCATGAGTCATCCCAAAATAGAACCTCCTCTCCAAGCCCCGGGCTCCAAGTTAACTTTTCTAGAATAATGTTCCTACACTCCATCATAAAATTCCATATCCTTGATCCTTTTGGGGGATGGATTTCTCTAAAGATATTTATGGGTGAACCATCTTTCAAGTATTTGTGGATAAGTATTTTCACCCATTTTGCTTCAGGGTTTTTAAAGAGCCTCCATAGTAATTTGGCCCCCAGGGCTTTCCCTTGATCTCCTAAGTTCTTAATGCTTACTCCTCCCTCATCTTTGGGCTTACACATATTTTCCCAAGATATGAGTGGAATTTTCTTATTTTCATTGCTTCCTTGCTAGAAAAAATTCCTTAAATGCTTTGTGATTTTAGATTTCTTATTTGAAGGTAAGTGCATACATGATAAATGATAAATTGGTATTGCGGCCAATACTGATCTTACCATAGTAGTTCTGCCAACTGAGGACAACCATCTCCCTTTCCACGAACTCATTTTGTTTTTAATATTTTCTATAATGGGATCCCATACACTTGTTACCCTATTATCCTTAACTAGGGGAAGACCTAAATATTTACAAGGGAGTATTCCTTCTTTGAAGTTGAGGATACTACATATGTCTTTTTTAGTTCCTGTATCAGTATGAAAAAATAATATTTCTGATTTGTCTGGGTTTATCTATTGTCTAGAGGCTGTTGAATAAGTTTCTAAAATCCTTTTAAAAGATCTAGCCTCCCTTCTTTTGCTAGCTCCGTATAACAGAGTATCATCGACAAAATGTTGATGTGTAGTAGGCTCCAAGTCACTGGTGATGGAGATTCCCTCTATTGTCTTTTTTTTCCTTTCCTCTAATACTGACCTTCCTAAAGCTTCAGCCATGATTATAAAGAGGAAAGGGGAGATCAGATCTCCTTGTTTGAGTCCTCTAGAAATGCCAAAGAAACCCTCTGGGGTTCCATTTACTAAGACCAAAATCTTGGGAGTAGATATACATTCGAAAATCAAGTTGATCCATATTTTGGAAAAACCAAAGGCTTCCATACACTTGCATAGAAATCTCCAATCTACCTTATCATATGCTTTCTTAATATCTAATTTTATTAGCATACTGGGGTCTTTGTTTTTGAGGATAGAGTGAATGGCCTCCTATGCTATGATTACCCCATCAAAGATGGATCTTCCCAGAACAAACCCTGTCTATTCTTCACTGATAATTAAGGGGAGAAGTTTTTGAAGTCTCAAGGCCATGGTTTTTGTAAATAGTTTATATAAGGTGTTACATAAGGCTATAGGTCTAAAATCATCGAGACCCAAAGGTTTCTCTTTTTTAGGTATAAGAGCTATAAAAGTGTTATTTACTTCTTTAAGTATTCTTCCTGAATTTCTAACCCCCTCTAATGCTCCCATGACTTCTTCACCTATGAAGTGCCAACATTTCTGAAAGAAAATAGCTGAGAATCCATCCGGTCCTAGCGATTTATCTGGATTCATTTGCATTAAAGCTGAATGAATTTCATTTATTGTAAATTTTCTTGTAAGCATTTGATTGTGTTGTTCAGTAATGA
The DNA here is from genome assembly GCA_027943335.1 of Chamaecyparis obtusa. Classification (NCBI taxonomy): domain Eukaryota; kingdom Viridiplantae; phylum Streptophyta; class Pinopsida; order Cupressales; family Cupressaceae; genus Chamaecyparis; species Chamaecyparis obtusa. The sequence goes on along the minus strand of BSBK01005435.1, from coordinate 231,539 downwards.
CTTTAGGAATATTTCTGAGAAGTTCTCTTTGACTTCCTAGATTTGATGTCTCCCTATTATTTAAAATGTTATCAAATTAGTTTACTGCTTCATTTTCTATTTCTATGGGATCTTCAATAATTTTTCCTTCCTCATTCTTGATGCAGGAGATTATGTTAGCAATTCTTCTCCATTTGGTGCTGTTGTGAAAAAAAATTATATTTTTATCCCCTGCTTCTAGCCAAGTTTCTCTAGATTTTTGTTTCCAAAAGATTTCTTCTCTAGCTAGGATTTCTTCATAATCTTTTAGTAAACCTTTCTCCTTATGATAAAGGTAATCATTCATCCCATCTTTAATAACCTAGGAATTGATTATACCTAGTTCCGATTCAAGGTCTAATTTCTTCTCAAAGATGTTACCAAACTTAGATGAATTCCATTCTAGTAATTTTTTTTAATCCATTTGAGTTTATTTACTAATCTATATAACTTAGAACCCTCAATCTGGGGTTCTGACCACCAGATTTCTATGAGTTTTAGGAGTTTTGGATCCCTTAGCCATATTTGTTCAAATTTAAAGGAACTTTTCCTCGATTTAGTTTGTGTTAGGATATTGAGAGTAATTGGTTAATGGTCTGATCCAGATAAGGGAATGATGTTAGTCATAAGTGAAAAATCATGATCAGATAAGCTCCCTTTAAAGAAGAATCTATCTAATTTCTCTGCAATGTTGCAAAAGCCTAGCCTTCTGTTATTCCATGTAAAGGAGTTATCTTCTGTTGGAATTTCAAGGAGGGAGTTGTTGTCTCTCCATTGTATGAAGTCTCTGGCTGCTATTGGAAGGGAACTTGCTCCACCTTTTTTCTTAGAAATCTTAGTTATAACATTAAAGTCTCCTCCTAGAAAGTGGAGTGTGTCCTTTGTTTGATCTAGGTATGCACCAATCTCATTCCAAACCCTAAGTTTATCTTTGTTATGAATAGGCCCATACACATTTATTAAATTAAAAGTTAGATTAAGTCTAAAGTTTCTGACTATCCCACTCATCCAATATTGTCTTCTTTCTGAGATATTTATTGAGATGTTACGAGGATCCCAAATAATTGCTAGGCCTCCTGATGCTCCTATAGCCTCTATGGCTTCAATTTGTCTTAATCCTAATTTTTTCTTAAAATTATTTATCTCCAAATTTTCTAACTTTGTTTCTTGAATTAACATAATTTCAGGGTTGTGAATTTTGATGCAATGTTTAATTAAATGTTGCTTGTTAGGGGTATTCATACCCCTAACATTCTAAGAGAGGACATTCATGATGCTATGGGAAGGCTCTTCCCCTTCCCAGCATTTAGAATAGATGTTATCTTTACCTATCCTACAGCTTCCCCTGCCAAGCCTCTTAATTTAGCATTAGGTTTTCTTCCTCTTCTTTTTGGTTTTTTTGCATAGTCTGGAGAAGTCTTGCTTTCAATGGTTTGCACTATGCCAAGAGGAATCTATTCTTTCAACTCCTTTTCTTCCAAATTAATTAATAATTCTTTTATAGGAATTTCTGAGTTTACACTATTTAGTTTAATGATCTCCTCAAGGAGTTCCTCTTGATGCTTAATGTCTTCTGTGTCCCAAATTTCATCCATCAATTCTTCTGGTAATGTTTCCTTTATGTAATTTGTTATTAAATTAACTTCTTCTTCAATTTTTTCTTTTTCAGATTTTGAGTTTTTAGAGTTCTTTGACTGATCCTCAATGTGGATTGCTCTGGTGTTTGGAGTTAAACATTTGTTGGCTACCAACTTAACCATGGAGGGGCTATTTGTGGGGATTACATCCAACCCCTTAGTTGTTGTGTCATAGGTCTGAGGAATACACTTAGGATTAATGTCTTCGGTTTTCTCCTGCCCATCTGAACTCTCAATGTTAAAACCCAAAAAATCCTTGATTTTGTTTCCCTCTATATCACTGGTACTTTTTTTATCTTGGTTCCTATTTTCTTCAAAGTTTGGTCCTTTGACATTCAAAGGAGTTGGATTATAAATCAGGACTTGGTTCTTTTTGAGTCCTTCCTTAGCTAAGTTATCAAAATCTATGACCTTATCACCTCCTTTTTATGAGGGTATTGCTGCCAATTCTAAAATGTCTTGGAATGATAAGGATGTATCTTCTTTCATTAATGCTTCAATAAGTATGCTCTTTCTCCTATTATTTTCTTCAGGGTCACTGGATTCATCATCTGATGAGAGTGAGAAATCAAAGCCCTCTTGGGCCAAATCCATGTTTTTCTCTAGTTTGTCTGTTACTGAGACCTTATTAGTTTTTGATGGTCCCTTTGGGGATTTTTCCTTTGAACTTTTGTTGATCTCAAATCCCTTTCCTTTACTTTGAAATTCTTCCAAAGAAGCACTTTCTCCCAATATCAGCCCAACCTCCTCTTTGTTCCCTGTTCTTTTATTGTCATTTGTTTTTATAGGGGGGAATTTCTTATTTTGAAGTTCCTTAGCTTGTTTGTTGATGGGGTCTGTCAAGCAAAAACCTCCTAAGACCTTGTTGAACATAACTCTAGGCAGCTTTGTTGTAGATACCGACAACTTAGGGTAGCTCTTTTCTTCTCCTCTATTTAATTTCATATCTTTCTTTGGTTTGTGAGGTTCTGCTATTTTCTATTCCATAATTTCTTTGACATTTGATGTATTCAAGACTTTCCTTCTATCTAATTCTGACCCCGGGAAGAAGATAATATTTTCTATAATGTTTTCTCTAAAATGTTATGCCAGTAGATGGTAAGAGGATCTATTGCTTATGAAATTAATAGCATTTGGTCTAGAAGAAGAGTCAGAGGATTTAATCAAGATTTTTACCTCAGAGGAATCCAAATAATTTTCTTCAAGACCCAAAACTTCTCCAAAGCTTTCCCCAATTTGATAAATGATTCTACTATGTAATAATTCTACCGGAAAATTAGGAATTCTAATCCATTTCGGGGTTACAATGTTGTTAAAGACATCCTCTATAAAATTGGGTATCCATTTTATAAATTTAACTGTATGCCCTAGAAAGATAATTAGAACTTCATTTAAAAGTTTATGTCTAATGGATAAATCCTCACATTCAAGATAGAAACAGTAATTTGAGAGAAGATTTATACTTACCTGTGACTTGCAGGCCGATTGAAGCCACTCCTTGATACCTGTGAAAGCCTTCCCAGTGCCGAACCATTTCCCAAAAAGCTTGAAGTTTTTGCATTGATTCCATAGCCCCTCTGTAAAAATTCAGAGCCCTTTAATGGTTTTTGCTCCTTCCTTGTTATGCGGGCTAATTCTATGATGAGGAGGTATGTATTTATCAGATAAAACCGTTGAGCATAGTGGGTTACAGCCTTTGTTGATTTCATTTTGATTCCTCTTATAAGGTGGAGTGTAAGGCTGGGCTATATGAGTGGGATCAGTTTCCTCCCTATACTTATTTGTATGCCCTAGATTTGGGTGCCGATGCGATGGAGAATATAATGGTTTATTCTGGTGATGGGTTCTTCAGTCTAGGGTATAGTGTTGCAGGTAATGAAATTGATTTTTAAGAGGGATTTGGAATGTGTGGTTATTACTAGAGGAAACAAAGAGGTTGTTCTTCTTCCTTTGTGCTCTTCTAGATTTTTGAAGAGCCGCAAGTTTCCACTCCCCTGAAGATGGGGGAATTTGAAAACATTGTTTGCCATATGAAGGAGAACTAGGGTTCCTCTGAGATCTGGATATATTACTGCCACTAGAAGCTGCATATTTAGTCTATCGAAAGAAGTCTATTTTCTTGTCCAAGGATTCTATGCTACTAAAGAAATTCCTGCTGTTGCCGGTGTAGTTTTGTCAGTTTCCCTTTTTAAACGCAGGCCGATCTTCCCTCTTTTCCAGGCGAAAATCATTATTCACGAGCAAAGCCATTTTTTTATAGAAATGGCATCGATTTTTAATGGCATTCAATATTGTGTTAAGTTTTTAATTTATATTTATAATTATATTTTTTAATATTAATTAATAATTATATTATATGTTTTTTAATTATATTTTATATTCAAAAATTATATAATTATATCTATATCTATATCTATATTTATATTTTAAAGAATTTTTTTTTTTTTGTTCGATAAAAGGCCCAAGTCATAAAATTTTATTAATTTTAATCCTATTTACAACCCTCACTAGGGACACTGGTAGGAAAGAGTTGGGTGGAGAAAACCTTAAGAATGATGAAGAGTTAGTTCTCCTCATTTACATATACATTCCAATTGGTTTTGCATAAGTATATCTACTTAAATTTAAATTCCCCCTTTTCATACATAGGGGTGAATTGAAGGAGTACACTCTCCTTTGATGCGTACATTCAATAGCTCTTATTACAAGATTACAAAGCATATCTGATAATTCATCTTAGAACCCTATTTAGTGTGGGCAAAACAAATGAGTATTTCACACATAGATCCTTGTAAACTATCTCCCATCTTTTCTTTGTAGCACCCAACCCTCCACATGGGAACCTCTATAGCAATTACTTATATACATCATCTAGAGCATATTTGACTATTCATCTCAACACATGGATATATACAATCGAAGCCAACCATCAAATCTTTCCTGCAACCTTCTTAGCCTCTCATAATTTATGTTATGTTGATATCCACCTACACTCCAACAGGGAAAAAAAACATCTTTCAAACAACTAAGCTACGTGCTAGCATACACTAATAAACATCAATTCTACTCCTATCCCCCCCCCCCCTAAATTCACAAGAAATGTTATTACTAAAATATAACCCAATAAATGAGCTAGCTAATTGTGGCATATCCTTTTAAATGGAATGAAAAGGATGCATTTCGCCTTACCCCATTCAAACCCAATTGTAAATAATCATGATGGATATTTTATACCCATACTTTTCAACTAATTTATGCAGCGAAAGACTTCATCTAAATAGTAAAAGTGCAGTAACCACATAATCTCCTCCAATGAAATAAAATAGCTTACCTTACCCTGTTCCACATCTTAAAAACATGTCAGTAAGATTAACATAATCAATAGAATCTTTCTAAAAGTTCACAAGAGGCCACAAAAAGAAAAGAATTGACATAGATCTAATGTATATCACCGGGGGGCTAGGGAGAGGGCACATAAATACTTCACTGGCTCCAATTTATGGGGATTTTTGCAAACCATTTAAAAGACCAACTGAAAACCTCTAGAAATTTAGCCACTAATAATACTAGCAAGAGCCTAGCAAGGATATGTCCAAATCAAAAATTACCAAGAAAAGAAGATCAAAGACATGTTGCCTTGAGGTGTGAAATAACCTTATGCCCATCATGCAGGTTACCCAATAAGTATTCATATGAGTCAAGACATTAATCATGCGAAATCTTGAAAGCCATCTTGAGAAAAGAAAACATCAAACTGGATGAAAATATACTAGACAATATGTGAAGATATATATATATATATATATATATATATATATATATATATATATATATATATATATATATATATATATATATATATATATATATATATATATATATATATATATATATATATATATATATATATATATATATATATATATATATATATATATATATATATATATATATATATATATATATATATATATAAGATTTCTCCATTATCCATGAAGCTATGATCCATGAGGCTGCATAACCATATAATATTATAGCCGAACAAACTAGAAAATTCATGCCCACTCCATGTTACTCACAATGAAAGCCCAACAAACCAAGCCAAACTTAACTAAATTTAATTGTGTTATATTTTAATTATTCTATTATCTTTTTAATTTAAAATTTATTTTTATTCATTTGTATTTTAATTTAATTTTATTGTTTATTATTAAATCCTATTTTAATAAGGGGACATTACATCATTGCACTTAATAGGGTTTATGATAATCTGACCCCTAGCTATTTCACCTATCCATTAGGGTATGCATATCCATTAGGGTTTACCAATGTATAGAAGGCCTCAACAATCTAGAGCAATTTGTATACAGTCTTGTCTCTATTGCAGCAGTTATATATTCATAAATTTATAATAGTTATTCTATGAACACTTATAACAGAGTATATAGTCAACAATAGAGTTTAGCAACTTTTAACACCACCATCTAATCATTTTACTATTGTATTATTGAAGGTCAGAGCTGAATTTATTTGTTACTTCTATACAAGTTGTTGAAGCATTGCCTGGTATACCAGCAGAAATAATGTTTTGACTATTCATTTGCATAGAACATTTCCCAACAGCTTACTTATAAATATTCCAAGAGTACTCTTTTTCATTACATTTACAATCAATTTCTACATTATTTTACAACATTGCAAAAAAAAACAATACAATTTAAAAGAAATGAGGAATAGAACTGAAGATTTCTGCCAAAAAATACCTGTGATCTAGAACTTTCCTATTTTGTGAGATTTATTCTGATATCTTGATATGGGTTATTATAGCAAAAAATTTAGGTCTTTCACATTGATCTAATAGGTAGGCACTCAAATCTGATAAGCTATGAACTTCAGAAGTGCCAAATTGTTAGCAAAGGTTACAAATGGTAAGTACCTCTTTTTCAATGTAATTTTTTAAGATTGAGTACAGTGCCTATTAGAGCATACAAGATAAAAAGGAGAGATCCTTGAAGTAGCAAAAAAATAGAGTATTGAATATTACTATTTCTGAGTCTAACAATCCTATAAATGGTGGCAAGTGGAAATAATTCTTGATGAAGATAAAAAAGAAATGATGGAGATGAAAGTGAGTGATGATGAGACTATTCTTCTTTCTTTCAATTCTCATGACTTGTCCCTCTTTTCAGCCCATAAAGATGGACACTACTTCCCATCTCATCTTAAAGAAAATTATCAATTGTTAACTCCTTTCCTTTGCAAGGGTGAGATCCATTTCACCTCCCACTTTCCTTAGAGAGAACATTACTTTATAATGTAGGTCTAGAAATAAATAACCATAGCTCTAAATACAAGAAGTTGAGACAAACTAGAAAATTGTTATGATGTTGAGACATTGCTACCAAATATTTATCAATTGAATAGAGACAATTGAATGATCATTGAGCACTAATAAAACCAGAAGAAATTTTCAAAATGGTCCAACACAGTCAGAACCATCTAACAGCTAAAAGGACATGTAATGCTAACTCTACGGATTAATGTAAACAAACCCTTATGGACAAACTAATGGTATGGAAACTTAATGGTGATAGAACAGAGGTAGAAGAAACAATGGTGTCCCCATGCCAACATATTTTGTTGGGCTCTTCCTCAACTATTTTTTGTATATATATATAGTAGGGGCCACAAAAACCTACACGCACACACACACACACACACACACACTGATGAAGGGTGCTCCCCTTAATACCACAAACACATAACAGAAATAGAGAAACAACAACAATAATATGCAAGAACAGAAAATTAGCTTCTTATTATCTCCACAAATGTGGAATTACAAACTTTTAGAATTACAATATGCAAAGCCACATGGGCATTCCCTTACAATATTCTGTAGGACAAAGCCTCGAATCAATACCCAGATCTACTACCCAGAACTGCCCTAGACAACACTACGGGCCTTCTTTATATAGGCAATTTCCACCGCCCGAGAAGGTTCTAGAAATTTAGCCCTTAAGGCCGACCAAACTTAGAATTATTTTATTTTACAATTTATTACATCAAAGTCGGCTGAAAATGAGTTTTGAAACCCAAACAGAAATTTTGAAGAAAAATTATTTTCTGCCATTTCAGGTGACCCAACTTCCGAAGACCATAAGTCATCACTCGTTGACCCGATTGGCTATTATAACCCCATTCTGGAAACACCACGAAGCACTCTACAAGCTTGACCCATGCAAAGCACCCGTCACCCAAATTTTCAACCTCATCTGGGGCCTCTAAAGCCTTCAAAACTAAGTTCAAAGTTTATGTACCCTGCTACCAATACCGAAAATCTTCAATATCTTCAAAACTAGACCTGATCTAGCCATGAAACTTTGCTGGCAGGCTGATATGATTGAAATGAACCTCCATATGTAAAATTAGAACACTTTGAGATCGTAAGACCAACTTACTAAAAATAGCAAGTTTCCATAAATAGCAACTCTGCACAAGATAGCCCTTATTGAATACAAAAATAGAAATATTTTTGGGTGATGCAAGATTGCTCTTACACCCAGGATGCTCCTGCATCAGACACCCGGGGTAATTTGAGAAGTGACCCTGTCATGACTCAGGTGTGCAGAGGAAAACCAAGATGGTTAACCTCCTCCTTTGTTAGCCATGATGAATCTTCAACAGGTCATCCTTTCCATTTGACCAAATACTCTTCATATGTCCTATTCCTTGTGCTTCTGCCAACACGACTGTCTAGTATGTCTTCAATCTCCTTGATATCTGAACTGGTTGCTGGAATACTCCACTGTGCTGCTGCAACCTCATCTTCAACACCTCCTTCGTGATACTCTGTCAAATCTAAAATTTTAAACACTGGTGAAATATTCAGCTCACTAGGCAATTCTACCTCATATGCATTTCCTGAATCATGCTTCTTCAATATCTTACATGGTCCAAACTTCTTCATTTTCAACTTGTTATATGTACCAACTGGAAATCGCTCCTTTCGCAAATGAATCATGACTTCGTCTCCAACTTGAAATTCCTTATGCCTCCTTTTCTCATCTACCTTAGCCTTATACTGCGCATTCATCTTGGTAATATGCTTCCTCACCTCCTCATGGATGTTTTTCAAGTGTTCTACAAAATCCTCAACTTCAGCACTACTTATTTCTCCTTTATCTATCTTTCTCAATTCAGATGCATTTCTTGGACTACTTCCATATACAATCTGGAATGGTGATTTACCAGTACTCCTATTGATAGAATTATTGTATGCAAATTTTGCCTGTGGTAAAATCAAATCCCATCCTGTTGGCTTATCTCCAACCAAACATCTCAATAGATTTCCCAAACTTCTATTCACCACCTCTGTCTGTCCATCAGTCTGTGGATGATGTGATGAACTAAATTTCAAATCTATCTTCAGCTTCTTCCACAATGTCCACCAGAAATATCCAACAAACTTAGTATCTCGATCTGAAACTATGGTCTTTGGCAAACCATGTAGTCTCACCACTTCTCTGAAAAACAATTCTGCTAGATGAACAACATCATTAGTCTTCTTGCAGGGAATGAAATGTGCCATCTTCAAAAATCTGTCAACTACTACAAAAATTAAATCATGTCCCCGTTGTGTCCTCGGTAAACCAAGAACAAAGTCCATACTGATATCCTCCCAAGGCTTCTCTGGTATAGGTAATGGCTGATACAACCCTGTATTCTACTTCACTCCTTTCACCATCTGACATACTCTATAACTCTGTACAAACTTCTTCACATCTTGCTACAATTGCGGCCAATAATAATTCTCACCAACCAAAGCAAGGGTTTTATCACAACCAAAATGTCCAGCCAATCCTCCACTATGCTTCTCCTTGATGAGATTCTCCCTCATAGAACTTTGTGGAATGCACAACTGACTCCCTCTGAAGAGCATATCATCTTGGATGATAAAATCCAGCCATTTCATCTTGTCTAGAGTAACAGGTTCTGTACAAGCTTTCCAAGATTCACCAAAATCAGGATCCTCTAGATACAAATTCTTGAGTTCCTTGAACCGAACCACTTCAATCTGCACTTTTGTTAGCAATAGTTGCCTTCTGCTAAGAGCATCCACAACCCTATTAGACTTTCCACTTCTGTGTTTCAAAACAAATGTATAACTCTGCAAAAACTCAACCCATTTCAAATGCCTCTGATTCAATTTTCCTTGATTATTCAAATATTGCAAAGCTTGATGATCAGTATACAAAACAAACTCTTTAGGAAGTAGATAATGTCTCCACTTCTTTAATGCCTGAACTATAGCATAAAATTCCTGATCATAAACAAAATACTTCCTCTTGGCATCATTTAACTTCTCATTGAAATAAGCAACAGGTTTACCTTCTTGGCTCATAATAGCTCCTATTGCAGTACCACTAGCATCACAATCTACTTGAAACACCTTATTAAAATTTGGAAGTGCTAAAATAGGTTATTCTATAACTTTTTGTTTCCACAATTGAAAACTCTTTTCTGCCCCATTAGTCCACTTAAACTCTTTTCTATCCCCTCTCATTGTTTCAGTCAAGGGTCCACAAATACTGCTAAAATTTTTGATAAACTTTCTGTAAAAGCTAGCAAGACCATGAAAAGATCTTACCTCGGTAGCACTCCTTGGAGTAGGCCATTCAAGGATAGCCTGTACCTTCTCTGGGTCCATTTTTAGACCTTCTGCTGAAACTACAAATCCTAAATACACTAACTCTTTCTTCACAAAACTGCACTTCTTCAAATTAATCAACAATTTCTCATCTCTTAGCTTCTCAAACACCATACGAATATGCATCATATGTTCCTCCAATGTCTTGCTAAAGATCAAAATATCATCTAAGTAAACAATGACAAACTTTCCCAGAAATTCTTTCAGAACCTCGTTCATGAGCCGCATGAAAGTGCTTGGTGCATTGGTTAGCCCAAAAGGCATGACTAACCACTCATACAGTCCTTCCTTTGTCTTGAAGGTAGTCTTCCATTCATCTCCTTCTCTGATCTGAATCTGGTGATATCCACTCTTCAGATCTATCTTTGAGAAATACACAGCTCCACTCAAACAATCCATAATATCATCCATTCATGACAATGGAAACCTATACTTGATTGTGATCTTGTTTATTGCTCTAGAATCTGTACACATCCTCCACTCTCCATTCTTCTTTGGTGCTAATACCGCTGGTACAGCACAGGCACTCAGACTCTCTCGAATCAACCCCTTCTGCAATAACTCATGTACTTGTCTATTCAACTCTTCACTTTCTGCTGGTGTCATTCTGTGTGCTGCCTTGTTTGGAAAATTGGCCCCTGGAATCAAATCCATCTGATGACTAATCTTCCTTACCGGTGGTAATCCATTAGGTACATTATCAGATACAATATCTTGAAACTCATTCAATAAATCTACAACCTCTACAGGTACATCCTCTACTTCTTCTTTACCAACTTTTGGAATTAAAGAAAAACACACATGCTCATGCCTCATACCATCTAGGAATTTTCTTCCATCAACAAATGTTATTCTTGCATTACCACATACCTTTTCTTCGATCTCCTTCAATGGCTTTAGCTTATGTCGCACTCCATCCTTTGTCACGGAATAGGTATTTGCACAACCATCATGTACAGCACATCTGTCAAACTGCCATGGTCTACCTAGCAACATGTGACATGCATCCATAGAGATGATATCACATAGTACCTCATCTTGGTACCCGCCGATCTTGAACTTTACCAGGCACTGTTCACTGACCATGACCTTGTGGTCATCTTGCACCCAGGCAATCTGATATGGATGTGGGTGTTTCTATCTCTTGAGCTTCAATTTTGTCACCATCTCTTCTGACACTAAATTGTCAGTGCTTCCACTATCGATAATCACATCACAACATTTACCCTCACACTTGCATCTAGTGTGAAACAGGCTCCTCCTTTGTTCAGGTTCATTCTCACCACTCAACAAGACTCTTTTGTTAATTAGCGTTTCTCCTCTTTTAGCATCTTCAGAATTTGATGATCTAGCATCTTCATCTACATGTGCAACTCTGGCCTGGCCTTCATTTCTCCTATCTGTCCTGCCTTGGTGCTGAGGACATTCAAATGCCCTATGACCTTCTTCTCCATAGTGAAAACATGTTCCACGAAAGCCTCATCTTCCAGATCCTTGTCCTCTTCCTCTTCCTCTCTGATCTCTATTATTCTGATCTTGGAAATGATTGGAATTGTTTCCTCTCTGATTCTGGCTGCTACTAGCCTCATCCTTCTTTTTTGGATCTTCATTTCGGCCACCATATGACCATCCACCAGATCTTCCACCATGGCCTCTTCCATTTTATCTGCTTTCAAACTTCGTGTTCAACTTTTCCTCTACTTTTAGGGAAAACTGGTATGCCTCCTCAATACTGTTCATTCGAACTAGATTGAACTCCTCCTGAATGCTTGGCCTTAACCCATTAAGGTATCGGGAAACTTTCTCCTTATCAGCTTCTGCATGGCCTGTTCTGATGAGGAGTCGATAGAACTCCTATGTATACTCCTGAACAGATCTTCCTACTTGCTTCAAACTTTGCATTTTCTTTAGTAGGTCAAGCTCATAATCAATAGGAATAAACTGTCACCTCAATTTATCCACCATCTGATCCCATCTTGTGATTTTATCTTTCCCTCTTCTATTTCACTCTAATTGAATTTCTTGCCACTAGATCTTCGCATGACCTTTCAATCTGGCCTTCACAAATTTGACCCTATCAGGATCCTCAACATCTTCGTACTCAAAATATTCCTCACATTCATTGATCCAGTCGATCAATTCCTCTGGGTTAAGATTTCTAGAAAATGTAGGAACTTCAATTTTAGGTCTTTTTCCAATCTTGGAAATCGCCCGAAAAAGTCTTTCTTCCTCTTGGTTCACAACTTCGGCTTCTCCTTCTTGATATTTTTCTTCGGCTTCATCCTCGCTTTCATCTCTGACATTAAGATTCATTCCTCTGCAAATCTCTTCTTGCAATGCTCGCACTTGTCTCTGCAGCTCTTTAACCTTAGGTGTCACAGCACCAGCTCTTCCGCCACGTTCTCTTCGTGGAGGCATTTTCATGATGTGCGCTGAAACCCTAACCACGATCCTGGTGCAAATTACCTCACAGTCAGCAATCTGTTTACACACTCAAGAACTCCTACTCTGATACCACTTGATGAAGGGTGCTCCCCTTAATACCACAAACACATAACAGAAATAGAGAAACAACAACAATAATATGCAAGAACAAAAAATTAGCTTCTTATTATCTCCACAAATGTGGAATTACAAACTTTTAGAATTACAATATGCAAAGCCACATGGGCATTCCCTTACAATATTCTGTAGGACAAAGCCTCGAATCAATACCCAGATCTACTACCCAGAACTTCCCTAGACAACACTACGGGCCTTCTTTATATAGGCAATTTCCACCGCCCGAGAAGGTTCTAGAAATTTAGCGCTTAAGGCCGACCAAACTTAGAATTATTTTATTTTACAATTTATTACATCAAAGTCGGCTGAAAATGAGTTTTGAAACCCAAACAGAAATTTTGAAGAAAAATTATTTTCTGCCATTTCAGGTGACCCAACTTCCGAAGACCATAAGTCATCACCCATTGACCCGATTGGCTATTATAACCCCATTCTAGAAATGCCACGAAGCGCTCTACAGGCTTGACCTATGCAAAGTGCCCGTCACCCAAATTTTCAACCTCATCCGGGGCCTCTAAAGCCTTCAAAACTGAGTTTGAAGTTTTTGTACCCTGCTACCAATACCAAAAATCTTCAATATCTTCAAAACTAGACCTGATCTAGCCATGAAACTTTGTTGGCAGGCTGATATGACTGAAATGAACCTCCATATGTAAAATTAGAACATTCCGAGATCGTAAGACCAACTTACTAAAAATAGCAAGTTTCCATAAATAGCAACTCTGCACAACATAGCCCTTATTGAATACAAAAATAGAAATATTTTTGGGTGATGCAAGATTTCTCTTACACCCAAGATGCTCCTGCATCACACACACACACACAGATATATATATATATATATATATATATATATATATATATATATATATATATATATATATATATATATATATATGTATGTATGTATGTATGTATGTATGTATGTATGTATGTATGTATGTATGTATATTTATGTATGTATGTATGTATGAAGCTATGATCCATGAGGCTACATAACCATCTAATCCTGCAGCTGAACAAACTAGAAAATGCATGCCCACTCCTTGATACTAACAATGAATTCCCAACAAGCCAAGACAAACTCAAGCTACTCAGGGATAAAAATAAGAAATTTAAAGGGAGCAAGGAAGAGAGATCAAAAGAAAACTAAAGATAGAGAGCCAACCCTACCCAACCTTTGTAGGTCCTCGAACAAACGGTTAATGCAAGTTCTAACAAAGGAATAGTGACCCAAAATTAGTGCTCTTAGTCAAATATAACTAACATTGATGTAGAAGCCAAGCTAAATAAAACAAAAGCATGCATAACTATAGACAATAATAATATGTAATAAACATGAAATGCAAAGCCAGTATACCAATTGAATCAGATGCAGCCATAACTACCTTCTAAAAGAAAAAATAGGGACAAAAAAAGGGCCAAGAGACCCAACAAAATGACTGGTGAATGATCCATAAAAAAAGAGGAGGAATGAAAGGAAAAGAGATATAACCAGGCAAGGGAAAGAAGTCAATTTTAAAAACACTAACCATCATTAGTTGAGTATCGTTTCAACTTTTTCTTGACAACTATATAGACATGTTTAGGTCACAAATCCAACAATAATTACATATGTGATAAATTTCATTACTAAATCTAGGCAGAGCTAATCATGAGCATCCAAGATTATAGATATATTCCCCACCGGTGCCCATGTTGGTGAGTCTATCAGCAATGGTGTTTCCTTCCTGATATATAAGATTAATGGTAAATATTCTAAATTATTTTAATAATTTCATAGCTCTATCTAATAACGTCTTCAACTTCCAATTAGGAGTATCATTTTTCTGAGGGTGTTGATGATATTAGTAGGATCTCCCTCTATTTCAAGTTTTTCAATATTTAAATTCTTACATAGAGTAAGTCCCTCGATTAGGGATTTCATCTCAGAGAAATTTTTAGTCTTAATTCCTATAGGTTTATCCATTCTTTCAATCTCCCTACCTTGCCAATTATGAATGCAACAACCTATGTCTGAGGGGCCTAGAGTACCTCAAGAGGCATCGTCAAAATTTAGCTTGTATCAACCATGTTCAAGAAGCACCCATTTCACTGCAAGTCTCTTCTAATTTTTATCTTTGTTCCTTGATCCAAAGAAGGCTGGGATTTTTCAGACTTTACCATGACTTTCTCATTTTTCCATCCCAATGAGTAAACCTAGTGTCTTTTTCCTGAAAGACCTCATTCTTACAATTGACAATTTTTGTTATGGTTGCACCAATTTTATTGACTAATTGGAACCACTCAAACTTCTTCCCTTTGAAAGTCATTCTATTTCATTCCTTCCAAACTTCCCAAATTAGAATTGATGGATTTTCTATCCAAAGTTTATGATAAAGGATGTTTTTGTACAGGATGGGCGAACTCTGTAAGTGACTTAGTAATTCCTTAGGAAGAGCCGCTTTCCAACCTAGTTTGGAACATAACCAAGTACAACATTGAGCAGTATATTGACATCCAAGAAAGATGTGATTTGATGTTTCTTCTTGTGATTGACAAATAGAACACCACATAGGTCCCTCATGGCCTATCTTGGTGAAGCAATCGACTATAACTATTTTACGTTGAACTGCAACCCAAGTGAACATACCTGCCTTAGGTAGACAATGTTTGTCCCAACATAAACTAAGGGGAAGCTTCAGAGTGGTGTAATTTTGTTGTACAATTTGTAAATGATAGTCTTCTCTGACACTATATATTCCATACTTGGAGCCTACCTTAGCTTATCATTTCCCTACCTAACTACTAAATCTCTATCTTTAAGAATACTCTTGAGGGTTTCTAGGTCATTTCTAGGCAAGTCTAAATTGTCTATTGATTTCTTGTAGTGCCCACCTATAGTTTTCTTTTTAGTTATATATTGCCAAACTCTTTTAGGCCACTTTCATGTGTGCATTGAGTATTTTAGTTTTATTATGAGGTTTATGGATGTATGTCATTATATGGTGATTTGATATTGGATACTCATGAGATATCATATGTTTGTAGTTAAATGATGTTAGTGACTTTGATGTTGACTATTTATATATTTAAAATATTATTTATGTTTATGATTTTACTTACCTGATACTTACATGTGTATGGCTATCATGTATGTTTCACCTTTCTGTTTGACGTGTTTGATGTGTTAGAGTAAAGAATTAATTTAATTACATAATTAACTTTGCTACCTCTTAAGATTTCACTTTATGCACTTGCATTAGTCATTTAATAATTAAATCTAATTATTAAATGCCTATTTACCTATTAGGGTTTCCCATTAGGTTTTTTGATCTCCTTCTATAAGGATTGATCCATTGTATATTTTGATTCATTTTTTTGGTTGATAATAATAAACTTTCATATTGTCAAAGTAAAACCCTTGTTTGTTTCCTACAGATTTCTTCCTTGTGACAGGTTTTTGCATGCAGGTTTCTTGGGTTTAATAGATTTATTTTTCATCAAATCTTACATGGTGTCAGAGTTGGATCTATTGTAGCTTGTTCATGTTTGAAGAAAAAAAAAAGGAGCAAGGGTTTGACAGAAGAAATTTGGGATTTTTCAGCTAATTTGAGAGGTTTTGATTGTAGTTTTCAGATCTGGTATTCTTAGTAGGACGTTATTTTTTGTTTCTTTTTTTTTAGCACTTTTTACAAGTGCATGCATGTGAAAGGGCATTTTTTTGGGTGTCCTTCCTAGTGCCATTTATAGTGGTGTCCTTCCCAGTGTTGTTTACTAGACCTGCACCTTATTCCTCTGATCGACATGCATGAGTCGACGTCTGTGTTGTAATACCCCAAAAATGGGCTATAGGTTCATTAACCTCCTACATCTTCAATTCAAACGAAATTGACATCGAAGTCCTAACCTAAGGCACATCTACACATTATCAAAATCCTAATTGATTTTATCATAAATTCTGCATCGGGGAATATTCCTATTTATTCTAATTATCTTTAATTTAATTATTATTTGGCGATGAATCCTATTTATCCTAAAGTTTGATTAATTGAATATTCTAAATATTTAATTAATTAGATTAATACTGCCACTTAATTATTTAATTAGATTTAATTCTATTTATTCCTAATTAATATTGTTTTATTTTGAAATAAATCAAATTTGCTAAAAATAATCAGTTGAATTCTTATTTAATTGATTAAATTAAATTTTCAAATTTAATAAAATAGTTTTGGAATAAAATTTGATTAAAATAATTGATTAACCCATAAATCAGTTATTTTAAATATATTTTAAATATTATTTGGCGATAAATCATATTTATCCTAAAGTTGATTAATTGAATATGATGAATATTTAATTAATTAATTTAATTATGCCACTTAATTATTTAATTAGATTTAATTCTATTTATTCCTAATTATATTATTTAATTTTGACAATAAATCAAATCTCCTACGAATAATTGATTAAATATTTATTTAATTGATTAAATCCAAGTTGTCAATATTTAATAATATAGTTTTGAATAAAAGTTTGATTAAAATAATTGATTAACCCACAAATCAGTTATTTTTAAATTTAAAATCAGTTAAGTTGAAGATAAATCACTTTGTTTATTTAATTAATTCATGATTATTTGTGTACATTCAAAGAGCAGTTAAACTTTAAATCAGAAAATCAATTCAAGTTGTTATCTTTTCTAAACTCAACATCTATTTTGAGTTCAAAGTTGATCTAAACTTTTGATTTGAGTTAAAAAGTTGTTCTTGCATGATTTTGCATGATTTTATAAGTTATCTATTTCTAATTTCTTGTTAACTCAAAAATCAACCTAAGTTCATCAAGAGTGATTTATGACTTTTTCCATGCACCCTCAAGCCCTAGATTTCTATAAAATCAAGGCTCAGCTCTTTACAAATCATCCACAGAATTTGCATACTTACTCTGGCGAATTGACATCAGAGGAATCATCAAGCTTCTTACGAATCAACATTTTGTGAGATCAATCTTGTTTTCAATTCATTCTAGTTTCATATTTCATATCATTGTTAGCTTAATTTGCATATCATTTCAATCCATTTAGATTAATTTATTATTAGTTTTTCTCATCTTATTGCATCAAAAATTTAAAAAAAAATATTAATTTGCATTCATATTTTATTGCTTTCATCATTTAAATCCTTTGTTTAGATGTTACTGTTATACACTAAGTTTGCACCCTTTTTTCAAGCTCTCTTGGTCTTGATAACCTAGTATAACATGGGAATCATCTTTAGGTTGTGGGACCTATCCTAACTGAGATGAGACCTCCAAATTCTAGGTTGGTTCCTCTTGGATAATCACCTTAATTTGCTTCTTTGACAGGAAAGTAAATTCTTGAGGGGAAAAGGGATAGAAGGAGTACATGAAAGGGAAATAACTGAAAGCAAACTATCCTACTAGGTGATACACTGAAATGATGGTTTGAATTATAGTATAGAGGATGAACTCAGTACATAAACTTGGGTCTAGGAGATCACAACTCACTAAATAGGCTTGCATCAATATTTCATAGAAGGGTCTGCAATAGAAAGAGGCTATTTAGGGAAAGGGATAATTTCACAAGCAATAGCATTTCTAAGAATTTAGACACAATCTGTGACCTACAAACAAACATTCACCTCTGCAACTAGGTATAGGAATGAGATAGATTGTCAGGGGGTTGAAGTATACCCACAAGATCATTCCAATCAAATCATTCACAGGCATACACATAAACTGCAAAAAGAAAGAGGGATCAAGAACCCTAAGATATCACTAAAAACATACATATACTCAATTCAATAAGAGAAAATTTAGACAAGAAGGTATAGGGATAGAAAGAATGTCACAAAGTACCTTTGCAATATCCAAATATCAATGAAAGGTTACAAAAAGTAGAAGCTATAGGACAAAAAGAATGCCTCGGATAACTCCTCAGAAAGAAAATCTCTCCTTTACAAAATGTAAACTCTGAGCTCTAAAAGCTCCAAAACATTATATACATCTCCTCTAATTGCACACCAGTAGGAGTCAAAACCTAATTAGGGTTGCATATGATTTGACATAAAATAATCAGCAACCCTAATTCTATCATGTCTAATCATAAGTGTGTCTTTGAAAGTATCCTAATCAACCAGACATCATATTTTGCATGTCTATCTCTATACTACATCTACCTATGGACAAGCCACCTTGATCTATCTACCCTTCTGCAAATTAGACCTGTCATGAATGTTTGCAATTTGAAGTACAGAAGGCCATAGGTGGTGCCACACTCTTAATTATTTCTTTGGTGTAAGAACATCAACATGGTACCCTGAGAAATCATAGGAGACGGCCACTAGATCTTTCTCAACATTCCCCCGACTACAACTATCCTAAAATCATTAACTCTAAGCTACCTGCACCACACCATCGACCAACCGCAATGAACTAGCAAGAAAACCTCGAAAGATATTTAAAATTTTGAAAAGCAATGACCAGTTGATCCAATTTGAAACATGATCATCGATATTTATTTTTCCTGACAGATGAATGGCCCAGATCATCCTTGTAACAGTCGAGAGACCCTTTGAGAATTCAAACACCACCTCATCGGTCAGGACCAATGAGAAGCGACCACATTTGTGCAACTGGCACCCACTTGACAAAAGAATCCTTGAATTTGCATCAAACAGTGGTCGCATGATCTGATGGAGTCAGAAGATTCCATCAGATCATGCGACGACCGTAGATCTTCTTTAATGACCACCTCACCTGAGGTTCCCAGACCCACTAACAAAATGCCAACTATTCACCTGATAACCAATGAGAAACAAGTGCATCAGCACCTCCTGGCAACACAAACCCATGACATCAATCTTCATCAAATAGTTGTCGTTATACTGCCTCCTTAACCTTCATGCATCTTACTTCAATGATATAATGACCATCGTCAATCCTGCACTAGCCTTAACCCACCACATCATCCAAAAGACTTTGGGCCCACTGACAAGTTCCAGTCATCATTTAGTCAGCCAATAGAATTTGAGTGCATTAGAGTTTGAGGACCCACCTGACAGAGCCCTGGCAAAAGGTAAAATCAACAGCTGGCGTATGATCGCATGGGCTTGGAATATTCCATGCGACCATACGATAGTCATAGCTCTTCAAGGAAAGACAACCATGCTGGGCCCGATCTGACATGGCACCACATCACAAGCCTTTGACCAATTAGAAGCATACACCTCAAACTACGTGGTAGTGGACCCACTGACACAGAAGCACTATGTTATGATGAAGATCAACGGTCATCGCAAAATTACAAGGGGGAAGATTAAGCCTTGTGAACATGCAACAACTGTCAGATCAAGAGATTAAGCCTGTTAATCAAGGTCACTTAGAATCTTTAATAAATTGGGCCCAGACCTGCCATGTGTCACTCTGTCACTATATCGCATGTCAAAAAGTCTGACAACTTAGAGTCTTGAGATTTAACAATAGCCACAAGTTTTACAAGGTAAGCTTTGGAAATATTACCAGGGAAAACTTAGGCTTTGAAGAAAATAATTAAAAGGGACCCCACTTGATGACCTAGTGGTATAACACATAAAGTGGTCACTTTTAGAAGGCACATGTGTTAAAGGGACCTAAGTGACCTAAAAAGGTAACGGGGAATTATAATAGGCTAAAGGGTCTAGGGTTTTTTTTTTTGGCCCCCAACGGTCACTTTTTTAAATTTAAACTTGCAGACCAGGGAGTTGGATAGTTGCAAAGGCCAGAAGAAAAAGGCAGGAGGCCATGAAATTTTTTGAGGTGCTTGACAGGGTTATAATGGAGATCTAGGGATGGAATTTAGCCCATGACCAAAATTGAATAGATATGAAATTTTGGGCAACATTTTGGTGATTTTTGTTGGATGTCAGACTACTAGACATGATTAGTGGCCTTAAACAATCCATTGGGCATAGGAGTCGTCACTTTGAATATAAAACTTTCTTAATATAGAGACCTGGAGCTAAAAGACAAAAACTATGCATGGGCACTTCTTGGAAAATAGGAAAACTAACCTAGAAAGTAGGGACAGAAAATAGGAAACATATTTACAGATATTTACAAGGAAGGATTGACCTCAAAGTAGGGCTTCAGGTGGAAACCATTAACTAAAATAGGCAAGGTATCTCCTTCCAGAGTTGATAGATGAAAAGCATTAGGCCCCTTGCATCCTGCAATAACAAATGGTCCACCCCAAAAGGAATCAAACTTTGTATGTCTGCCAGGCCTTGATCTAAATTCATCGCACTTGAGATCCACATCTCTAACTTTGAAGCTTCTAACCTTGGCTCTCTTATCAAAACTCCTCTTTGTCTAAATTTTATGGACCTCCATATCTTTCATGGACTTATCTCTGAGTTCTTCTAACTCCATGAGCTGAGCATACCTAATTTGTAAGGGATCTCCTTCTTCAAATAGGGCATATTGAGTGGCCAAGTCCAAAGCTGGCAATTCAGTTGAAATGGACAACTTCGCCTCTCTTCCATACACTAATACATAAGGAGAATTCCCAATGATCTTCTTTGGGGTGATCCTATCTAACCATAAGGCAGACTTCAATTTAGTATGCCAATCCCTTTGGTTATCCTCTAGAGTTTTCTTGATTATCCTAATCAAGTTCTTATTAGTTGATTCAACAAGACCATTGCCTTGAGGGTAGTAATTTGAACTTGTATTCAAATAGGTGCCATTTTTTATTGCCCATTCTGAGACTTTAAGGCCTATGAATGCCAATGCATTATCTGATATGATGGAGTTTGGAGTGCCAAATCTATGAATTATATCATCATAAAAACTTAAAACAACACTCTCATTTGATTCTTTTAAGCCAACTGCCTCTGTCCATCTAGTGAAATAGTTTGTTGCAGTGATTATCCACTTGTGTCCTGCACTAGATGGAGGGTTAATCACACCAATAAATTCTATCCCCCATTTCGTGAATGGTTGCTCTGTTCTAATTGGCTGAAGGGGTAGAGCTATAAACCTTTCTTTTCCTGCAAACATAGCACATTTGATGCATTTCCTCACATAATCATGACTATCCTTAAAGATCGATGGCCAATAGTATCCAGCCCTCATGATTTTAAAAGTAGTAGTCCTAGGAGAAAAGTGACCTCCAGAAGGTCCATCATGAAATTCAAATAGGACATCAGCTATCTTTTTTGAATCAATACATCTTAAAAAGACACCATTGTGATCCTTTCTAAAAATAACCTCATTTATCAGCACAAAGGGGATAGGTTGTAACCTATAATATCTTCTTTTTTCTGAATCTAGGCCTGTAGGACATAGCCCTGTCTTCAAGTAATGAATCATGTTAGGCAACCAACCTGCTGCCTTAGCATGTTCCTCTGAATCATTCACAACTAGAGATGCATCTGTTTGCTCTATTTTCTTTGAACTTCATCCCCTACCAAATACTCACAAACACCTCTTCCTCTAACTAGCTTGGTGGTTTGGACATCAATGTCATATTCCATTACTTTGGTAATCCAACCAGCTCATTTTTCATTTAGGTCCTTGGAAAGTAGAAATTCTTTGACACTTGGATGAGTAACCTTCAAGTGTACCTTGCTATGGGTCAATAAATATCTAAACTTTTTAAGGCTCTTCACCATAGCAAGTACATGTTTTTCTACAAAAGAGTATCTTTGTTCATATTCTTCTAAACCTTTGCTAAAGAAAGCAATAGGCTGCTCCAACCCTTCTAATTTTCTTGAGTCAACATAGCAGATATAGCGTCATGACCTCCATAAGCATAAAGGATAAAATCCTTATTGAAGTTTTGGTTTAATAGAGTAGGGGCTTCAGTCAAGGCCTCTTTGATAGCCTGGAAATTGGCTTTTCCTTCTTTAGTCCAGCTGAAAGTTGAACTCTTCTTTAACATGGTTGTTAAAGGCTTCAATAAATCTGCAATATTAGGCAAGAAACGCCTAACAAAATTAATCTTTCCTATGAAATATTGGAGACTTTTCTTATGATGTGGCAATGGTAGCTCTAGGATGGGTGCAATTCTCTTAGGGTCTACTATAATTCCTTTCTTGGATACTATATATCCCAGCAATTTTCCTTCATGCACTGCAAACACACATTTCTTGGGATTAAGAGATCCCAAATTCTCTACATCTTTCAAAGATTTTCCTCAGATGTTTGATATGATCTGCTGCATGTTTAGAATAGACAGTTATGTCATCTAAGTAGACCAATACAAATTTGTACATGAGGCTTTTAAAGGCCATATCCATTGCCTTTTGAAAAGTAGCACCTGCATTTGACAAACCAAAGGGCATCTTTTGATAAGCCATGGTTCCTAACTTGGTTGTAAATGTAGTCTTATATTGATCCTCTTCATTAACTAAGATCTGATTGTATCCTGAATAGCCATCAAATAATGAAAATCTCTTGGATCCATAGACACATTGTAAAATTTGTTCCATAGAGGGTAATGGATGGTGGTCTTTTAAAGAGGCCCTGTTAAGATCCCTGAAGTCAATACATAACCTCAACTCCCCATTCTTCTTCCTTACAGGAACAAGGTTGGAAACCCAACTAGTATGTTTGATGGGGTAGATGATACCACTTTCTATCAATTTGAGCACTTCTTTATGCATAAGTGGCTCAAGCTTGGGATTAATAGGCCTTTTCTTTTGCCTCACTGGTTTGGCATTAGGCTCTAGTTCAATAGTGTGTTGAGCAAGGGCTAGATTAAAACCTTTGAGGTCTTCATATTTCCATGAAAAAATGTCACTGAATTCTCTGAATAATTGGGTATAAGCCTATTTTTCTAAATCAATGTTTACCTTTCCAAATTGTAAACTTTTGCCTAGTTCTAACTCTAATTCAACACAATGTT
Organism: Chamaecyparis obtusa; assembly: GCA_027943335.1. NCBI lineage: Eukaryota > Viridiplantae > Streptophyta > Pinopsida > Cupressales > Cupressaceae > Chamaecyparis > Chamaecyparis obtusa. Next base: position 207,721 of record BSBK01005435.1, on the reverse strand, counting down.
CTTGTTGAACTACCAGGCCAGCTTTGTTTTTCTTAACTTGATCATCCTTGTTGAAGAAAGTCTCTAAGGTGACAAGACCTCTAGGCATTTTATTAGACTTAAGTTGTATTACTTGGTCACCATAATTTTGCAATAGCCTATCTTGGTTATGTTTTGAGAAGACATCGTCTTCAAACAAGAATTGCAAAATTTGTTCATCATTGTCAAACACTTGTCAATTAGTATTATTATCAGGGATAGAAGGTCTGACAATCACTTTGATATGCTATTGGTCTATTTATTTTGAAATGCTATTGGGGATATCATATTGAGATCCAATAGCAGCTAATCTATCTACATTTTGATTTAGCTTTCTAGGGATAGCAACAATATTGAAAGCATAAAAGTCTTCAATTGCATCACAAATTCTATGTTTGTATGCTTTCAAGGTGTCATTTTTAGTTTCACTTATCCCTCTCACTAGATTGACTACTAATTCACTATCACCATAAACCTTTATGGCTTTGAGTCCTCTTTTTCTAGCCCACTCCAGTCCATTCACAAGGCTTTCATATTCTACAGTGTTGCTAGTGCAGGAGAAACTGAATCTGAAAGCTGTATAATACCTTTCTCCTTTTGGAGACACTAGCATGGCACCACCACTAGAACCATGTCTACTTCTAGCTCCATCAAAAAACATTTCCCACACCTGATTGCTCCAATCCTCTGAATCAATGTCCTCTTTAAGAAGGTTTGGCTCTATGGATCCACTTTCTTGTATCAAATAACTCCCCAAACTAGCATCCCAAATGACATTCTCTTGTGCTTCAAAAGACTTTTCTAATTCTAGTTCATCAAGTAAAATATCAGGGATACTTTTTGTCTTAGTGTTTGCTTCTCTGATAGTTGGGAAATCATTGTTGTCAAATATAGGGCAGCTTGCATTGATGGTATTGGACACATATGGTTCTATATGGTGTGTTGTCAATGATTCAGATTTTATGGTAACCTTGGTACCATATCCTATGTGAAAAAGCATGTGAGACCAGTCAGAAGAAAGGTAGCCTCCTATTTTGGCTGTAAAATCCCTTGATAGACATGTGGAAAATAAAGCATGGAGATCTATGATATAAATATCAAGTAGGATAGAGAAATTAGTACTAGCATGAAGGATTAGATTGGTATCCTTAGCCACACCTATAGTGTTAACTGAGGATCCATCAAGTTGTGTAACCTTTTTTTGGAGGGGTTCATATTTGAGTCCTAATTGGTCAACCACCTTTTGGGGCATTACAGTGCTAGTAGCTCCACTATCTACCATACAATTATATACTAAGGATTTTCCAATGATTAAAGATACATAAAAGGGAGGTGGTTTTGAGTTCCTACCTTGCATGGGATTGGCTTTGGAGTTGCAACTTGGAGCCTCCTTTTCTTGATCAGTGTTGACCAACACTGGCTTTTCATCTTCTTTTGTAGGCTGAGGAGTTGTCATTTCAGTCATGGCCTTCTTCAAAATCTCAGGTTGCCCTGGAATAGCCAAAGAGTCCCACATAGACATGGTAATGTTCACCTTCTTCATGTTGTCCACAATGTTGAAAGGTGTCACAGTGTGTACTCTTTGTTTTGTTTTTTCAATGATGGGCTCCACCTCTTTGAGAGTCTGGCCTTCTTTACTTGTAATGATAGAGTCTTCTTAAATGTGATAGGAGTAGCTTGTTGTGTTGGTTCTGCAGATGTAGTAGCTTTAGTTCCAGAATCTGCTCGCTCCATGTCTTGAGCTCTTCTCTTTGACCTTGTGTTGGCAGCAATGGAAGGTTCACCAATAACCCCATTGAAATCTTATTCCTCCCAATTGAAGAGAGTAGTCTCATTATCTTGTGATTCTTTTTGAGGGACTGATCCACTGGAGGAAGCCTCTAATTGAGCCTGTGAGGCATTTTGAACCATCAGTGCTTGGTTCATCCATCCATTTGAACATGTAGCCTAATTATGAGGCTGATTACAAGGGAAACACCATTCAATATCCATAGCCATATTATTTTGACTAGGGACCATGTCCCTAACTAGATTCATAGAATTGAGAGGTGTAGGGTTGTATGGTTGGAATGGTCTTTGATTAAAATTTTGCCTTTGTCCCTGATAACCTCCTTGGTATGGTGGCCTATTTTGTTGATAAGGTTGTCCCTAATTTTGATATTGTTGATTAGGACCTTGGCCTTTTGGCTCAAAGGGTGGTCTATTTCCTTGCCCTTGCCTCTTTTGATTTGTGACCTCTTTAGTCAAAGTTTGCAGCAAGTTTGTCATTTCTTGCTAACTAGTTTGTTGACTATTCTTGATCTCTTGCAACTCTTGAGATAAACTTGTTTTTAGCTCCTGACCGCTAGTACTAGCCTGAGGTGCTAATATAGTGGGAATAGGGGTAAATGGGGGTACTTGTGGAGGTGCAATAGGCTGAAGGCTAGGAAAGATGGGCATGGGTGGCCTTCTAGCTATCATACCTGCCTGGATTAAACAATTTTCAGTTCTGACAGCTATGTCAAAAGCTTGGGGTAGAGAGGTACCACCCATAGATTGGATCATGATAGAAATTTGACCATTCAAACTTTGCAAGAAATATAAAAAAGCATGGTCAACTGATGGCCTTACTAAGACTAGAATTCTATTCCATGTCTTGAGGAATCTATTATTATAATCTATCATTTGTTCTTGAGGGTCTCTTTTAATGGTTGTCAATTGCTCAACCAAAGACAAGTTGTCTGATTTATCCTCAAAATGCTTACTCAATGCATCTCCTAACTCATCCCATGAAGTAATGGAACCAATAGTTAAGGTTCTAAGCCATTCAAGAGCCTTACCTTTTAGAGAGGCTACTAATAGTTTGGTGGCCGCATCCTCTTGAGTTATATTGTGTATGTTGCAGATAGTGGTCACATCTCTTATATGCTCAAAAGTTGTAGTTGGTCCTTCACCTATGAAATCAAGTAGACTCTTTAGTGCCACCAAGGGCACGTCATGATGTTGAGCAAAGTTCAATGGGCTCCCTTGGTTGAAAGGTGCAAAAGCAAACTATCTAGCCATTGTAGGGACTGAAATTTGTTGAGTAGCAACTGTGTGAGTTGTATTTGGTGTTGGATTTGAATCTTCTTCTAGATCTCTGGTTAGAGATCTTCCTCTTCTTCTGAGATGAAAGGGCAAAGGTGTCCTTTCCAAAGTATTAGGAGGTGTAGACTGTACTCTCCTTGCAGGAGATGTTCTTTGGGTTGATCTACCTTTGTAGTCTCTTTTTAAGGGCAACTCTAAAAATTCGGTAGACTTTGAGCTTCTAGTCTCAATCTTTCTCATAAACTTTGAACAAATTTAGCCTAGATCTGTGAAATCAATGGAGTCACCAGATATACTTGATAGAAAACTTCTAAAAGTCTGTATTATACAATCTATATATCATAGATAACATAATCTTTTCAAAAATGAACTTTTGTTGTAGCCAGAATTGTTATGCCCAAGGTGGGGTGTCTTCTGAATTTGAATCTGATCTTAGTAACACCTTTGAACATAAATTTGAACCTTGTCCCACCGAGCATGCCAAAAATGTTATACACTAAGTTTACACCCTTGTTTCAAGCTCTATTGGTCTTGATAACCTAGTATAACATGGGAATCATCTCCAGGTTGTGGGACCTATGCTAACTAAGATGAGACCTCTAGATTCTAGGTTGGTTCCTCTTGGATAATCACCTTAATTTGCTTCTTTGATAGGAAAGAAAATTCTTGAGGGGAAAAGGGATAGAAGGAGTACATGAAAGGGAAATAACTGAAAGCAAACTATCCTACTAGGTGATACACCGAAATGATGGTTTGAATTATAGTATAGAGGATGAACTCAATACATAAACTCATGTCTAGGAGATCACAACTCACTAAATAGGCTTGCATCAATATTTCATAGAAGGGTCTGCAATAGAAAGAGGCTATTCAGGGAAAGGGAGAATTTCACAAGCAATAGCATTTCTAAGAATTTAGACATAATCTGTGACCTGCAAACAAACATTCACCTCTGCAACTAGGTATAGGAATGAGATAGATTGTCAGGGGGTTGAAGTATACCCACAAGATCATTCAAATCAAATCATTCACAGGCATACACATAAACTGCAGAAAGAAAGAGGGATTAAGAACCCTAAGATATCACTGAAAACATACATATACTCAATTTAATAAGAGAAAATTTAGACAAGAAGGTATACGGGCAGAAAGAATGTCACAAAGTACCTTTGCAATATCCAAATATCAATGAAAGGTTACAAAAAGTAGAAGCTAGAGGGTAGAAAGAATGCCTCGGATAACTCCTTAGAAAGAAAATCTCTCCTTTACAAAATGTAAACTATGAGCTCTAAAAGCTCCAAAACATTATATACATCTCCTCTAATTGCACACCAACAGGAGTCAAAACCTAATTAGGGTTGCATATGATTTGACATAAAATAATCAGAAACCCTAATTTTGTCATGTCTAATCATAAGTGTATCTTTGAAAGTATCTTGATCAACCAAACATCATATTTTGTGTGTCTATCTCTGTACTACATCTACCTGCGGACAAGCCGCCTTGATCTATCTACCCTTCTGCAAATTAGACCTGTCATGAATGTTTGCAATTTGAAGTATAGAAGGCCATAGGTGGTGCCACCCTCTTAATTATTTCTTTAGTGTAAGAACATCAACATGTTACCCTAAGAAATCATAGGAGATAGCCACCAAATCTTTTTCAACATTTCCCCGCCTGCAACTGTCTTGAAATCATTAACTTTGAGCTACCCGCGCCATGCCATCGACCAACCGCAATGAACTAGCAAGAAAACCTCAAAAGATATTTAAAAATTTGAAAAGCTATGGCCAGTTGATCCAATTTGACACGTGACTGTCGATATTTATTTTTCTCAGTAGATGAATGGCCCAGATCATCCTTGTAATAGTCAGGATACCCTTTGAGAAGTCAAATGCCACCTCATCGATCAGGACCAATGAGAAGCAACCATGTTTGTGTGACTGGCACCCACCTGACAGAAGAATCCTTGAATCTACATCGAATGGTGGTCGCATGATCTGATGGGGTCGAAAGATTTCATCAGATCATGCAACGACCATAGATCTTCCTTGATGACCACCTCAGCTGAGGTTCTCAGACCCACTGACAAAATGCCAATTGTTCACCTGAAAACCAATGAGAAATAAGTGCGTCAGTGCCTCCTAGCAACACAGACCCACGACATCAATCTTCATTGGATGGTTGTCATTATACTACCTCCTTAACCTTTGTGCATCTTACTTTAATGATATAACAATCATCGTTGATCCTGCATGAGCCTTAACCCACCACATCAGCCAAAAGACTTTAGGCCCATTGACAAGTTCTAGTCATTTTTCAGTCAGCCAATAGAATTTGAGTGCATCAGAGTCTGAGGACCCACCTGACAGAGCCCTGGCAAAAGGTAAAATCAATGGCTGGCATATGATCACATGGGCTTGGAATATTCCATGTGATCATACAACAGTCGTAGATCTTCAAGGAAAGACAACCATGCTGGGCCCGCTTTGACATGGCACCACATCAGAAACCTTTGACCAATTAGAAGCGTACACCTCGAACTATGTGGTAGTGGACCCACTGACACAGAAGCACTGTGTTATGATGAAGATCAATGGTCGTCACAAAATTGCAAGGGGGAAGATTAAGCCTTACGAACATGTGACAACCGTCGAATCAAGAGATTAAGCCTATTAATCAAGGTCACTTAGAATCTTTAATAAACTAGGCCCAAACTTGCCATGTGTCACTTTGTCGCTATATCACATGTCAAAAAGTCTGACAACCCAGAGTCTTGAGATTTAACGAAAACCATAAGTTTTACAAGGTAAGCTTTGGAAATATTACCGGGGAAAACTTAGGCTTTGAAGAAAATAATTAAAAGGGACCCCGCTTGATGACCTAGTGGTATAACACATAAAGTGGTCACTTTTAAAAGGCACATGCATTAAAGGGACCTAAGTGGCCCGAAAAGGTAACGGGGAATTATAACAGGCTAAAGGGTCTAGGGTTTTTTTTTTTGGCCCCCTACGGTCACTTTTTTAAATTTAAACTTGCAGACCAGGGAGTTGGATAGTTCCAGAGGCCAGAAGAAAAAGGCAGAAGGCCATGAAATTTTTTGAGGTGCTCGGCAGGGTTATAATGGAGATCCAGGGATGGAATTCAACCCATGACCAGAATTGAATAGATATGAAATTTTGGGCAACAGTTACATTGTCACTAATCTCGGTCTAATCTGAGAATACCATACTTGCACCTACTAGAAGGCAGTAAATCGCCTAGTTAGCTATATTATTCTTAGTTGCATATTTTGATTTTTGCTAACCTCTAATGTTTTACTGAAGTGTTGTGTTTATAGATAGGTACAAAATTCACACACGCATGTGTTGGTAGATATGAAAAGGTAGAACTGCAAACCCTCGTGGGCACCATACTTTGACTTGCAAGCTTTTTTACCTATGATTGCTATCCAGATCTATGGATATTTTCATTAGAAAAATTCAAAGGTACACATGATACTCATTTGAAGCTTTTTTTCTCTCTCATTGTAAGTAATATTTTCTAGCTTTTAGGGTTATTGAACTGTGGGGTGTTCTATTTCTTGTTTTATGTAATTTACTTCATTAAAATTGAAATTATATCAAAACAAAACCCCTTCTAAAAATATGGTCGAGACCTCGTCTTGTCTAGAACTTCTGACCCCTCATAACTATCACACATGGAAATCCTTGATGACACGGCTTCTCTAGTCAAAAGGTTTGTGGTCTTGTTTAGATGCAGAGCAACTAGTTTTACAAAGGCCTTTCGAGGTCATGAAGCACATGAACAAGATGGATGAGGCAATAGGTTTGATTGCTTTACATGTATCAAATAGTCTATAGTTTTATCTTGATGGGTGCAATACCCCTCTAGCTATGTGGACCAAGCTAACACCTTGTTTGGTATAGTGAATGAGTTCAAGGCACTTCAGATTGAGGTAGAGCCTACCTCTCTTATACCAAATCATTTTCCATTCATTGAGGACTTCTTGATGAAGTTCATGCAATAGAGGTCTTTATTACAGGGATGTGGAAAGACTAAGACTAACACATAGTGTATCTACTTGATTCTATCAAAGCACCAGGGAAAATTTCATATTTTCTTCTCTACCATGGATGCATTGGGTCAGAGATTCTAGATGCCCACTTTTGAGGTGTTCTATGATTGGTTGACTAGAGAGCAGGCCAAGCTCACATAGTTGGCTTCTTTATTTGGAACTAAGAACCAAGCTTTGGTTTCTCAAACTTCTAAGGGGACATAGAAGTAGAAGCAGAAGCCCAAAATAGATTTAGTTGGTAGTGAGAATTCCTCCAAGCCACCTCAAAAAACAAAGTCTAAGAAATCCACTCCTAAGGGTAAATATTCTAAGTCTGGTGAGTCTTCCTCCAAGACTAAGAATTTCACAAGTGAACCTTGCAATTTTTGTGGCAAGGAAGGGCATCCAGTTTCCAGGTGTTGGAAATGTTTTAAGGCTCTAGAGGAAGCATTGTAGTAACATATTATTGCTTCTCCATAGCCTTCACCTACTCCCACATTGAAAGGCCATGCTCTTTCTACATGATTATTATCTTCCACTGCTACATGGATCATTAATTCATGTGCTTCACACCATATGACACACACGCCTAGTTTGGTTACCTCACTTTCTCATAGTGCTACTACATAGATTGTAGTTGGTGACTTAGCAAAAATTTTAGTTACATGTTCTGGTATTGTTTCATTGGATGGTGGCTCTCTATAGGATGTTCTTTTGGTTCCTTCCATTTCTATGAACCTCATGCCTATCTATCAGATTTTCCATTCTGTTTCTGGTAAGACAATTGAGTTCTCACCACATGATATAGTTATTTGAGACCTCCATGATCTTGATTTGGTTGTTGCTACTGGGAGTGTTGATTCAAAGTTTCACTTTTACAGGTTTGATGGCTTTGAGAGCTTCGATTATATAGGTGTTTCTCTTGTTTCTCATGTAGACACAATGAGCAATCTTTGGCATGAGCGTTTTGGCCATGTCAACTACAGATATCTACAATAGATGAGTACACAGGAGTTAATGATTGGGATTTCTCAAATCTCTTGCACTAATGGTGTTTTTCAAGGTTGTGCACTTGGAAAACATCATAGAGATCCTTTTCTGACATGTAGATCCTCACGTGCTAAGGCACCATTGGAGTTGATACATAGTGATCTCATGTCATTTCCCACTCCTTTTTCTGGTGCTCATTATGTGCTCACCTTTATTGATGACTTCTCCATACACACATGGGTGTACTTCTTTAAGTACAAGTCTAATGTCTTTGATTCATTTTGAGTCTTTAAGACATTTGTGGAGAAGCAATCTAGTCTTTTTGTCAGGCAGATACACATTGACAATGGGGGGGAATATGTGAATCAATCTTTTCATGATTTTTTCACTAAGAAGGGTATATTGCATCAGTTGACAGTTCCCCATACCCCTCAATAGAATTTTGTTGCTAAGAGAAAGAATAAAACATTACAGGAGATGGAAAATTGTATGATACAGTCTCGAGATATGCAGCCTTCATTTTGGGTAGAGGCAGTGAATTGTACCAACTACATTTAGAATCAGATGCCTTATAAGGCATTACAACATTTGACTCTTGAGGAGGCTTGGTCCCATGTCAAGCTTGATGTTTCTACATTTTGAGTGTTTGGTAGTGAGTCTTGGGCATTTATTTTAGATGCTCAGAGGAAATCTATGGAAAGGAAGAGCCAACCACTAATATTTTTTGGCTACTGTGAGGATATGAAGGCATATAGGTTGTTTGATCTTGATTCCAAAGAGGTCTTGTTTTGGCGAGATGTCCAATTTGATGAGCACTATCCTCAGATGGAGCCTCCATCACCAACTTCTCCCTCATTTCCTAGTACTTAATTTTCTCCTCTTTAGGATTCTATATCCTCTGTGGATGATTTAGATGATGATCCACCTTCCCCTCCTCCACAAGATATTCCAAGAGTTCCCAAGTGGGCTCGAGATACAGTCAGTGTTGATGGTTCTTTGGTAGGAGATCCTTCAATACCCTTCGTACTCATGCTTAGCGATCTGGTACTGGTCTTTTGAGTCATGTTGTTTAAGACGATCCTCATAATTTTTTAGAGGTGACAAGACATCTTGAGTGGGATAGGTCTATGGATGAGGAGTACTCTTCTTTGATGAAGAATCACACTTGGGATCTTTGTACTCTTTCGAAAGGAAGAAAGATGGTTCAGTGTAAGTGGGTGTATTGTAATAAGTATGTTGCAGATGGTTCTATTGATAGGTATAAGACATGTCTTGTTGTGAAGGGCTTTTCACAAGTGGAGGGTATTGATTACTTTGAGACCTTTTCTCCTATCACCAAGATGAATTCTATTCACCTGGTACTTTCCCTTGCAGCTTCACAGGGTTGGATAATGTATCATATGGATGTAAAGAGTTCATTCTTGCACAGGGATCTACATGAGGAGATCTATATGGAACAGCCTTAGGGTTTTGTGTAGAACTCTTCTCTTATGTGTAGACTTTGGAGGTCATTATATGGTCTCAAATAAGCTCTTTGGGCTTGGTACGAGAAGATGGACTCTTTCTTGCTAGCCTCACACTTCACTCGTTGGCATTTTGATCCTACAGTATACATTCAACATCATGGGGCTGATCTTGTGATACTTGTGTTGTATGTTGATGATCTCATCATCACAGGTAGCTCATCTTCAATGATTTAGAGTGTTCAGAGAGCATTGATGGAGCAGTTTGAGATGACAGATCTTGGAATTTTGCACTACTTTTTGGGCCTATAGGTTATTCAGTCTTCGGATGGGATTTCCATACACCAACAAAAGTATGCTCTTGACATGCTTCAGAGATTCAGCATGCTTGATTGCAAGCCTGCTCCCACACCTTTTCGGTCAGGTGTTCTTTTGTCTACCACTTGCTCTTCTCCTTCAGTGGACTCCACCTTATACAGGAAACTTGTGAGTAGTTTGTTGTACCTAACACACATTCATCCTGACATTTCCTTTGTGGTTGGCATTGTCTCTTGATTCTCCCATGATCCTCATGAGAGTCATTGGGAAGCTGCTAAACACATTTTGAGGTACATTCAAGGCACTACTTCATATGGCATTCACTATACATTAGGAGATCCTCACATTGTTGGTTTCACAAATGTCAATTGGGGTGGTGATATAGATGGTCAAAAGTATACTTATGGCTTTTTTTTTTGTCTTGGTTCTAGTCCTATCACATGGTCTTTCAAGAAGAAGAATGTTGTTGCATTATCATCTACAAAGGTAGAGTATCGAGCAACTGTGCTAGCTAGTTAGGAGGTTTTATGGCTTCAAAAATTGATGATAAAGTTTGGGTTTCCTCCTAATAGTCCTACTCTTCTTTGGTGTGACAATCAGAGTGCCATTCATATTTCCCACAACCCAGTTGAGCATTAGTGGACCAAGCACATTGAGATCCATATGCATTTCATCAAGCAGCTGATTTAGGATGGTTCTCTTAGCTTGGATTATGTTCCCACTTTGGAGCAGGTTTTTGACATCTTCATTAAGCCTTTTGCATCCCCATAGTATCTTCAGCTGCATTCTATGCTTGGGCTGAAGGAAGTTGTCCTTGGGGGGTCTCATTGAGGCCTACCTTCCTTTCATTTTTTCTGCTTTCTGCATATTTCTATCTCTTTTTGGAGGAGGTTTTTTCCCATGTGGTTTTCCCTATTTCTCTCTTTTATAGAGATTTGGTTGTGATTGGGTACCTCATCAGGCCATGTTGTCGGGACCCAAACTTGCATTCAGCATTGTAGTTCCTTTGCTTCTTTCTTGCATTGTTTTTAGCTACATTGTTGTTCATCTTAAGGGGGGGTGTTAGAGTAAAGAATTAATTTAATTACATAATTAAATTTGCTACCTCTTAAGATTTCACTTTATGCACTTGCATTAGTCATTTAATAATTAAATCTAATTATTAAATGCCTATTTACCTATTAGGGTTTCCCATTAGGTTTTTTTATCTCCTTCTATAAGGATTGATCCATTGTATATTTTGATTCATTTTTTTGGCTAATAATAATAAACTTTCATACTGTCAGAGAAAAACCCTTGTTTGTTTCCTACATATTTCTTTCTTGTGACAGATTTTTGCATGCAGTTTTCTTGGGCTTAATAGATTTATTTTTTATCAAATCTTACATGATGTGGTTGAGGGATGAAGTCATAGTTACCTACTTGTGGGATTCACACGATGTCCTGATCCCTGCTATATATATATATATATATATATATATATATATATATATATATATATATATATATATATATATATATATATATATATATATATATATATATATGTACATGCTTGTCTTTTATGTAGGTTTGTAGGTACCAGACATCGACTTCCCTGAATTGTCAAGATGAGCATGCCTTATCGCAATGTCTCAATGGTAAGAGAGGGGAGATAACATTCAGGTCCAAATCCACACCTAAGCCATTCTATTATTTTTGAAATAGTGGACAAGTTTATGATATTTTACCTTTTCAAATTCATGCAGATGACGCAAATTCATAAGCCTTTCCCTTGAGCATGATTATCATTTTATTAGATTCAGTTAATTTTTTTGATCTTTGGTTGGTTAGTGTGATTGTTTTGAAATGGTTAATTGATCTACTGAGATTAATTATGTGGTTTAAATAATTAAATCTTATTAAATATAGAAAATTAAAATGTGAGGGTATTTAATTAATGAAAATTAATTAAATATATTTATTAATTAAAAAGACTTAATTAAAAGTCTAATTGTAAAATTTAAGGATTTAATTAATTATTAAATTCAAAAAATTTAATTAAAGATAAAATCTATTAACTGATAATAAATTATCAATTGGATAAATAATAATATGATTAAAATAATATTCCTTTAGTATAATTGATATGTAATTTGTTGCACAATCAATTAAAATAAATTAAAAGAATAAAGTAATTTTTATTAGTTAAGTGAATTGATACTAAAAGTGCATTAAATTATTAATTAGAAAATTGAAAATCATGCAAAAGAGAGATTGATGTTAACAAAGTTTGTGGAGTTGAGTTGAGTTCTGGGTTTGCATGGTTGAGTTCAAGTTCTAGGCTCTTTTTGTTTATTAGGAGGATTTGGTCATTATTCTAGATACAGATTTGTAGGGTTTGGCTCGAAGGATTGAATTGAAAGAGTTTTGTGAAAGCTTTGAAATTTTTTGATCTTCTTATTGGTTTTTGTCAATTGGAGATTTGAGGTGGGGTTTGAAACCCTCATAGATTAAATTCCTGTCAAGGAAAGTTTGTTTTCTTCGAGCCTGTTAGATCTTGTTGATGTATGTTTTAGAATGTTTCTCTTGTTTAGATTTGTAGTTTGATAGAAGAAATTTGGTTTTTAGGAAGATTATGGAAAGATCTTATTTTGGATCAGTTAGGGTTTGTTTTAAATTTTGTTGTTGAAACCATAAATAATCAAATCAAATTCAAACATCTTCATAATTTTTATGAATGACCATATTCTTTTTGTAGACCTAAGATAAATATGCTTCCTATATGAAATCAATTGATAAACCCTACACACACACACACACACACATGTGTGTGTGTGTGTGTGTGTGTGTGTGTGTGTGTGTTGTTTTCTTTTTATTAAAAAAAAGAGGTTATTATTTTTGTTATCTCTATTGAGCCTTCTAAGGTTTTCATTAGTACCAAAGGTATGTAAAGCTATCGGTTTGTTACTTACAATGAGCTAATCGATAATGAAAAGTAGAACAGACTAGTCGATAAAGCCTATACACCGAGCAGCAGACAATTTACCGAGTACCAGCAGACACTAACATCGACAGACAATAAACACCGAGCATCACAGTATACACCAATTAGTTTACACAGTGTTTACCGAGGATCACAGGAAATGGCATAGTAATCAAGAATGGCACATTCTTCTATGCAAATGGTTACAACAGTTTGTAAAACATTTTACCAAGATTGAGGAACATTTAATGTAATGATATTCATTAAATACAATGTATATCTTTTGTAATAGATGATCTAGGTTATTATTGTACACCATAGATCTTAGGGTTATGATTATAGTATGTAACCTAATTGTGTTAAAGTGGAAAAATAGAACACTATATATTTATGTGTTTGCATCATTTTTAGAGAGAGAGCTGATATATGAATTACAGAGCACTTGAAGCATTTTGCCTATCTTCAAGTCTATCAGTTAACAGAATAGAATCGAGCACAGTAGAATTTAGTTTGAGAAGAATTAGCAGAGGCTACCGAGAAAATTCAGAGCAGAGTTTCATCACAAGTAAGGTGATATTTTTATCAGAGCTTATAGATTTGTAACAGACAATTGAGTGTCAAATAGCAGATAAATACCTATTGCTTTCTAACAATTGTAATAGAGTTTTTGGATAAAATCTCTTAACAAAGTAGACTTAACAGTCTTATGTAAATCTCTTAACCGAGTGCACACTTCATTAGTGTTGCTAAAATCCTATAACTAGGTAGATCTAGCTAATCTAACATGTCACTCCTAACAGGGTGAGATCATCAGAAGTGATCAAAACTTGTAGCCCTAATAGGCAAACATTTTCTATCTACAGTAGTGAAGAATTTGTGGGTGTCATCCCCATAGCATTTTTTACCTTCTTACAAGGGTTTCTGCATTACCAAAATACTTGTGTCATGTGATTATGTTATGGATTTCATGTTGTTTACTTACTTATGTTAAGTGGATAAATGATTCATGCAATTTGATTCAAGTTATATTGGTCAGTTATCACTATTTATAGTTTTAGATCTAAAAGGTTTTACAAGTAAAGTTTTGAAGGCACTGATTCACCCCTCCCCTCTCATTATCTATCTCTCCTAATTCCAACAATTGGTATCAGAGCACAGTTCTCTTATTGAACAATTTAACCACTGAAGGGTAAATATCTAAGTCATGGAGAGATACAAGCTTGATAAGACTATTGAGAATCATAAGATACAAATGAAAATGTTTGTGGAACAGTATAAGCAAGCCAAGGAAGGACTGAAGAAATTACTAGGTGAAAGGAATAACTTAGCTAGACTACAAAATGAGATCGATTATCATGAAGAACCCATTGATGACATATTTGAGCATACTGGATCTAGTTCTGGAAGCATCTCCGATGGATCTGAAAGCTTAATCACTGATCTATCTAAAAAGAATCAATATTTAACTGATCAAGTGAAAGCAATACAAATCGATCAAGAATCTCAGATGGTGAGAATGATAGAAACAATGAACAAATCAAATCAAGTTGAGCAAGAAATAAATCTAGCAATCAATGACTGAAGATAGATGAGTGAACAACTTCAAACTAAATAAAATGAGATACAAAGACTCACTGACTGACATTTCCAAGTAACTAATCAAGTGATGAATGTGAATCAAGAGGTAAATCAAGTGAATGCAGAATTGTCAAGAAAACTAGAAGATGTTGCAAGACTCAAAGAAGAAAATGAGAAGCTGAGAAATGAAGTGAAAAATCAACAGCAGCAAAATGAAATGAAGAAACTTGCTGAGGACAGCTCCAAGAAGATTGATGACTTCTTAACCATTCAGAGAAGATTTGGGAGAAAATCTGGTATAGGCTACACCAGTGAAGGAGAAACATCACAACAAGCTGAACAAGTCAACATCAGTCAAAATTAGAAACCTAAAGTGTTGGCATGTTATCATTGTGGCAAACCTGGACATACATCTAATGTGTGCAGAAGCAAAGCACAAGGTAAACCTCCTATCACTCCTAAGTTTAATGGATATTGTTATTACTGTGGTAAGTTTGGACATCCTACCTATGAGTGTAGAGCTAAGAAAAATGATCTTGCTAATAATACTACTATGGAGAAAATATGCTATACTTGTAACAAGCCTGGACACACTGCACAAGACTGCAAGACAAAAATGAAGCAAGTATGGACACCTAAGGAGAAACCACAATGCAGGCCATATCAACCGAAGAGACAAGGTAACTCTTATGTTTGGGATTATAATACATGGACTAACTATGTTGTATGTGGTAGATATGGACACATTGCAAAAAACTATTATAGAAAGAGTCGAATTGGACAATCAAGAAACTGGACAAACTCTGGGATGGCTTGTATGCACTGCCATAAGATCGGTCATTTAAGAAAGAACTATAGAGACTGAGCACCAGATGAAAACCATATATTTGAAAGTGGATATACTATTGCTGATATCACTAAGTTAAGGAACACTATGTGGAAGAAGGCATCTAATGAGGATGTTGAGTCAAATAATGTTGTCGGTGAAACCTCGTCCATTGGATTGGGTGACATCGGTACCTCCACTTAAAGTGAAATAGGTATGTATGGGACTGATATTTCAAAAGATCACATTTTACATATAGTTCCTTATGCATAATGTTCTTATACCAAATCAGCATGAATAAAGATGCACTATGGTTTAGTTGTCATGAGCTAACAATGTTAAACAGTTGGTAAAAGAGAGACCGAGAGTTGGTTACTCGTCGATAATCACTATCTAAGGTTAACCGAGCATATGTACAAACCGATGAAGAAATTCTATGTTAACTAAGTGGATGAAATTTTTAGTAGTCACCAAGCTGACAGCTATGTCATACCAAAATTTAGATGGAGCATTTATTGCATAAAATTTTGAGCAAGAACATCGAAAGTCTATAAATACATGGGAACAGAGTTCATTTCTACAATGCGATTTTGAAGAGTGGAGAATTCAAAGAGCAGAGTTCAAGCTAAAGGATTTTTTGAAGGATTCAAGGCTACTCTAGATCGAACTGACATCACTCTTCATGATACTAAGTAAGTTCATTTGCGATCAAACACTTCCTATCTTGTTACTTGATGAAACCCTAGAATTAATTTATGGTATTGACATCGTCTACAAGAAAAACTCAAAGTGTTGAAGAGGAAGTTAATCTAATCATTAGGGAAAATTTCATCGAACCAAAGTTTAAGCCACACCCTAAGGTTGTAGCATAGATAGATACAATGGGTGCATTTTCAAGCATACCAGAAAGGGTTTTACTGATAGAAGATGTAAGGTCTTATATTCACTACAAAATTGGAGAAGTTGGGGACTTTGAAATAATTGCAGCATATCAACCACTCTGTGGCCCCGATGGAAAAATGAAATTAGACTACAAGAAGATTGAAGAATTAGGTTTATCATATTTTACACACTTGTCGCAATCATTCAAATCGGACTGGATTAGAATCATTTTGAGCAGATATCATGATGACAAGTTCTGGCTAGATATATCGATTGAGGTCACCAAGAAAGTAATCAGTAGGGTTACTGGGCTCCCTACAACTAACAAAGCTAAGGATTTTCAAAGTTCTTCATGACCAGATGTTGAGAAATGCACTAGAGCACAATGGGACAGTCGAGCATTGAAGATTTCAACAATCAAGGACTCAGCAGTAAAATTCGCAGCACATGTGATCGAGTATAAGCTATTTCAATCAAGTAGACTCAACAGTGTACCCTGTAGCGCAATAGACATGGCGCACAAAATTGTAGTGAAAGGTCACCAAGTTGATCTTGCTGAGGTATTGTTACATCAACTCTAAGAGAATATGAAGACCATAAGGAAAAAGAAATCTAACACATGTAAGTACGGATCTCTACTTGCATGCATTTTCTTCTACTTACAAAAGTATGTGTCTGGCACCGGTAAAGAAAATTGGATACTGGATGTACCAATAACAAAAAAAATTGGTGAAATGATGAACAAGTTATGAGATAAGTTGAATGTAGAGTTCAATGCTTACTTCACTAAATTTCAATCTAAAATGCAAAAGAGAAGCAAAATTCTGAGGGAATTAGTTCAGAAATTTGAAGATGACATATGTTTTATGGTCGACACTGATTATACCATGATAAAAGAAGTTGAGCCTAGGATAAAATGGTTGGCACCGATGGGATATGAGATAGACCATGATTTCACACTAAAATATATTAATGCACTACTTGCAGTACCGAAGGATCCCATAGCCACAAGGTTCGGAGTATATGAAGAAGCTAAATCTAGAATATCTACAAATATTGAGATCGGTAAAATAACCAGAAAGGTAAAGAAAATGAAGAAGGATCTCACTGCTAAATATGGAGATAAGTCTGAAACATCTAAAGGGATACCAGTTGAATAGGCAACCGAAAGTCAGCTACAGTTAGCCGACAAACCATATGATAGTGAGGAGACCAAGTCAGACAAAGAAGTAGATCCTACACAGGTTCCTCCACCTGAAATTCCTACAAAGATGTAGTCACCTATACATGAAGGTATGAAGACACATTTGTCAACTACAGCACCACCTACTGAGAAAGAAGAAGTAATAAAAGTAACAAAAAGAAGAGAAGCTACACTGACAAAGAAATACATTAAGAGAAAGAACAAGGCAGTAGCTGAGGCACCGAAGAAAAAGAGGAAATACATAAGAAATAAGGAAGATCTAGAGGATACAGAAATAGAGGATGATATAAATCAATTTAAAGTGGTCAGTAACAAGACCAAAACAATAGATAAAGTCATTGAGGACATAATTGAACATGGAGACCTCGCTAATCCCTTGCCAGACAGATTTGACAAAATGTCAAAAGAAGATCAAACCAAAATTGAAGAGGTTGTCATCCAAATGATGATAAACCTTAAGAAAGTTCCAATGGAGTTTGCATGTGCATTACCAAAGAAGTTGGATGATATAATTACTAAGAAATGGGTTGTTGCATTAGACACCAAGAAGAGAAAGAGAGAATGCTCTCTAGTTTAGGCAGCCGCATACTTAAGCTTTGGGTAAGTTATTGAATACTTGACCAAGTACCAAGCAAACTTTATGATCAAGAATAGAGCCTTAATGATCATGGATGACAATGTAGCAGATATGGATGTCACTACATATTCCATATGGATGTCAATTCTGAAAGCAGAAGAAAAAGCTAAGCAACAAGAATTTTTGAACCTGTTTAAGAAGAGACAAAATTTTAAAGGTAAAGGTATTTACATTGATGAAGGACCAGTAAAGAAATCAAAGAGTACCGGTATATCAGTTACCGAGGCAATTGATATAACTGAGAACAAGGATGAAATAAAAGTTTCACAGGATGCACCGGACAAAGTTGAAATCCAACTAGAAAAGAAAACCGATGATGATGTACTCATTGTAGACATCACACATGGTGATCCTAATGACCAAGATGATGAAGATGTAAACATTGCACCAAATAAAGATGAAGCACTAAACACTGACAGTCTATTTACATCACTACCGGGTGAACTTCTTGTACTTGCTGAAGCAGTAGAAATTCTTTCCCAAGTACAACCCGATGGCTCAAATCCTGAGCAAAACAAAGATACAACTAGAGATCAACACACAGAGAAACCTACAGAGATAGATGAGCCTACACATATAGAGGTACCTTCCACCGAACCAAAGGAAATAGATGAAGCAAAGGACATACAAGAACCAAAGGCAACTGAGGTAAACCCACTGAACACCACAACTGAGACTCCTACTACAATAACCGAGACCACCACTACCGAGCAGAAGAAGGAAGAACAAGTGCTAATAGGGAAGGACACTCTGAAGACTGGAGATAGATCCATTGCTATCATTAAGAAGAAATCACCCCTAGCATAGAAGAAGAAGAAGAAAGGAAAAGAGATGGTCACCCTAGATGAAGTGATCATTTTACCTGAGTGTGACCTGAGGACCCTAAGCCCTGAGGAATTGAGTAAATATGGGGAGTTATGTTCAAGGAAGGTAGCACAAGAAAAGCTAAAGCAAGAGCACAAACACAAAGAAGTACTTAATGATGTGTGGGATATCCTCAAATAGGTAGTACCTGAGATACATATTGATGAGGATACACCTATTATAGATCAACTTTCTACACTTGTCGAGAAGATCAATGCCCCGAACACCAATGCAAATAAAAGAATTGAAGAAAGGGCAGAATCCAGAATACAACACAAATTAGTCGAGAAAATTAGCCAAGAAGTGGCATTACTTAAGGTCAAATTATCTGAGGTAATTACTGACACAAAATCCATCACCCAGACAATTTGTCAATACTTATTGAAGCTATGTACTCTAGACATCTTCACTATTGAAGTCAGTGAAAAGATCAAAGGTTTAGAAGTAGAAATATAGTTGAGTACCAATGTAGCTATCATCGAGCCACATGATTTCCTAAAGCATACTCACCGAGTTCAGGAACTTCAGCGGTTGACAATAGATTTGAAGAAACAAGAAGCGCACCTAACAGATCAGGTTACTAAGTTGCAGACCAAACTCATTCCATACCTAAAAAAAATTTAAGCACACATTGTTAAAGCTGAGCTATTAGTTGCAACACTAGAAATTTCGGTGTTAGAAAACATCTCTGACATGCATGCACAAGTCAGTCTTGAGCACATTGCTCTCACCAACTTGAAAGAGGAATGGGAAAACCTCTCGGAGTCACTGAAGAAAACCCATCAGTCAATTTTTGATAAGCTGTAAGTATACTACCTCAAATTTTGTATTTGGCATTACTATCAAAAAGGGGGAAAACATTGTATTAGATGTTATTATGCCAAATATTATGTACATGGATGCTATGTATACTATATTACCAAGAGCATGCACTGAGGGGGAGTACTTAGTACTTAAATTTTTTTTTTGATGTGAATATGTATATGGCGGAGATATAAGGAGATATAAGTCACATAGAGATTTTTGCCTTTATACATTCAAAGTTTTGATACTAATGCCAAAGGGGGAGATTGTTATCTCTATTGAGCCTTCTAAGGTTGTCATTAGTACCAAAGGTATGTAAAGATATCGGTCGGTTACTTACAATGAGCTAATCGGTAATGAAAAGAAGAACAAACTAGTCGATAAAGCCTATACACCGAGCAGCAGACAGTTTACTGAGTACCAGCAGACACCTATACCGACAGACAGTAAACACTGAGCATTGCAGTATACACCGATCAGTTTACACAATGTTTATTGAGGATCACATGAAATGGCATAGTAATTAGGAATGGCACATTCTTCTATGCAAATGGTTACAATGGTTTGTAAAACATTTTACCAAGATCGAGGAACATTTAATGTAATGATATTCATTAAGTACAATGTATATCTTTTGTAATAGATGATCTAGGTTATTATTGTATGTCGTAGATCTTAGGGTTATGATTATAGTGTGTAACCTAATTGTGTTAAAGCGGCAAAATAGAACACTATATATTTATGTGTTCGCATCATTTTTAGAGAGAGAGTTGATATATGAATTACGGAGCACTTGAAGCATTTTGCCTATCTTCAAGTCTATCAGTTAACAGAACAAAACTGAGCACAGTAGAATTTAGTTTGAATAGAATTAGCAGAGGCTACCGAGCAAATTCAGAGCAGAGATTCATCACAAGTAAGGTGATATTTTTATCAGAGCTTATAGATCTGTAACAGACAATTGAGTGTCAAATAGCAGATAAATACCTATTGCTTTCTAACAATTGTAATAGAGTTTTTGGATAAAATCTCTTAACAAAGTAGACTTAACAGTCTTATGTAAATATCTTAACTGAGTGCACACTTCATTAGTGTTGCTAAAATCCTATAACTAGGTAGATCTAGTTGATCTAACATGTCACTCCTAACATGGTGAGATCATTAGAAGTGATCAAAACTTGTAGCCCTAACAGGCAAACCTTTTCTATCTGCAGTAGTGAAGAATTTGTGGGTGTCATCCCCACCGCAGTTTTTACCTTCTTACAAGGGTTTCTGCGTTACCAAAATACTTGTGTCATGTGATTGTGTTATGGATTTCATGTTGTTTACTTATGTTAAGTGGATAAATGATTCATGCAATTTGATTCAAGTTATATTGGTTGGATATCACTGTTTATAGTTTTAGATCTGAAAGATTTTATAAGTAAAGTTTTGAAGGCACCAATTCACCCCTCCCCTCTCTGTATCTATCTCTCCTAATTCCAATAATTTTGTCTCAAAGAATTTTCTCTGACAGAAAATTAAAAATAATAATAATAAATAAATATATAAAAATATAATTATTATTATATTTTAGGGGGGGTGTTTTCTCCCCATCCCTTCCCCCATTTGTAGGCAGGCCACATGACAACCTAGCGACACGACAACTGAGGTTGTTGGTGTCATGCTACTAATAGCCAGTGACACAACAGGCGAAGTTGCCAGTGTTGTAGGTTGCGGACAACATAAGCTATCGGGACAACCATGGGGTGGGACCGACTGTCCCCCCTACACACATATATGGTTGCCCTTTTTCATATGAGTTTGAACAAAAAAAAATTTATAATTTTTTTTAATTATATCTTATTTTGTAAAGTTTTAAAATATATATATATATATATATATATATATATATATATATATATATATATATATATATATATATATATATCATTTTTACTTTAAGAAATTTTTTGATAATAAATGTTAATATTAATTAAATTAATATTAATATTTATTAGTTAGTACTTTTAACTTTTTAGTGTGAGTTGTTTAAAATTCATTGTCAATATTTTTGTAATTATATGAGTTTTGTAATTATGAATTTGAGATCAATTTATTTAAATCTTTGTATAAATTGTTTTTTCATGTATGAGGAAGAATTTAATTTAGGAATGTGATTATAGTTGTGTTACTAATTATTTTAATAAATTAATTTATGTAATGGAGTTTTTATAAATTAGTTTATTATTATTAAATTCTTATGATTATTTTTTCTTTTTTGATTGTGGGTTAAGAGGGAATCTTTTACGTTATCCTTTTTAGGGTTGTTACCAGAGGCAAGGTTAGGGAATCATATTATGTTTGTTTGCCTTGCATACTTATATGGTATTCAATTTTTTTATAACCCAACCTTATGGAAGCTCTTAATTTTGTTATGATGTATATGTGATGAAAGTTGGTTGTGTGTGTTCCTGTGATATTTTGGAACCTAATCTTTACTTTTATGATTCATGATGATCTATGAGATGTTTTGAGACTTATGAGCCTAGGGTAGGTTATCTAGGTGTTAAAGGGAAAGTGATTTGTTTTGGAGGTGATGAAGCCCAAAAGTGGCTACCTGGGTATCCTTAGTAAGTTACTTAATAAGTGATAATATAACACACTAAATGGGGTTTTAAAATGATTAATAAGATAATAGATTCCTCGACCATGCCTTGAGTGCTAGTATAGGCTAAGGATGAGAGTGGGAGAAGATGTTTGCCTGTCTAGTAGTGATAGTGAGTTATGACATGATCGGTTATCCTTGTCTACATGAGAGGATTTTAGGTTCCGCATATGATCACACTTGAGAGTCAGAGTTTAGTGAGATCATTCCAAGGGGTTGACATATGTAATGAAACATCCCTAATTTTATCTAAGATTTCATGTGTTTTGGTTTCCTCTAAATTAGTAAGTTTACCTTTGAGTTTTGAGTTAAACCTTTGAGATAGGAGACTTATAGGATCCCTTGCTTAGTATTATCTGATGAGTGGGTTTGGTATTGTTATCTAAATAGGGTCTGATGTTATCTCCTCAGCATAGTGGGAGTGGAACCACATGTTTCCATGAGGTCGGGAGGTAGTGATTCTCTTACCATTTGAGACTCTGACGTTCCTATACCAGTGTTGTATAATCCTTATGGTGTTTGTTCCTTATTTTTTCATCCTTGGAGATTTGTTCATATTCTTTTTATTGCATTTTTACTTGTACTTAGTTGTATTTACATACCCTATGACTTGTGTAGTGGATGTGGGTTATCATGTATACCTTATGGTTCAGATGTTTTTATTTATTTATTCTTTTATGAGATGATGTACTTTAGTTTCATTATGTAGAAGATTTATATGATTATTATACTTAATATATTTAATTTTATATACATAATTCTATGTCAAGGAACCCTTGAGATTAGTAATCTGTAATTGAGATTGTGTTTATGAGTATGTATCAACTTTATGTTATTACTTCTACTTTATTATTTAATTTTATTTGTAAACTCTTAAGAAATTATTTTTTTTGTAAATTAGGTTGATTTATCCAGGTTCCCTAGTGGGGCATTACACTTGGTATCAGAGCCCATGTTTCTAGATTGGGAACTCTAGGAATTTTGTAATCCCATTAGATGTCTAGTAGTTAAAGCATGAAACAAAAAATTAGACATATAACACCCTTGTGTTTCAGACTATTTTTTTATGATTACTTCACATTTTATTTCTGACTTGTTTACGGTATCGTTCTTCTTGCTTGAATGTTGTAGGAAATATGGTCACTCAGACTAGATCTATTGCTAGATGTCATAGTAGAGGACATGGAAGGAGCAGGCTTCCTAGCCCTCTTGTGATTCATAGAGTTAAGGAGAGAAGGGAAGAGAATAGTGGTGAACATCATGGAGATTCAAGAGAGCTTAATCTTGTATAGATTCTCCAGACTATTCTAGAATGTCTACCTATATAAGAAAAGGAAAAGTAGGAAGCATTACACCATTCTGATAATGAGGAGAGATAGAGATCCAAGAGTCCTAGAGGAAGGGATACTACGCTTTAGTCAGGGGGTCATAAAATCCAATCAAATGAGAGACCTTATGAGATCATGACCTCCTCATTTTAATGGTCTTGGTAATAGTTTCAAAGTAGAGACTTGGCTCGTAGCACTGGATCGATGTTTTTATATGCAACAATTTGATTCCAATGTTAGGGCAAGGTGTTTCATTATGCACCTCAAAGGTTTTGCAACTTCTTGGTGGAAGATTGAGGAGAAAAAACTTGAGCTTACCATGGAGACTATTACTTGGGAGCTATTTCTCAAAAACTTTTAGAAATGCTTCTTATCTGAGTAGTAGAAGTAGTAGTGCCTAGATGAGTTCCACAATTTGTAGCAATTATCTATAATTGTCTAAGACTATGAACATCATTTCTTTGAGGTCAAACCTTATGCATGATTTAGTGATAAGTCACCACCGATGTTACAATAATTCATCATGGGACTGAATAGTCACATCATTGGGGGATTTAAGGTCTTCAAACCTAAGACCCTCAAGGAAGCGGTTATTAAGGCTAGCTTGGTGGAGGCAAATTTAACTTTGGGTCATGGTGGTCAGGTGGGAGTTCATACTAATGTTCCTGCACCTTCAGGATATAGAGGGAATCAGTCCCAAGGGATAGCTAACTCTAAGAAAACTCCTCCCTACTTCCATAATCAGCAGCAAAAGGGAACAAACCCTCCAGCATAGAGCGAAAGTTCTCAATCTAATAAATTCCATAGTTTTTCATGCAACAGGCGCAACCAACCCAACTAGCCTGCATAGAGAACACATTCAATTGCTAGCATGGGAAATTTTCATAAGTCTAGTGCACCCTCCATTGAGAGAGATCATCATAGAGGTAGTGTTTGTTTCTCATGTGGATAGTATGGTCACATTATAGTAAATTTCCCTTAGCTTGCATCACAATTTTTGGGACATAGGCCTGCAACTTCTGAGCCTACAATAGGAGATGCTAGAAGATCTCATAGAGTATTTGTAGTAGTGGATCATCATCAAGAAGAGAACCAAGGCACTATAGTAGAGATTTTAGTTGCTACTAGATGTATTTCTCTTTCTATCTTATTTTATTCAGCAGCTACAAATTCTTTTATATCTCCTTTTGTAGTAGAGAAATGTGGACTAGTGGCAGTAAATCAAGATATTGGTTGGAAAGTAGAGTTAGCATTTGGGGAAAGGGTATCAAAAAACTCTCTAATGCATAAATTTGATTTGAACTTGGGTAAATTCATTACCTTGGTTGATCTTTGTGTGAATCCTTTGGGATCATATGATATTTTCCTTGGGATGGATTGACTAGGTTCTCATGGAGCCAACATTGATTGTAGACAAAAGATAATCAAATGCAAGGATGATGTTGGAAAGGATTTTGAGATTATGGGAATTCAACATCCTATATTCTTTGTATGATTTCTTATATGCAACTCAAGTGAAATATGTGAAAGGGTTGTCAGGTATGTGTTGTAATTATGAATGAGCTGGATGAAGTTGAAACTAAGGAGAAGACTCTTGATCATCCTAGTCTTCAGGAATTCGTCGATGTCTTTCCTAGTGAGATTTTGGGTATGCCACCAAAGCATGACATAGATTTTTGCATCGATCTTATTCTAGGAGCACAACCTATATCTAGAGATCCTTACCAGATGATGACATAGGAGTTGAGTGAGATTAAGCTCTAGTTAGAGGATCTTTTGGTAAAGCATAGTATTCGTCCAAGTGTTTCTCCATGGGGAGCAGATTTACTCTTTGTTAAGAAGAAAGATGGATCTTTATGCTTGTGCATCGACTATAGATAGTTGAAAAAGGTAACGATCAAGAATAGGTATCCTTTTCCAAGGATTGATGATCTCTTTGATCAGATAAAAGGGGCCAAGATATTCTCAAAGATTGATATCAAATTAGGATACCATAAATTATGCATTCAGGATGCAGATATTCACAAGACTACATTCCACACTTGCTATGGACATTATGAGTTCACAATAGTCCATTTTGGTTTGACAAATGCTCCATATATTTTCATGTGCCTGGTGAATGATGTATTTTGTTCTTACCTTGACCATTTTGTTCTCATCTTCTTGGGTGATATATTGATATATTCTAAATCCATATAAGAGAATGAGGAACATCTATGAGTGGTTTGTAGTGTCTTCATGACAATTAGTTCTACACCAATGCAATGAAGTGTGACTTCTTTTAGTTTGAGGTTCAATACTTGAGATATGTGATCACAAGTGAGGGTATTTTAGTAGATTCTTCCAAGATTCAGGCCATAGTAGATTTATCAACCCCCACCAATATTAATGAGGTTCATAGTTTTATGGGCTTGGTAGGATATTATTGTAGGTTTGTTAAGGACTTCTCTAGATTTTCATATCATATTACTTCTCTTCAAAGGAAAGAGAAGAAGTATGCTTGGACAGAGAAGTGTGAAGAATCCTTTTAGAACCTCAAGGAGAATTTGATTAGTGCACCTATTCTATCAATACTCGACCCAATGGGTGATTTCATGGTGTATTTTGATGCTTATTTGGAAGGTCTTGGAGCAATCCTCATGCATGAAGGATGTGTGATTACTTATGAATCTCACAAACTCAAAGATCACAAGTTGAACTATCTTGTGCATGATCTTGAGTTAGTAGTAGTGGTTCATGCATTATTCCAATGGATACACTTTCTATTAGGACATTGATTTGAGCTTCATAGTGATCACCATAGTTTGCAGTATATCTTTACCCAGCCTAATCAGAATGCTAGTTAGAGGTGATGGATGTATTTTTTTTGTGAGTATGAATTTGAGGTCAAGTACATCTAGGGTAAGAAAAATGTGGTTTCTAATGCCTTGAGTCACATGAGGCATGAGATATCAGCTTTGACTCTTGGTGTGTATTTTCATACTTTAGGTACTTCCTACAAATACTTGTTACAAGGAAGTGAGTGTTGAGATTGAGTCATGGAGACCTTTGGAAGGCAGGTTTTCAGGTTATGTTTTAGAGTCAGATAGTATTTTAATGTTTTATATGAGAAGGATATATGTACCTCCATCATATGATCCTTGTACCTTTATTTTATCTAAGTCTCACTTGCACCTTACTCGACACATCTAGGTGACAAGAAGATGCATGTGGACCTTCAACGACTATATTACAAGTCTGGTATGAAATGTGACATTGTTGATTTTGTGGCAAGGTGTCTAAAGTGTCAGAGGGTTAAGGCATACCACCAACATCTAGCAGGGCTTTTATAACCTAATCTCATCCCATCATGGAAATGGGATATCATATTGATGGATTTCATCATAGGTTTGCCTATAACTCCTCACAGGCATGATACCATCATGGTCATTGTTGACCGGTTTACCAAAGTGGCACACTTTTCTCCTATGAGATCATCCTATACAATAGCTTCAGTAGCTAGAGTCTTTATGCAAGATATTGTGAGACTACATGGTATTCCCCACAGGATTATATCAGATAGGGATCCAATATTGACTTCTGCATTTTGGACTTCCTTATAGCATGATCTTGGAGCATGACTGAATTTTAGTTTAACATATCACCTTGAGACCGATGGTCAGATAGAGGGGGTTAATCAAGTGTTAGAGGATATGTTGAGGATATATGTCATGGATAGATAGACTCATTGGGAGGACTATTTATATTTGGTCAAGTTTTCTTACAATAATGGTTATCATAGCTTGATTGGTATGTCACATTTTAAAGATTTGTATGGTTGTCCTTGTCATTCACCTTTGAGTTGGGATAGGCTAGAGGATCATATTTTGTTAGGTCCTGAGATTCTTTGAGATATGGAGCAATAGGTGGAGCGCATTCGTGAACATGTGATAACAACTCAAGATAGGCATAAGAAGTATGAAAATTCTCATAGGGGTGGATAGACAATTAGCAATTGGTGTTAAGGTGTTTTTGAGAGTGCGCCCATGGAAGAGTCTGATCTATTATGGAAAGGGTTTGAAGTTGAACATCGTGTCATTTTCTTCTTTAAGAGGAAGAACTAAAGGAACTACATTGGGTTAAGATATGACATGAAGAGGATGCATATAAGCAATATGAAAAGGAGGTATGGGTGGTGTAGGAATAATTCCACGTCTAGGATCATCCTTAGGTTTTCTAAGTTCACAAATATTTTTAATCTTTAAGTTTTGGTATGATCAAAAAATATAATTAGGACGGATTTTAGTTGGTTGAGTCATGGAAGGCCAAAAGAAATCAAGATCAATGGAGTCTCGAGGCATAAAAGGCTGATAAAGAATATGGTTAACAGTCATAATTTCTCCATTATGAGGGAGTTTTACACATTTATGAATAGGAGAAGCCATAACTTTCATTGAGGTAAGCCAAGGAAGATGAAGTTTAACTTGAAATTGATCAGAAGTAGGAATGATAATGAAAGTAGTATCTATAGTTTTACCACCAACTTCCACATGAAATGAAATGGAACCATGGGAAGCATAAAGGAAACCATTGCAAGTTTAAATCGAGGCATTGGATTTATCATAAAAATATTTTTTCATTCGTTTACTAAAAATATGTTCTTCAGTTATCACATTCACCATGCAAGTGGGATCAACAAGGGTACCACAGGACAAAATGCCATCAACCCTAGTGACAATGTAAAGAGGGCCATCATGTGCTTTAATTATCTCATCAAGATCAAAGGTAATGCAAGACTGAGGTGGAGGTTGAGGTTTAGGTTTAACATGGACAACTTGATTGACAATATGGGTTGCTTCATTAACTTTCTCTTCATAGTTAATGCATTGGGAAGAAGAAGGTTGATCAATAATATTGGTTGAATGAGATGGCAAAGGATTTGTGTATATTTTCAAATTTTGATTAGGAGGTGCAACTGATGTGGGAAGTGTGAGGAGATTGGAGGAAAAGGAGAAGATAAGCAAGAAATCAAGCATAAATGCATTTCAGATCTTGGAAATCACTAAAATGGGGTCCAATAGGTCCTAGAGCTTCCAAATAAATGGGTGCTAACTTTTTAGGACTATACATTATATGTTATATATTATATATTATTATAATATATAATATATTATATATTATTATAATATATAATAAATAATATATTATATATATTATATATAATATATTATATATATTATATATAATATATTATATATATTATAATAATATATAATATATAATGTATAATATATTATATATATTATAATAATATATAATATAATGTATAATATATTATATATTATATATTATATATTACATATAATACATAATATATAATACATAATATATTGTATATTATATATAATACATAATACATAATATATAATATATAATATATAATATATAATACATAATATATAATATATAATATATAATATATAATATATAATATATAATATATAATATATAATACATAATATATAATATATAATATATAATATATAATATATAATATATAATATATAATATATAATATATAATATATAATATATAACATATAATATATAATACATAATATATGATAGATAATATAGATAATATATAATACATAATATATAATACATAATATATAATATATAATATATAATATATAATACATAATACATAATACATAATACATAATACATAATACATAATGCATAATACATAATACATAATACATAATACATAATACATAATACATAATATATAATACATAATACAATATATAATACATAATACATAATATATAATACATAATACATAATATATAATACATAATACATAATATATAATACATAATATATAATACATAATATATAATGTATAATACGTAATACGTAATACATAATACATAATATATTAATGCGGCTGAAGGAATAATGTAATTGAAGTGATTTTTTTTTTGCATACAGGAATTGGATGATTGAAGTGTAGGCATTTAACAATGGAGCTCTCTATTTTTTAGTCCACAAAATTGTCTCAATGTGTCTTTTCTCTGGGTGCAACAAAGAGGATGGAGGATACATCTACTCTCCTTACAACATGATAGAAACAAGATTTTTGGGGGGATGTGAAGATGCAAAGACTCAAAAGAATGTGTCAATGTAAGTATAAGCTAGCTCTAAAGGCAATGATGAAGCTTCTTGGGGAGGAGTTTGCCATGACAAAACACCGGTATCACATGGATATTGACATTATCAGTATTTTTTGGGGGTGGATGCTAGAAATTGTTGAGGATGTAGAGATTACCAAGTGGGTGTTGAGGGCTTTGGTGGTGGAGGATATGCTCCTGGGACATCCCACATTTTTTAATGGGTAGTTCTAGGTCAGAGTTTTGATATGTCTGAAGGCATTGAGGACCTACAGAAAGTATGGGATTTTGGGATTGTTTCTTTCATCCGCTGGCTAGATATCGTAGACAAGAGGAAGTATTTGAGGAAAATTTGTGTGGCGTAGGAGGATTTAAAGTGGAAGATCAAAGAGTTTGAAGCCAAGTAGTTGGAAGTAGAAAATAAGGGTTTGGTGCAATCGGTGGTGCCAAATGAAGGAGGAATCAATGTCACAATGTACATGGGTAAGGTTGGCGACCAACACTAGCAAGGGTGGTGTGAAATGATGGAGGGACGTAGTGCCACTAGAATACCTGCATTTTGGAATGGCGGGAGAACATGATGAAAAAAGGAATTTTGTCATGGCATGCATATGTAGGGATTGTAATCCCTCTCTTTAGGTCACCTTGTGTATTGATTGTAATAACTATGTTAGGGTGGTTTTGGGTAGCCGATTAGGAAAAATGGCTTTCAAAGCGATATTAAGGAAAACTGCTTACACTGTAGAATATGTATGATTGTAGTGGGGTTAGAGTTTAGTACTTTATTTTCAATGGACTATGCATTGTACATTTTCATCTAATATTAATAAAATATATAAAATTATTGATCGAAAAAAAAATGTAATATATAATATATATAATATATATTATATAAAATGTATCCAATATAAGATATAAATCTGATAAAGCAACATGTTTACTCTACTTTTTCACGGTCACCATGTGATCTTCACAAAAGAACTATTAGACAAATAGTTTGCAGTGTTTTCAAAAACTAGATATGCAAGCAATCTCCCGACCCAGTTTGCCTTAGGAAATGCCACACTATGCTACAAGGCTCCAGCTAGGGCACAAAGGTCCCCCCATCCAGTGATTCCACCTACAATCATTTCCAAGGATATTAGACCTACTAGGAATAGAGGAAGGGTGGGCAGGGAACAAATGTGCCCTAGGCCAGAAGTTGAATCTGGGCAGGTAGACTTTGGGTGGGTTAAAGCTAGAAACCTCAAACAATCAAGAAGATTTTCTCTTCATCAATCACAAAAATCAGAGACACTTCTCCTACAAAATAATTTTGAGACTCTCAATGATTTGGAACCAAGCCCCAATCCTAAAACTTTCCCAAGAAATGAAGTGTTGGATAGAAAAAACCTTGTCCTAACCCAGTGTCTGGACAAAATTTATACTCCTTCGCACAAGTGAAGGACCACCAATCAACCCATGCCCATTCACCAATCATCCCTAAACCCTAAAATTCCTCCTTACTCTCCCCCCCACCGTAGAGCAGGAGTGGATTCTCCTCTAATTATTAGAGTCGAGGACAACAGCATCGAGCGATCACAAAAATAGTTGAAACTAAAGGGTGTGGTTTTAAAATGGAATGACTATGGCATCCCTGCATCCTCCATTATAGATTGGCTTGGAAAGAAACTCAAAAACTAGGCTAGTATTTCTCTTCTTACAGATGAATTTATTTTCATTTACTGTTTTGATTTGAAAATTAGAGATAAATTTCTGGCAAATAAAGGCACTAAGTATTTAGGACATGATTTCACAGTGTTAGAATGGAATCCACATTTTAATCCCAATAATATTTAAGGTGTTGAAGTACCTAAGGCTGTTAGACTAATTAATCTTCTGATGGAATGCTCTAATCCTAGAATTTTTAAACAGATAGGTAATAAGTTAGGGCTTTTCAAGAGGACAATAGATACCAAATATCCCCAATCAGAAACTATTATTATAGTTAAAATGGATGTTGCGATAAAATCCCTTCCCTCAATTATTATTCAGAGTAGTTCAAACAAGTTTATCTTAAATCCCATCATTATGACAGACATTATCTCATATTATAAACAAAACATTAGTAACATTGAGCCTACTCAACCCCTTTCCTCTCCACCCAAGGATATTGCAATCCATCTTAATGAAGTAGGAGGGGGTTTCTCGATTGAGAGCCCATCAGACCTACATGATGATAAAAATAAAGATCAAGGGTCCCCAAGATCACCAGAAACCTCTAAGTCTTCCCCAATGCTTGAAATGGAACACCAACCTTCTAGAGCAGTACCCACTCCCCTGGGACAACATTAACACCGCTATAAATGGGGGAAGTAATACCATGATAGAAAATAACATCTTAATAACTCCAGATAGGCATTCATCCAAAAATTTAGAATTTAAAATAGCAAGAACAAACCAGTTCAAAGAGGAGGTTCTAACCTGTAAGTTAGGGTACCTGCAGAGATAAACACACAATGAAGGAATACTCGTAGTTTCTTCCCTTGAGCATCAAGAACATAAGACAAAATTTGTTGATATTGCGATCAATGATGTTTCATCTCACTCCTCGATTGCATTATTGGAGGATAAGGCAGAAGGCAACCTATTAAGCCCAATAAATAAGAAGAATGTTTCAGAAACTGAAATTGAATTAGAAGATAGGAAACGTGAGAGAGAGGTTAAAACAATCTCAGAGTATATAGGAGAAACAATCACAAATGAACTGATGGATCAATTCCTAGATGAGATATGCGACAAAGAAGAATTATTCCTCCAAAGAGAACTATTAATCAAAGGCATTATGTCAGGTGAGGCATTTAAGAAAGAAAGATTGGAAGATATGTTATTGGAACTACAAGATAAAGAAACTCAAGAAGCAAAATCACTAGGAATATTTGTCTTCAAGGAAAGTAGGGGTTCTTTGGATTATGCCAAAAGATCAAAGAAAAGGGGTAGGAAACCAAACATGGAATTACAGGAGCAAGCGGCCGAGGCAACAGGCCAGGTTAAGATAACATTGCTTCTATATGCTGGGAGGGAGAAGAGCCTTCCCAAGGAGCCATGAACATCCTTACATGGAATATTATGGGCATGAATGCCCCTAACAAGCAGTGAATTATTAAATGCTACATTTATAACTATAACCCAAAAATTATTTTAATTCAAGAAACTAAAATGAACAACAAAGAAATACTAAACTTTAAAAGGAAATTAGGAATACAAGAACTAATAGCTTCTCCAGCACAGGGAGAATCCAGAGGCCTAGCCATTATCTGGGATCCTCGAAGCATCACATTCGAATCAATAGAAAATATTAGATGAGCGGCATGGTCAGAAATCATAGAAATAATTTATCTTTCTACATAATTAATGTATATGGACCAATTCAGAATAGGGACAAGTTACAAGTATGGCAGGAAATAGAAGCCTCCTTCAGTCATAGCCCAAACTCTATGTGGATTTTAGGTGGGGACTTTAATTTCATAACTATAGTAAAGAAGAAAAGAGGAAGGGGCACACTCCCCATTGTGGCTAAGGATTTTTCATCTTGGGCAGATAAGGTCTCACTACTAGAAATCCCCAATGAAGACAACTCCTTCACATGGAATAATAGAAGACTAGGCTTCTGCAATATTGCAGAAAAATTAGACAGATTCTTCCTTAAAGGAAGCTTGATCAGCACTGATCACTCATTTGAAGCTAATATCCTTCCAATCTCAGGATCAAACCATTACCCAGTACAATTACACATCCATGAAGAGGTAAAGCCAAAAAAATGTCCTTTTAAATTTGAGAAAGTGTGGCTTAGGGACCCAAAGATTCTGAACCTTATTGAACAATGGTGGTAGAAACCAAACTTGATAGGCTCCAAAATGTTCATTTTCGTGAATAAACTAAAATGGATTAAGAAAAAATTGCTATATTGGAATGTAAATAAATTTGGGAACATCTTTGATTCGAAACTCAAAATTGAAAAAGAATTAAGTGAGGTGAATTCCCAAGTCATTCAAAATGGAATGAATGATGATCTATACCTTAGAGAAAAGAAGCTACTATCAGAATACAAAGAAATTCTAGCTAGAGAAGAAATTTTATGGAAACAAAAATCCAGAGAAACTTGGCTGGAGGCAGGTGACAGGAATACTAAATTTTTTCATAACACCGCCAAATAGAGAAGAAATATAAATAGGATTACAAAAATTAAGAATGAAATAGGGAATATAATAGAAGACCCAAAGGAAATAACTAATGAAACAATGAGATATTTTAAAAACATCCTTAATAACTGGGAATTCTCAGATGGAAATAATCAATCAGTTTTTCTTAAAAATGTCCCCAAAGTCATCACCAAACATCAAAACCATGCCTTGACTAGTAAATTTACTATCGAAGAAGTTCATAAAGCTCTCATGCAGATGCACCTAGACAAGTCTCTGGGTCCAGATGGCTTCTCAGTAGTTTTCTTTCAAAAATGTTGGCACTTTATAGGGACAGAAATAATAGAAGCATTAGAAGGCATTAGAAACTCAGGGAAGATGTTGAAAGAGGTAAATTATACATTCATAGCCCTCATCCCTAAAAAGACTAAACCTGTTAGCCTAGATGATTTCGGACCTATTGCACTATGCAATACACTATATAAAATCCTAACTAAAACCTTGGTCATAAGGCTTCAGAAACTTCTACCATTGCTCATTAGCAAGGAGCAAACAGGATTTGTTTCAGGGAGGTCAATCTTCGATGGAGTAATCATAGCTCAAGAAGATATCCACTCAGTCCAAAAAAATTTGAACCCTAGTATTCTCAATAAATTAGATATTAAGAAGGCTTATGACAAGGTAGATTGGAGATTCCTCTGCAAATGCTTGGAAGCCTTTGGTTTTGCAAAAAGATGGATCAATATGATCTTTTAATGTATATCAACCCCATCACTATCTATTTTAATAAATAGAACTCCAGCAAGCTTTTTCACCATTTCTAGAGGTTTAAGACAGGGAGATCCAATTTCTCCCTTTTTATTTATCATTATGGCTAAAGCCTTGGGCACGACCATAACAAAGGAACAAGAGAGAGGAAATATTGAGGGTATAGTCATTACCTCGTAAATTAAACCCTCTACTCATCAACACTTTGTTGATGATACCCTACTCTACGGTGCTGCCAATGGTAGAGAAGCTAGAGCCTTTTAAAATGTCTTGGATTCCTATTCAAAAGCCTCGGGTCAAGAAATAAATCCGAACAAATCTGAAATCTTTTTCTTTAACACAAATAAGAAAGCGGAAAGGGACATATGTAATATCCTCAATTTCAAATAGGGTAAGCTCCCCTATAGATACCTAGGCCTTCCTCTGGTCAAAGATAATAGAACTACTAACTCATGGAACCCTATGATTGAGAAGATTAAGAATAAGATGTATTCATGGAAGGGAAAATGGTTATCCTTAGTTGGTAGAGAAGTCATGGTGAAATCAATTTTAGCAGCTATGCCCACATATCAGTTATCATGTATTCAACTTCCTGCTAATAAGAAATTAGAAATCAATAAAATCCTTAGGACCTTCCTTTGGCAAGGAAGTGGGGACAAGGGGAAAATTTCCCTAATTGCATGGGAAAATATATGTAAACCTAAGGATGAAGGAGGTATTGGGATTAGAAATCTAGGAGATCAAGGATCAACTCTAGGAGCAAAATTAGTTTGGCGTTTATATAGAAACCCAGAAGCCAAATGGGCCAAGATTCTCATTAGTAAATATCTAAAAGACTACTCACCTTTAAACATCTTTAGAGAAGCTAATCCATCGAGAGGATCTAAACTCTGGAATTTTATGATAGAGTGTAGACATATAATTATGGACAAACTCACTTGGAATCCTAGCACCGGCAAAGATGTTCTTTTTTGGAAAGACTCATGGGGAGGATATGAAGCTTTATATAAAAATCCTAACTATTTACCCTTCAAAGATCTCTTAGAAGCAAAATTTGGAATTTTTCTCAAAGACTATATAGAAATTAATGGAGAAGAATGGGTTTGGAAGTCATTCACAAACTCAAGATTATCTCGAAGAGAGCTGGATGGATTATAGAAGATCTTAAATAAATGAAAAATTATTGTTAATAAGTCCAATGACTCCTTAGTCTGGGAGGGATCCAAAAACGGGGAATATAACACCAAAAATGGCTACGAGCTTATTAATAAAAACTATAAAAGACCTAAAACTATCATTCCAATCAACCTATGTTGCAACAAGGGATGTCTTCCCAAAGCGGGCTTCTACACTTGGTTGGCCCTCAATTACAGGCTTCTTACAGCAGAAAGATTTAAAAGATTAGGATTCTCGGGCCCTAGTAGGTGCCCTCTTTGTGAGAATAATGAAGAAGATATCGATCATTTATTTGTAATTGTCCCTTCATAGCAGGTTGCTTGGATTGGCTTGAAGGAAACTTAGGATGGTTCTCAGCCTCTCCCTTCTCTCTCCTAGAAAAGCTCCAAGCCTGGCCAATTATTAAAAGGGACAGCATTTATGCTAACCTCTGGACATCTTCCCCTTTATTACTAATATGGGAAATTTGGAAAGAGAGGAATAGAAGAGTCTTCAAAGATGAGAAAATGGATTGGAGATAGCTTTGTAACAAGATAGAAGCTGCTATCATAGAAAACATGAATAGTGGATTATCTAGAATTCAAAAAATAGACCTACATATGAGCCACAAGGATGAAAAAATGAGAAGGGTATGACAGGGTCTTTCCCTTCCCCCCTTTATTGGTTCAGGAGACAAAAGAGCAACATGAAAAAGAAAGGAATGCAAGTGGAGTCCCCCTGAAGATGGTTGGTACAAACTTAACTTTGACAGAGCCTCTAGAGACAATCCAAGGACTATAGGTATAGGATGTTGTATTCATTCCCATGAGGGAGTTGAGATCGCATCCCTTGCAACCCCTTTAGGTATCGAAACCAACAGCTGGTCTGAACTATCAGCCTTAATCAAGGGACTGAGAAAGGGAATCTCCCTGGGGATCCAACTTCTGGAAATTGAAGGAGACTCCACAGTAGTCATCAATGCTCTAAGAATGGGATCCACCCCCAATTGGAAACTGAACTCCCTCCTTTCTCAAGCATTAGAATTATGCAACTCCTTTAAAAAAGTAACCTTTAATCATATTTATAGAGAAGGTAACAAAAGGGAAAACAAACTAGCTAACATGGGTGCAGATGGTATTACACTCACTTAAAACTCCAAGAACATGGGCTCCTATAATCCCCTTGTAGATAATAAGTTTAGTCTCTTAATTTTCAAATAGATTCTATCTCCTTTATTAGGATTAAATTTAGGCTCAAACTCAAATGCCCCACCTCTTCTCCAAAAGTGGGTTCTCTAAGTTATGAGAGCCCTTTCTCTCCCATTTAGATTAACCTTTTAATTTTATCTATTCTTAGTTATAGTATATTCATGAACTATTATTATTCTCAGTGCCTATTAAAATATTATAATCATGAACTATTATATTCATGAATTATTATAATGACTAAGACTTAGCATTTCACACAAGTTTAGGTAGTGCTCAAGCCTCCATTATGGTGTCTTTATCTTACTTATACCTATATATTATGGGGTCCTTATCTTACTTACACCTATATAAAGTCTCAACATTTAAGATTAGCCCCATCAATAAAGTGTCCCTATTGATTAATTTCTAGGCAGACTTTTAAATTGTATAGGGACCCGTATAGATTTGAGCCAGCTAGGTAGCTTACCACACAAATTGGTAGGATTCACTCTCATAATAAAAATAAGGCACGTACCTACAAATCAGGAAACTTTACCCTTATGGATCTTATGCAAAACTTATAATGATTTTGACGCCTGCTCACATTCCTCAAGAATAATTAGTACTCAAATATAGTAATGGGATCAAACGCTAGCTAATCTTAAATAGGAGCATACTATTATGATTTAGAACAAATTAAGCACTAAAATGGATAGACAATAAGACTAAATCATTAATACTCCTCACGTCAGGTTTGAAGGGAGACACATGGAAAAGGGAGGAATATTTAAAGGACATACATCCACTCTCTGGCGTAACTAACTCAATAAGGAAGTGTAATAAAGTTGCTCTTAACAAGTAAATATAATTAAGGAAAGAACAAGCATAATTGGGAATTATAACTACAAATAATGATGGTGGATTTAAAGTGTGTAAAGCTAGGTACTTATTAATAAGATATATTGGAGGCGTAGAGAAATTAACAAGATATTAATCATACATAGGCTCTATAGAAATCCCTATACTGGGTTTGAAGTGCATAGTTACTTCATAAGAATGAATTCAATCCACAAGTGAGCTACGATCCTTCCATTAGATGGAGTCTAGACTGATCACCTTTGCATCAACAGGGAGCAGAGCGATGGCATTCAAAGGAAGCATTACACTAGAGAGATGGAACCAATTGTTGAATCCTCTTTCAGACTCTACAAGGAGAGCTTTGGAAAGGGCCATTGGTGACCCCTATTTTGATAATGATTTTACCTATAGAACCAATGGAAACATCATTGGTCAATTTATAGCCATCTTAGTGTTTGCAAGGAGAAAGAAAGAGGATATCATCAAGGCAGCCCAAATTCTCTTTGAGGAAGACCTTCTTGGGGGAATAGAAAAAATGGTTTTTGGAATAGATAACCAACTCACTATTCCCTTTCCTAAGATTACTATGAAGACAAAAATTTCAATGTTGTCAAAAATTCCTCAATTCCAATGCATTCCCATAATAACATTCAAAGATGAGAAATTTTTTGACCTTCACTAGCTAGAGATGGCAAGAAACTTAGAATTTTTATATAAAGATCTTTTGCATGAAGATATGGAAACAAAGTGGCTTCTCAACTATTGGAGAAAGGAAGGTTTCAACATATCGATAGACATGGATAAGGAGAAAGCTAAGAATCTGCATATAATGGCTCTTGAAGTCATCAGATGCACACACCATTCAAAAAAGGCCTCTAATGAAGATGAATGCATCATGATCATGAGGAAAGGAGATAATATATGGAATTGCAAAATGATTCAGAAAGAAGGAGATGAAGGAAAAGAGCAATAAATTAGTTGGTACTATGGTTTCTTTTTGGGTCTCAGAAAAGACATGAATATATAGAAATAGAAAATTCAAAGTAGATAAGTAGTCCTATTATTAGAAATATATGACTTTTATACGGCAAACACGAGACAGTTTCTACAGTTTTGTGATAGGTAAGAACCCTGTAATTAAAGTAATTTGAATACTTACTTCCAGTTAATCTTAGCAATTTATCCTGTTGAAACATGTGGATTTTTATAACACACTTAATGTATTTAGTCTTATATATCCAGAATTATTTTTCAAATAAATCCTAAGCACCTCTGAATAAAATCTAATTTAGAAGAAATTTTTAGAAAGGAGATTACTACTGTCTCTTTAAGCATAATTATGAATAGATAGCGAGTTTTATGAAAAAAAATATTGAGAAAGGAGCACTTTAGCTAAAAAAACTCCTCAGATTCTTTGTATTCTGATATTCTAGAAGCAGTTGGTACTAGTTTTATATTTTAGATAAGAAACAACTCAATGGATTTGATGATAAACAGGTTGTTTTAATTTTGGCTAAAACAAAATTTATGGTTACTTTTTCATGATAAGCCCTATCAGTTTAAGTATTGTAGGTCCAGGTATACCTTAATGTTAACTTACTATGCATCAAGAAGTTTATTTTGGTCCTAGGTTTTTAGTCGGCTACCATTAAAGCTCCCTAGTTTCAAACTCCAGATGGAGGACTTATTATCAATATGAACAAAAGTATTTACACCTTAGAAATATGAATGAATTCTGCGGCTTTAAGTGCAAACATACTACTATCTTTGGTTACACTTAGTTATGTTTTTCCTCTTTTAGCTACTGCTCTTTTAAAGCTTTATATGTGAATATTTTTCACAAATTTCATTAATGTCACATGCATATCTTGTCTTGAAAAAGAGTATACGTATGGCTCTTCCTGCCTCGGAGAAAAGCTCAATCAACATTAAGAACAATTTGAGATGATATTTTAATCTAAAATAGATTTGTAAATGTTTATGCAAATATATATTCATATATAAAAGATTTCATTCTGCTACAATTTTCCTCTATTCCTGTTATATACTCAATTTCTTCTCAAGGGTTTATATTTTTCTCAATTAGGACTACCCTTAAGTTTTAAATAAGGGCATTTTAAGGACTGTTTGGGCCTCTCCTCTTCTTCATAAGAGCACAAGTAGGCTTTGGTGTCTGAGAACTGTGGATGTTTTCTTAGGATAAATTTAATTTTGACATTCCAAGGTTTATGGTATTCAAGGATATATTCACATCAACAATCATAAACTTTTACAGTGTCTTTCAGGTATATTTTCCTATGTATCCTATGTTTACATCTCATTCATCAATTTATATTATACTCCAGCTCTGTTTAGTTTCATTTGCTAGTATTTTAAACAAATAATGTACATCTTTAATAAATGTTCTCGGTCTTTTAAAGAGATTTAGTAAGGCTTCCCCAGTTTCAGTGTTGGGCTCTTAACATTTTTGAGAAGTTTTGCAGGGCTAGTTTAAGATTAAATCCTTTCTCTGCTCAATCCTTATATCTAGCATAAATTCTATCTTGTGTCCTTAAATTTGGCATAGATCAAATGATCTTTTGAAGACTCATTTTAGTCAATGTTTTATCTATCTTTAACTTCAAAACTTAAAGCACAATCAGCGATAGAACTACTAATATCAAAGATGATTCTATTTCCCCTATAAATGACTGATATCTAGCATATAGATGTATTGGCAAAATCACAAGAGGGCTTGCTCTATCAGGCAAGATTCATAATTCCCTTCATATTTAGGTTCTTATATATGCATATATACTTCCCGATTAAGTTTTTATTGTCAAACACTCATAAACATTAACATAATTTTAAAGATATGTTTATATACATTATGCCAGATTTTCATATACATATATATTTTCTTATATATGTATTTTATTTTGATAGTATAATCCTCTAAATTCGTATCATGACGAATGCTTAGCTTTTAGAGTAGTGAGGATTCTTTATAGCTCTTATTATTAGATATTTAGGGTAGTTAGGATACTATCTAGCTCTTATTATCGGTCAGGCAAGATAGATACATATTGCCTCATAAATATTCTCATTCGCAACATTTTTTAGATTCATATTAACAACAGATATATATATATATATATATATATATATATATATATATATATATATATATATATATATATATAGGGAAGCTCGTAGTTATATAGGTTAGATCATATCACTATGATCATTTAGGTAAATGTATATTAAAAGATCCTTTTAGGAAAGCTCATATAGTTTTTATTAATCAAACTTATTCTAAGTAGCGGAATTTGAAATGAATAGTTACAAGATTAATTGCCGCCAAAGAACTGACGATTTCCATTCACCTTCGGTTAGCATTTTTAGGGACCTTCGTAATATATAGGTTAGGATTGTCATCTCGCAAAGAATCTCCTCAAGAAATGGCAACTCCAATAAAGTTAAGATGCCTAAACAAGCAAGTTACCTTTGAAGGGAAAATTTCATCTAAGAGAATCAAGAAGATTATATTGATCAAATTCAACATAGTAGTAAGAGCAGTATCAGTCATTTTAAGTGAGGAGTTCAGAGAGAATATCAATAGGCATCATGTTAACTCGGATATCCCAGCTATGTTTATTGCCTCAGCCCTACAAGTAGACCCAGGCATAAAAGCTATTGGAAATCTATGTAGAAGAAATTTCAAGAAGTATTTAGTGGATCTGGACAAAGTTTTCAACAATATACACACTTATTTATCCATCCCCAGGCCTAAATATTACAAAAGAAGAATCATCAACCATAACTTTGTATCCACATTTCCTATTCTAGAAATGGAAGACTGGGATAGATTTCTAGCAGAGACCCCTTCCATAAGAAGAAACTTGGATTTCCTACTATTTTTCACCCATGTACGACCTCCACCTGATATGAACTGGATGAATGAGTTTATTATGGATGATGATATGAGGCTTAAGCTGGTTAAGGAAGACAAAGAATCTTCGGTGTCTTCATGCTCTTCAAGTAGATCCTAAAAGGTCATCTCAACATCGAAGGCATCAAAATGTTATTCTCAGAATTTGAAAAAAGGGTTTTTTTTGGATGTGAAATCTTTTGTATACTTCTTTTACTTAAGGAATCTTCTCTCTTTAAATGATTTTGTCATGTTTTGATATCAATCAGATTTTCTGCTACCGCAAATTTGATTAAATCTGGGCCTCAAATAAATAAAGTAATCCCTGCCAAATCAAACCTTAAATCATGATCGTAATCAAAAGATAGCTATAATAGTTTCTTTTTGAAGATATGTTACACCAAAACAAAAGGCTTCAAATATAGTTTTATCTTCTTCACATATATAAAAGAATATAGATTCTTCTCCAGGAATGTATTAATGTATTTAGGTTTGCTTGCATTTTCACAGAAAGGAGGCATGTTCTAACTAGTTTCTTTTTCAGTTTTCCTTCTGATTGAAGGTTTCTGATTTTACATATACATTAGAACAATAAATAAGTAGGATGTTTAGATTCACATCTATGATAGCTGGTAAGATTGGCACAAATATTTTTTAAGTTAAGTTGTTAGTTGCTCAATATTTCTTTAAAAAAAAATTTGTAAGAAAGGGAAGCGATTTTCAATTTGTTGTTAGTAATAATATGCAAGGCTACTCCTTCACTTTCCTTGCATAGGATGAAGGAGTAAAATCCTCTCATCTCATCTTCAATTGTATTTCACCACATGATACGCAACATCAATTAGACAGGAATTACCTTTGAAGCAAGAGTTTCAAGCAAACTTATGAAGTTATACAATGGGTCAAGGAAGCTTTCTCCCTTCTCAATATCTATTTAAATAGGAAAATAGAAGATGGTTAATTTACTTTAGAATGGAAGAATATTAGTGTTAAGTTACAATTATAGTTTCTCTTTGTAAATACTAACGAGGATCTTAGCCAAATTTAGTTATTACATGAAAAGGAGGTCCAGAAGCTATCATACGAGATTTTGGTCATAATTGGGGACATAAAGACTAAGCAATGAGTTAAATAGAAAGAGTCTAATTCAAAGGAAGTTTCGCTATCTTCTCCATAAGCGGCTTTCCTAATCTGGACAAGGTCGAGCTAAAAATAAAATTGGTACTTAAGGTAGTGAAATGGAAAATCTTTTGTAATCAGAGGGTATGCCCTCTTATATATTTATGTACTACAATCTAGACTATGGTCCCAGGCAAGGTTGGAGGTTTTCTCAGCCCCACTCTTTCCTAACAGTGCCTGCACTGAGTGGGGTTTTTGTAACACTTTT
This sequence comes from Chamaecyparis obtusa, assembly GCA_027943335.1. Lineage (NCBI taxonomy): Eukaryota > Viridiplantae > Streptophyta > Pinopsida > Cupressales > Cupressaceae > Chamaecyparis > Chamaecyparis obtusa. The sequence continues at coordinate 164,474 of BSBK01005435.1, read as the reverse complement.
AAAGATAATTAATATAATTCTTGGCTTTGGCCTTTTACCAAAATAAATAAAGATATAAATCTGATATCAGATACCTGTGGATATAAATCCACAAAACCCAAATGTCATGGGTCATTTTACCCATAATATTTGCTAAAAAGACAATGTTTTTAAAATATGATATCAAATAAAATATGATATCCGATCTAAGGAGGGTGATATTTTCATAAATCCATAACTAGGTATGAATTTTATTGTATTTTTTAACATTTATTTGGATTTTTTACTTTCATTTTTAGGTTTTTTCAATTTGAAAGTGTTTTTATTGTTAAAATTTATTTTATTTATAAAAATTTGCAACTTAATTAGGTATGGATAATAATATTGATAATCCTAAGCCTGGAAACCCACCCCACAAAAACCCTCAACCTAAAAACACACAGTTTGGAGACACACAAGTAGAAAACCCTCCAGTTATAAACCCTCAACATTTAGAAGACCTTATAGCCGATAGTTTGAATCAGTTGAGGGGCATCATAAATGTGTATAATAGGATACCTATATTAGCTCCAATGTTTACTATAGTGGATTCTATAATAGAGTTAATGGAGACCCTCATCACGTAACATAATTCTATAGTTTGATGGTGAGATTCTATGCATGCCTAGTTTGATGATGGGTTGGATTATGATTGGGTGAAGGCCCTTGGAATCACTAAACAGAAAATATGTTCCCTATTTTTGAATCCATGTACTAGACAAAATCTTGATACCAAAAAAGAGAAGTTGTCCATGAAATGATGTACACATGTTGATATACAAGACAACTTATGGGATCGTTGGTGGATGATTTTTGATAAACCACCCAACAACAATATGGATGCCCCTTTTTATTTCTTTTAAAAACTATATGTTGAGTTTGTGTTGGGTCATCATGTAAACTATTGGAGTATGATATCATTTATGGGCGTAGGCAAAATCCAACCCTGAGATAGACTAGGAGCACATCGAGTAGTAAAGGGTCCATATGTTCCCCCTCCTCTAGTGGAGAATCCAGACTTTATTGCACAGTCTACCTTGGAGACCATTAGAGTCATTCACACTTTGAGCAGTCATTTGGTTATGCACATTGCATTAATGGTGCAACTTCCTAGTGCTACTAATACATCCTCCTTAGGTCAACATATGTGTGTGCCCCATACTTGTGCTACATGAAAGAATATATGATTGGGTCCCCTCGATGAGCCTATTGAGGACCCTATGGACATACAAGACTATGAGGTTGATGATATTGGCGGTGTACCAAATTTCATGACAAGGAATAGAGTATACCATGGAGATTCCTTGCATACAATAGACAAGGAGGCATAGCCATCATTCATTCATTGTGTTACGGTAAGAATTAACATTTAATGTCCTAGTGCATGTAATTTTAAATAAATATTTGTTTTAGATAACTCATTATGACTACACACTTATGTTTTTATACATGGTCTTTTTATGTTCAATTAATGATAGAGGAAGAGATAAGATAGGTGCAGGATGCCAAACTCTCAGCCATTTCATTTGGCCTCAAAATCTCTATGGTATATATTTTCAAACTCACTCATTTACTTTTTTTATTAGTAGACATGATTTTCATTTAAATTAAGATAATTTTTTTTTATCTATAACAAGATAATTTTATTGATATCAAAAGTCATTACATAAAGTTCTCACTAAATAAAATAAACCTTCAAAAGATTACAATATATCCTTATGTCTTAAAACAAGCTACCCTGCCCGAAAAACTCCATTACAAAACATCTTAATGGCAAAATGTGGAGTTCTACAATTAACTGCTATCAAACTTACTTGCTTCTATTTGTTCCTGCTCTTTAATGTTGGTGCCTCATCCAATGCATCCTCAACCTAAAATCATTGGCTATCTCTAGCCCGTAAGTTCCAAAATTTCCTTACTCCTCCTTCGCTTGAGAATTTATTTTACACTTCATTTCTTCTATCCAGACTTTAAAAAAATAAAAAATTTGAATCAACATTGTAATAGTTCCCCTTCACTCCTTGTAGAGATGTGTTCCTCACCTCTGTCTGCGCTTCCTCCTTGATACATTTTCATAGACTTCCCGCATGTTCCCTTCGGCTATATCCCCAGCCTTCTCCAATTCTATTTTCAGACAATGCCATTTCCTCCCAATATCAGTGCTATAATCCTCTTTGTTAACCTTTCCCCACCATTTGAGAAAGGGAACCCGCCCATAAACATTCCCTTCATTCTCATCTTCAAAGCACTCTTCGTAATTGAAACCGATTCTAGGATATGTCCATTCCAAGATGGACTCTAAACGTACAAGCGATTATTTATCAAATAACTCTTCTATCACCTGCTTAACCACACGCTCTGGCTCACCCAACTGTAGAGCCAAAGAAATCACCATCGAAATAACATCCACATTGGCCCTTCTTTTCAGTTTATGCTCCTAGAATTGCACCCCCAAAGCGTCTATTTCAGCCATAGCTACTGCATCAACCTTATAGTTCAACAAACCTAACATGTGTTCCTTGTTGACCGTGCCTTTAAACACCTTTTGTTTCTTCTTTTTTTCTACTGCAAAGGTTGCCTCCATAACTTCAAAAGCTTCAATAAATCCTGTAGAATAAATGACAGAAGAAAACCTTGTTAATGTCACTGCAAAAAAATGGAAATCGAAGTGTGAGAATCTCGAACAGAACTCCCCTTTTTAAAACATCCCATCCATCCTAGTCTGCACCATTCACGTGTGCCATCTTTATTATCAAGTAAAAATATGTCACCATTCTCAGTTTATTTTGAGAAGTTTTAATAATTAAAAGGCAAGGGAATTCCATCATTAATGATGCAAGAAAATTTTGAATAATTCCATCTCGGGCTGACATCAACAAAGAAATTCAATTTTAAACTATAAAAAGCCAATGTTCATATTATGATGGACAAAAAGGAGCACCACCCTATAACATAAACAACACCACATTAGCATCACCAAATTGCAAAATCTTTAAAATAAATGTCATTTATCTTATCCAAACTAGTTGCCCATTTTGACAGAATATCAACCTCCCTATTTCCTTCTCTTCGAAGATGACTAACTTTGAAGTCTTCAAATGACTAGAGCAAAGAATTAATCTCCACCACTGTATTTTTTAGGTTCTAGGCATTCACATCATTGTTATTGATTGCATTCACAATCACTTGAGAGTCACCTTCTAAATGAAGTTTCCTAATCTTTAGTTTTTTCCCCATATGCACAACAAGAAGTGCAACCCTTACCTCAACTTTATTATTTATTCCATCATGCAGATTTTGAGTTGCAAATGCAATTAGGTTTCCCTTCCAATCTTTAGCAATCACCCCTGCTCTTGATGGGCTAGGATTATCCTTGGATGCACCAACAAAATTAATCTTTATCCAATCTACATCCGGTTTGACCCAAACCACTTTCGTTACATCTTTGGTTATTTTTCCTTTACCATATAAATCTCCTCTATTTATTTTCAAACAAGGCCATTCAACATGCAACCTCCTATCAATCATTGTGTAGTCCAAGGTTCCCTACTGATTGAGAAGTGTTTCCTTCGTGACTTCCTCAATAGAAGCATAAATTTTGGATTTAATCCTCTCTACCAATTCCATCTTATCTTGGAAAGTCCTTCTATTATGTTCCTTACACACTTCCTAAATAATAATAGATGGGCTTATAAGCCATAAATGAGCCATAACTGAAGCTATCTTAGGGATAGGCCAGCATTCAAATGTCATTCTAATATTATTTGGTAGAGGACCTATCCAATTAAGTTTATACTTAATAAAATTCCAACATTCATAAGCATAAGGGCACTGAAGTAAAATATTATCCACATCTTTTGTTGGTGAATTGCACAACACACATTTTGTTGTCCCATGAACACCAAACATGTTCCTTATTTCCCCAGTTAAAATCCTACCATGCACAACCAACCATGCAAAGGCACCAACCTTAGGAAGACAACTCTAGTCCCAACACAACTTAACATGCCAACCAACATAGGCTTCATTATTCTCCCAAGCCTTATATCCTAATTTGACTGAATAAGAGCCCAAAGCAGCTGCACACCAAATGATTTTATCCTCCACCGAAGACCTTAACACCTTCCTTTATTGAAAGAGGTTCATCATGATCCTTTTTTGTTGATCATTCAACCCCAAGTTTTCTAAATTTCTCCAAGTCCACTGAGGGCCAAAAGGGGTTTCCTAAAAAAACAAGGTAATCAACAACCTTATCCCTCAACTGCTCTGTCATAATCCTACTAATTTCTCTATACATATTCTCATAATTCAAAGAATCATAGCCATTCCAAGATTGTTTCCAAAATAGAGCCTTCCTTCCATCCCCAATAAGCCAAGATAAATGATCCTTGATTACATCCATGCATTCTAAGATAAAGTTCCAAATTGCCGACCCTTTTGGGGGATTTTTGATCTTCAAGACACTCTCATTATCATTAGAGTGTAGGTATTTATCCTTAACAACTCTCACCCAAAGTTTGGAGGGATCATTATAAATACTCCAAACAAGCTTAGCTCCGAGGGCATGATTCATCCTTTTCCAATTTCTTATTCCTGCTCCACCTTTCAATTTGGTGTTGCAGATTTTATCCCATGAGACTAAGGGCCATTTATCTTCTTCGTTACTTCCACACCAAAAGAATTTCCTCATCCTTTGTTCAATGCAATGTAACACTTTATTTGAGATCTTTAAACAACTCATAGAGAAAATGGGAATGGCTGAGATAACTTTTTGAAGAGTAAAATTCTCCCTACGGAAGAAAGCCACTTCCCCTTCCATCCCTCCATCCTTTTAAAATAGCTATCAGTTAGGTACTTCCATAAATGATCCTTGCAGACACCTTCAAATAGAGGGACACCTAAATATTTCCCGGGTAAAGAGCCATGTCTGATCTCCAGAATGTTACAAAGTTGCCTCTACAAAGCAACACATGTATTGAAGAATTTTTTTTTCTAATTTTCTCCAGTTAACACAGTGTCTTGTGGCAGCAGAAAATGTGTCTAGGGTAGCTTTAATAACCCTGGCCTCCCATGCTGAGGCATCTCCAATAAGGAAATTATCATCCACAAATTATAAGTGGGTAGTTGTTTCCATCCCTTCAGCAATTGAAATCCCTTTAATAATTTAAAATCATATACTAATTAGCATTTCCATCTCATTTTACTCTTGCAAGTGTCACCTACTACCAGGGGGTGCAATGCAAGGGGGGTGTAGTGACACACACTAAGAACGGAAAGGTAATTAAAAGTTTGAGAAAGATTATGCATGTACTTATCATTGAAGTGTACTAATGTTTATTTTCATGGTATATTTAACAGTGCTTGATGTCCAAGGAGGGTATGAAACAGGTTCAATGGCCCAACTTCTCGACCATTTCATTTGGCCTTGATAGTCGCACGGTATGTATTTGTGTACTTATTTTTTTGCATGTTTGAATTCTATACATTCTTTTTATTTAGATTGTCCTTATTTTAAATATATATTAACTAACATTTTGATATTATTTTATTCTTGTAGGTAACACCCAATGGGAGGCAGGTATAGTGGAAGGGATTTACATCCTTGTTGACTGCACCAACACTGACAAAAGAAGACCTATCCACACAAGTAAATTTGTATTTTAATTCAGGAGCTTGGTAAATTTATGTTTGTATTAGTGACAAATTTATAGGATAATTATTCTTGTGAACATATATAGGTCGGTGTTCCTAGTCTTAACAACATCCCTTCACTACCAAAGACATATTCTAGGACTCTTGACCACATAGGAGACGTAGAATAGAGGTACATACAAGAATTCAATTTTAAATTTTAATTATAGTTCAATGTATAGTTTAAATAATCTCAATTGTTGTTTAAATTTTTGTTTTGTGTAGGATCCTTGAGAGCCAAAGACTTCCTCGAAGAGGCTCCGTTTTGATGATCCATCAATACCCTAGGATGTCATAGACACATTTAGTTTTTACATGTATATTTTGTATAGATTTTGAGATGGCATATGCCGCATTTAATTAAGTTGAGTTGCATTATATCTTGACTTTCTTGGTTCTACTAAATTATTTTGATAACAAAATATCAATTATAAATAACATATGTATAGCTTAATCGATCATTCTTGTGACTACATAAAGAAACTTTTGGCTCAATGTTTAAATCTCCAATCTATGATGTTTCCCATTTATGTTTACTATATTCTTTATTTGAATTTATTTCTTATTATTTTTCTTTTCATTCTATTGTTATGGGTATTTCTTAAATGTATAGGAATTGCTCTCAAGATACTAACAACATCCCTTCACTACCGAAGACATATTCTAGGACTCTTGACCACATAGGAGACGTAGAATAGAGGTACATACAAGAATTCAATTTTAAATTTTAATTATAGTTCAATGTATAGTTTAAATAATCTCAATTGTTGTTTAAATTTTTGTTTTGTGTAGGATCCTTGAGAGCCAAAGACTTCCTCGAAGAGGCTCCGTTTTGATGATCCATCAATACCCTAGGATGTCATAGACACATTTAGTTTTTACATGTATATTTTGTATAGATTTTGAGATGGCATATGCCGCATTTAATTAAGTTGAGTTGCATTATGTCTTGACTTTCTTGGTTCTACTAAATTATTTTGATAACAAAATATCAATTATAAATAACATATGTATAGCTTAATCGATCATTCTTGTGACTACATAAAGAAACTTTTGGCTCAATGTTTAAATCTCCAATCTATGATGTTTCCCATTTATGTTTACTATATTCTTTATTTGAATTTATTTCTTATTATTTTTCTTTTCATTCTATTGTTATGGGTATTTCTTAAATGTATAGGAATTGCTCTCAAGATACTAGTTATTTATTTTTCTCAAACACAAAACTACAAATATAAATATTTTTTTAACAAATGGAGGTCAAATAATCTTAGATGAAAATGATACCAACTAAATTGGTTTGATTTGTTTGTATGTTCTTCGGTTTAGACCATTTAATGAGAAAAATTAAAATAAATTTTAAAATAAGAGGACATATCATAAAAAACTATAAAATATAAAAAACAAAAACAAAAAAATACCCAAAAGTGACAAAAACTAAACAATAACATAAACAATATACAAATGTACCTTGAAATGTGCAAGAAGCCTTCTTGGCTTGGAGCCCCATCTAATAAATCACTTGAAGTACATCCCAGCATACAAGGACAAAAGGCTAAATGAAAACTTGATCACATACTTAACTAACCAATATTCAATCAGTAGAGCCAAAGCCTCTAGCAAAAATATTTTGCAAAAGAAAATTTTGCAAGAAATAGGTTCAAAGTCAACAAGAAAGGTAGAAGTAGATACAAAGAACTTGGAGAAAAGAACAATTCTAGAGAGGTTTAATCCCACAACATCAAAGATAGGTGAAGCAATGCAATGATATGAATATGACCTTATATTTATATTCACCTTTTTGTAGAACATATAATGGAGTATGGAAAGAGATTCATCTTACATTGACCTTCATAGTAGAGGTGTAAGAAATAATCATATCAACAAAAACTTTTTCAGGCCCTAATTATCAAATAGAGAAGAAACACATCCTATATCATCAACAAAGTTGCAATGACCCAAGCATAAAATGCTTCAGATGCATCTTGCAAAATAAAATGCATGTTTCATTTCAATGAGTTCAATTGTATTTTGTGAAAGGAACCATTGTAAAGGACAAAGTAATGGACTTTATGGATGGCTAGAAATTAGCATCAACATTCAAAAAATGGGGTAAAGAACAAATGTACCAACATTGTTAGCAACATGGCAAAGGATTGGTTTTCTAAAATAAGATCACATAATAAAATGTTAAGTAAAATATCATCATTGAACTACTAAATATACACTTAAACAATTAAGGAAATAGATTATAGGTAATTGTGGAATCAAATGATTCATTATCTCCTTATGATAGTGCAGACACTTAGGCAATTGTGGGATCAAATGAATCATTATCTCCTTATGATAGTGTAGACACTTAAAAATGACCAATTGCTCTAATGCAATGAGTTCAGTAACATTCATCTTAAATTGTTAAATAATCTTTATTATTTCCAATTTGTGTCTTTCTACAATATTCCAAGTTCAAAATCATCATTTCTCTTTAATTTCATAATTTAGTGATTTTAATTAATTACATTAACTATTGAACGTCTAATCAATTATTCTTCTATAAAGTAATTAAATAATTAAAATATTATTTAATTATTCTATACCTCATTATAATTAATTGAATAATCATGTTTAATTAATATTCCTTCTTTCTTATTATTGTATTTATGTAATAATGAAATGAATTTCCCTCTCATAATTAAGTAAATATTATTTATTTAATTACAACTAGTCATTCCTCCCATAAATAAATAAGTAATTATTTATTTATAATATTGTAGACACCGAAAAATCCTTCAGAAAATAAATTATTTTTATTTTTTGAAAATCCTTGATGACATCATCATTTATTAATTAATTTATTTATTTATTTATTTTTATGGCATTAGATCCCTCTCTCTTAATTAAAAATCTTTAATTAAGGAATCTAGCCTAAAAATGTCATTTGGACATTATCCCTAATTTATTAATTATTTAATTAATAAATTGACCAAAAAACTTCAAAAATAAATTAATTTATTTTTAATTTATTTTTTATCCCAAACTTGGCCAATTTCCTTAAGACCACTAACCTCTTCCAAAATCTTCTAATCCCTTCTTAATTTCGATTAAAAGGCTAATCCCATCTTTTCTAACCCTAATCCCAAGGTTAAATATTTAATTAAGGTTAAATATTTAATTTTCATATTTATTGAAAATATTTTAATAAATATTCCTAAAACTTAAGCTTTTGGAATGAATAACTTTTATTCCATGAAACTAAGGAGAAATCTAGACTCTTCTAGAATCTTCTCAAATCCACCCTCTTCACCCATCCTAATCCTTTTTTTTGTCCTAATCTAATCCTAATCCTACCCTTAAACCTTTGTGCAATCCTAACCAAGCTTAAGACTTTTCTAAACCAAAGCAAAGTCTTTCCTTCCAAATATCTCAACCACAAAGCATTTATTTCTTCCCCAAAGTCTTCAAAGCCTCTTAAAGCCCATTCATTGCTCTTACAAGCATTTATTTGGAGAGTTATGAGCTTGGAGCCCCCTTTGTTGACTCCTCTTTGCCCTTCCCTTCATCCACTCACCTTGTGACATGTGTCACCTCCTGATTGGCTGAGAACTAGCACAATCCATGTGCTTCCCTTTGAGTGAATCTTGGCCTCTCTTAAGGATTTCAATCTTGGCCATTCATTCCTCCTACCCCAAGCCTTTAGAAATCTTATAAATACCCTCACTTCCTAAGGCAAATCATCTTTCAACTCTCAAACTCAATAGCAAAGTTATAATGCCATTTTCATTCTAGCATAAGCATAAACTCATCATTTTAGATCTTTTTCAAGCTTAAATCACATCTAAATTAGCTTAATTGGATTAACATAGATTCATTTCTTGTTTAATCAATCTTAGTTCATCTTTTAGCTTTGCATATTTGTGTGTTCTTGAGGCCTTTGAGGCAAAATAGGTTCCTCATACCTATTTTGTGTCATTTTGGGTCTTCTTGATCCTCAAATCATTTATCTTGCATGCTCCAAGTGCTTGAGTTTGCACACCCACATCCATTTATATCCAAGCATATCAAACGGTGCATGGGCGCATCCGTTTTAGGCTTAAACTGAGGTGGCTTTGATTTTAGTTTGTTTGCCATTAAATTTGATTTGATTATATGCTATGACGTTTGTTTGTCTTTGGCCTTCAAAACAGGTTTAGGTGCACGCTCAAATCCTAGTCTACATTCTGGCACGCCCGGTGGGACAACTAACCACAATCATTTCGATGAAATTATACTTTATATGCTTGTATTTTGCAGGAAATAAAAGAAATGTCGCCTTCAACAAAAGAAATGTCACCTACAAACAATCCAGTCACGCCTTCATGCAATTAAATCACGCCTTTGAGGAAAGAAATGATGCCTATAAGCTCTATTTTCACGCCTGCATAACTAAGATTTTCCTGTGATCGATAACTTCTGTTACGTCCCAGAATTCTCTTTTGTCACCTTCTTGTAATTAAATCACGCCTGTAACAAAAGAAATCACGCCTCTGGTTTTTTATCTGTCGCCTTTTGAGGTACAGAATGTCGCCTGTAGGAATTAAATGTCACCTCTGCACTTTCCAGCGTCGCCTATAAGCTGGACAGTGTCGCTTTTTGGTTTTTGTCTTGAGTTGCTTAGGACTGGTTTTTTTTCACTTCTTTTATTACAGCAAAGGTCAAACTCAAATCTTGAATGACATTAAGGAAATGAACTTAGGTCCTAAGTGTCATTGTCAATTTGAAAATCAAACTCAATCTTGAATGCACTAAAAGGAACAAACAACTCTATTCCCTCATCTGTTTCAATTTTCAAAGCAAGCAAACAAATTCAATCTTGAGTGATCTAAGGGATAAAACAAAGCTTTTTCAAAGTTCTTAAATCAACTCGCTAATCAAATCTTGAATGCACAAAAGGAAAGAACTTGCAAATGTTCAATTCATGTACATTTTGAGGAAAAGAACAAATCAAAATCTAATCACGAGTGTCTTCATTTCAAAGTTCAAACATCACTTAATCAAATTTGGGAAAATGAACAAAATCTGCTTGATGTGCATGTAGGAGTTTTTCAATTCTTGCATAATCCTTGTTAGAGTAAGCAACGTGGAACATTTGAACTTGGACAAGTTCACCTGTTCTACTTTTAGCGAGGCTTGTCCAAGGAGAAGCGCTTCCTCCTCGGAGAATGACCTCAAACCGGTATCCCCTCCGGCTGGTATATAAATAAGCGAATACCAAAAGAATCGCTTACATCTCCTAATCGCCGGGCATTCGTGCCAAACACGTGTCTGGGGATGGTAAACATTCCTCTCCCCTAGCATAATTGGCAAGGCTCTTAAGTGAGTCACGGATGATCAGCAAAATCGGGTATGGAGACACCAAAGAACTATTAAAAACTTGATAAACTAGAAGCTACCCTATCTACATCCGAAAGTATCAAAATCCTTGTGCAAGGACCGATTCCAAGGGGTTTACCGGGTCGCCTCAAGATTACTCACCATTTGTATTCCCTTCTAGGGGATACCAAGCTGTGGGCAAGCGATTTTGATACTCACCTTCCTTAGGTAGATCTGTTTGAAGTGCTTGACAGTCAAAGACTCCGTGAAAACACTTGTTGAAACATACACTTTCAAAGCTTTGTCAGAGTCAGTTGCCTTTGTTTGTATCCCGCAGGGTTGCTTTGTCCCTTGCGGAGATTGCTTTGACTTTAACCTTTGCCATTGGAAACCTTTGCCTCAAAATCAGAAGCCTCTTTTCCAAGTGATGCCCAGCAAGAACAAACATCTTAAAGCAAAGTTGCCCAAATCCCAAGCCTATCAAGAGCGAAAAGTTATCAAGAAGAACACCAAGACCTATCAATCCATTATCCAAGCAACCCAAGCAGAGGAGAAGTCCCAAGCCAGACTTGAGAACATTGCCCATAACGCCCGCATCAAACAGTTCGCCTTCCGTTTTCGAGTTAACCATCACTTTGTCAACCTTGAGCCAGAAGATTAGCCATTTCCTTGTTCATATCTTTTTCCATCTTCAGATCTTGAAATCTTGTCTCCAACAGCCTTGCATCTTAGTTTCATCCTAGTTTCACCTTTTGCATCAACATCAAAACTTTAGTTGCATTTCAAAACATCATAAAGTGCATTCATCTTCCTACCAGTATTCTAGAATCAATCCTTGTCATTTGCATTATCCCTTTAGATAGAGCATTGTCCCTTCACCCTTCAATACCTTTTCCACCAGCATCCCCCCATCAGCTTTCCATATCTTTCCAGCAGATCCATCATCTTTTGCTCCAAATCCAGAGTTCCACCAACACTTAGTGTTCTACCTTTTGAGTTGTTCCTATCCTATATCCAAGATCAGAGACCATCATCCTTTTTTTGACACAACGTGTTGTCATAAAGAAATCAAACCTTGTCCTTGCATAGCCATCATCTCGAGCAAGAGATTGGAGTGTATTGATAAGAAACTTGTTGACCGAAGATCATCAGTCTATCTTAGGTTGACCCCATCATATCTCTGATCCTCCATTTGGGAAGAACAGCAGCTCATTTGTTGACCACTCAGTAATCTTTCACCATCTTTCCACCAGCAACCTATCTTTCCTCCACCGTCTTGATCCATATCAGTTCCATCCAGCTTCCATCATCGCCATCTTGATCCATCCTTGCTTTGCATCTTAGAAGTCATCATCTTTAGAAGTCCATCAACTTTGCATCCATCAACATCTTTTAGCCAAACATCTTGCATCCATTTAGCACTTGCATCTCCATGCCTGTTGAGACCAGATCTCGGAAAAGAAGAAGCATGAATCCTTATCCACCAACAACCTCATCCGATCCCAAAATTTTCACCAACGCCATGATGACCTACAATCCCCAGATCCAAGCCAGTAACCCATGTGAAGATCCAAACATCCCTTCATCCCCCTTGGCAAACCAAGCGTTTGTAAATCCTCCAGAAAGCCCACCAGCAACCAATGCCCTTGTACCGCAACATCAGCAAAGCACGTTTGCCCACTATCTGCCAGAAAGTACCTCCATCCCACCATCTCTCTATCCACGCATCCCCATCAAAACTATCCAAGTTCCAGCACAAGCATATTCTCCGTTTGTCCAATCATTCCCCGATCCTATCATGCAAACATCCCAAGAGCTTTCCACCATTCCCCTTTTCTTGCAAGGAAGCCTCGCTAGTCCCGCAACACAAGCTGCAGCACCATCCGCTCCATCTCATACCCCTTTTGCTTCATCATCTGCTATGGCTGCCCAAGCCCAAAACCAACACTTAAACCAAAGTCAGCTTCCACCTCTCACGCAAGCTTTTACACCAAAAGCTTCACCACCATCCGCAAGTCAAGCAACACCTTTCACCATCAAAAGAGCACCGTCACCCTTCACCCCCCAAGCACCCGTACCTTCTTCTTTGGCGTTAGCGCAATCGCTCCCCATTCCAATCTCATCTTTCTCTTGGGTGTTTCCTTCATTTTCCTCCTCACAAGCATCTGCTCAACCACAACCTCAACAAGCTCCTTTCTTTCAACCATCATTCGTGTCCCAAGCTCCCGTTGCTCCTACCATTCCATCATCTGCTACAGTGCACCCTAACACAAGCTCTCAGTGGGGCCTTACACAAGAAGAAATGAAGGCATGGGGGATCCCATCTCAATCCCCTACATCTATGGTTGCAAGTCAACAAATCACCTTCGCCCAAGCAGCACATCAGCAACTACCCCAACCACCGCCAACTTCAAGCTATTCGTCCCAAATCCCAAATACCTTCCAGCAAGTTCCACCACCTCAACAGCCAACTTTTCCTAGCTATCTTACCCCATCACCCTTTGCTTCTAGCTTCCCCACATCTGTTCCACCTCTAAGTAACGCAGGCATGCACCCAGCTTATATCAGCCAAACCCAAAGCCAACCTCAGCAACTACCACCATCATACCCGCAAGCAGCATCATTCCAACAGCCTCCCCCACAGCAACCACATGTCCCCTTTCAGCAAACACCCATCATTCCTCAACAACAGCAAGTCCCTTGCTATCAGCCCCAGCAACAAATCCCTATCATCCCCCAGCAACAACAAGTTCCCACCCATCAGTTACAACAGCAAGTTCTAAATGTTCAATATTAGCAAGCAGTCCCACAACAACCGCCAGTTCAACAACAGCAAGCAGCCCAACAACATCAAGCGGTTCCATATCATTTACCACAAAATCCCCCTATGCCACACCAGCAATATCCCCAGCAACCATTGCCCCAAAATCAGTTCCAACCCATTTATCCACAGCAAGCACCATATCTAGTTCCACAGCTTCCATCACAAGCAAAAGTCCCAGTTCCCTCGCCACTCAATGCTGAGTGGGAAGCAATGAAAAATGCTCTAAAAGAGCTACAAAGTGGAACAGAGAATAAAACATACAAGTTCGAAGAGGTGTGCTCATATCCCTTCGATCGGTCCATAGCAACTATCCCTTTCCCCAAGCATTTTGAGATGCCCAAGTTCGATAAATATCGGGGGAAAGGAGATCTAGTAAATCATATCAAAGAGTTCTACATGGCGTGCCAAGAAGTGGCTTACAGTGATAACTATCTCCTGCGCCTGTTTCCCAAAAGCTTGGGAGGAACTGCTGTTGAGTGGTTTTACAAAATACCACATGGGACAATAAAAACCTTTGCTGAACTCTCTGAGAAGTTCATCACACACTATGCCCATAATGTGGAGAATGAGTTGTCCTTGCTAGACCTATGCAACTCAAAGCAAAAAGATGGAGAAAGCCTTGCAGAATACTTGCAAAGATGGCAGAATCTTACAACCAGGTTATCATATCAGCCGCCAGAGAAGCATCTAACAAAGATCTTCATTGATAACCTGCATCCAAAGCTATCCCATCACATGCAAATGAACTATCTCCAGACATACCAAGACATCAAGAGCAAAGGCATAGGCATCGAGAAAGCTCTCCTAGATGAAGGCACTATTCGTCACTTCAAGGATGATTCCAAGAACAAACCCAACAATGATAAATCCCGTTACTGGAATCGTAACAAGAATGTTGTTACAGATGGAGCCACTGACACTAAGAATGTACAATTCATTGTGGCTAGTCCTACACCAGCTCAAACATACCAACCGCCACAAGCGCCCATCTATCAGCAACCACCAGCTCCCGCATATCAAGCACCTATTTATCAGCAGCCTCCTCAAGCTCATCAACCACCTGTGCAACAGTATCAGCAGCAATACCAACAACAACAGCCAGCACGTCAAGGCAATCCTGTTAACACAGTTAACATTGCCCCAAGGCAGAACAAGCCCAACAATCAGAACAATCCAAAGAGGACTTTCACACCTTTGGGTGAGCCTCTAGATCAGATCTTTTATCAGCTAGCCAAGGCAAATATGATCACATATCCACCCATCCCACAGAAGGATGACAACACACCAAAGTCTGATTGGTATAAAGAACATGAATACTGTGATTACCATCGTGTGAAGGGGCACACAACATTGAAGTGCATGCGGCTTAAGAACTACATCCAGGATCTCATTAATCGCAAGGAGATCCAGGTCGATGCACCAGCTCAAGCTTCACCCAACGCCGGTTTGCAAATATATCAAAACGTGTTCCCTCAACACGATACCGGGAAGAATCAAGCCAACGCCAATCAGCCCCAAAATCATGGCAAAGGCAAGCAAGAAGATCACACAGCGGCCTACATCAACTATGACAAGTATGTCGGATGCATAACTCAAGTTGAGCCCATCCAAGATGAGCCCACCATCAATACCATCCACGTCAGAGGACCGGATCGACAATGTACTGCAACTACCCGCAGTGGTAGGATAATTGTTGTCAGTGCTCCTCTGAGGTCAGCTGCTCCTCCAAGGCCAGCGTCTACTGCATCCACAGCACAGTCTAACACCAGGCCAGCATCAAATGCACGCGCAACATAGCATAATGCACCAAGTGCACAATACAATATCATAGAGCATCTTGGGAACATGCCAGCCCAAATATCTATCTTGGATTTGCTCCGCACATCACCCATCCATCAGGAGATCCTGGACAAAGCTCTAAAAGAAGGTCATGTCCCCACGAACATTAACACAACTCAGTTTGAAACTCTTGTGGGACACCTATCAGCAGCATGTGCCTTGTCCTTCAAAGAATCTAATATACCAGATGTCGCTCCTGACCATACTCTCCCTCTCCGCATTGCTGTCATGGTCAGAGATTTTGCCATCAAACGAGTTCTGGTAGATAATGGCTCAGCCCTCAACTTGTGCACATTAAAATTCATCAAGAAGATCGGGTTCACGGAGGCCGACATACAACATGAACAAATCACTATCAAAGCATATGATAACTTGGAGCGTACCTCTGAAGGTACTATAACTTTGCCTATCCAGCTAGGCCCAGCAACGCAAGATACTCTCTGCCACGTTGTTGATCTTGACCTACCGTTCAATATCCTCCTCGGTCGTCCATGGATCCATTCCATTAAGGCCGTACCATCTACTTACCATCAGTGCATCAAGTTTCCACATCAAGGCACTGAGGTTACCATCCACGCTGACCCTAACCCCTTCGCATACTGCCTTGCGATGGAAGCATCTTTCCCTCATTCTACTCATTGTCCTGGAACCGATATTGGTACTTCTATTGCTAGCTCATCCCGATCCCATCGCGATCCAGAGACCATCCTTTCTTCCACCTTATCATCCGTCAAGATCAACAATCAGGGTTGCGGCGAATACAGCCTCAGTGATGCATTTGCTATAGGAGCTCTTCCACGTGATCCACATACTCAAGGGCGCCCAAGTTGTCAAAAAAAGCCTGTTGAAGAACATTATAAGCTCAAGCAAATCGGAAACATGACTTTTGAGTCTCATGGTACCATCAACAGCAAAGAAATGGATCCAGATATTAACAAATGGTTATACAAAGATCCCCCATCACGTGACACACAACTTCTTGAGTACTTCAAAGAGAAATACCCAATCCCCTACAAAAATGTCACAGAACACTATAACTATCAAGGTGGTGGTCTAGGACCACAAGAGGACGGAAATTTGTTTCCTATCATACCATCCCAAAATCCAGAACAGCAAGGACTTGGCTTTAATACCCCTCGCCTGCTTGAACAAGAGCCCAATACCACAACTGCGGGCACTAACATGACCAACGTGAACTTTTCGAATAGTCAGGATGACCTCGTGGAAATCGAAGACATCCCCGAAGAGAAAGACATCCGATCCTACGATGATATCTTTGCCGACGACACCCTCCTGGGGACTTCTGTTCTCCAACAACTCTCCATTAACCTCATAGATCTTCCCCTCACAAACCCCGACCTCATAGATTGGGACCAACCAAGCATCGCACACATCGACGAGTTCCAAAGCGCACAAGCACTCCTAGAATTCATGGGGGCATCAGATCCAGCAGTCAACCAGGATCCAACATCAACCTCTGTCTATCAGCTTCACCCAGAAGGATATTTTGGGGAAGAGGCAAGCTTTAGTCGCAAAAATGAAATAGCAAAAGAACATCATGAGTCTTTATGTGAAAACCCCCTTGGGGCACATTCTGATTCCAAAATAGTAAAAATAAAGGGCGTATCTTCTAGCGAAAACCTGGCAATTCAGGCGCTAGAAGATGAAGCCTTGCCTCTTCCCCCTATCCAAGATTATAGACCAGAGCAGTCGCCGATCATCATAGAGGAGACCAAGCCAATCAACTTGGGAACAGAAGAATGTCCAAGGATCACCTACATTGCAGTCAACCTAACAAAAGGAGAAGAAATGGCTCTCAGTGCCTTGCTCAAGGAATCCATCATCAACTTTGCATGGTCATACGCCCACATGCCTGGGCTTGATCCAAACCTTGTTGTTCATCATCTATCAGTAGATCCAAACATCAAGCCAGTGAAGCAGAAGCTAAGGAAAATGCATCCAAAGGTCGCATTGCTCGTCAAAGCAGAGCTTGAGAAGCTCCTCCAAGCTAAGATCATCAGAGCAATAGATTATTCAGAGTGGATCTCTAACATGGTGCCAGTCACAAAGCCTTCTAGTGACATCAGAATCTGTACTGATTTTAGGGACTTGAACAAGGCATGCCCTAAGGATGACTTCCCATTGCCAAACATAGACATGCTTGTAAACCTCACAGCAGGTCACGAAATGCTATCACTCATGGATGGCTTTTCAGGCTACAACCAAATTCATATAGCGGAAGCAGATCAACATAAAATAGCATTCACAACCCCATGGGGTACCTTCTACTACAACATGATGCCATTTGGGCTAAAGAATGCAGGAGCAACATATCAGAGAGCAATGACAGCGATCTTCCATGACATGATCCACAAGATCCTTGAAGACTATGTGGATGATATCCTTGCAAAATCCAAAACAAGGGATGAACACCTCAACATCCTAGAACGTGTGTTTGATCGTCTGAATCATTATGGCTTAAAGCTTAATCCTAAGAAATGTGTCTTTGGTGTTACATCTGGCAAGCTTCTAGGCTTCATCGTCTCTAGACGAGGCATAAAGATCGATCCTAAAAAGGTAAAAGCAATAACAGAGATGCCTCCACCAAGAAATCTCAAACAGCTCAGAAGCCTACAGGGCAAGCTTCAATTAGTATGGCGGTTCATCTCGCAACTAGCAGACAAGTGCCAACCATTCTCACATCTCTTATGCAAAGACACCAACTTCAAGTGGGATCCCATATGTCAAAGAAGCTTTGATAAGCTCAAGGAGTATCTAGCTAATGCTCCAATCCTAGTACCACCGGTTTCAGGATGCCCACTCATCCTTTACATCTCAACAATAGCTACAGCACTAGGGGCACTCCTAGCACAGCATGATGATGAAAATAGAGAATGAGCTATCTACTACATCAGTCGCACTCTTGTGGGCTATGAGCTTAACTATTCACCCATGGAGAAAGCATGCTTAGCAGTGGTCTTTGCCACTCAAAAACTTAGACATTACATGCTTAGCCACACAATCAAGCTCATATCAAAGGTGGACCCTCTTAAGTATCTGTTATCAAGGACAACCCTCACAGGCCGTATGGCAAAATGGGTCATGTTACTCAGCGAATTTGACATTCAGTATGTAGATCGCAAAGCAATCAAAGGGCAAGTCATTGCCGATCAACTAGCAGAAGCACCACTAGTGGATGCCTATCCACTAATCATGGAATTCCCCGATGAACATTTATGCATGATTGAAGAGCAGCCCATGTGGAAACTATACTTTGATGGTTCCAACACATCCCATAGCTCTGGGGAAGGAATCCTATTCGTCACACCTCAAGGTGACTATATTCCAAAATCATTCAAGTTGGGATTCCCCTGTACCAATAACATTGCAGAATATGAGGCACTCATCTTAGGTCTCAAAACAGCTATCCAATGGAACATCACAGAACTACAAGTCTTTGGAGATTCACAGCTCATTATCAAGCAAGTCCTTGATGAGTATCAGACAAAGGATGACAAATTGCTACCCTACAAGCAACTGGTGGATAAACTGAAAGAGCATTTCCTACATCTACAATTCAATCAGATCCCAAGGCTTCAAAACAAAGTAGCAGATGCAATGGCAACCATCGGATCTTTATTGGAAATCCCACGTGACGCAACACAGTATGAATTTCTAGTCGAGCAGCTACATTCACCAGCTTATGAGAACACCGATGCAAACATGGTGTGTGTCTTGGTTGGTCCCCAATCCCCATGGTACCACGAAATCTATGCATATCTAAAAAATGGTATCATATCTCCCCATCTCACCAATAACCAACGCCAAAACCTTATTCGCAGAGCTTCCCGCTACACTCTTGTAGCCAACACCCTATATCGTCGCGGGTATCATAATGTCCTATCTAGATGTTTAGACTCAAACGAGGTCGTCCTGGCCTTACAAGAAGTTCACGCTGGAATTTGTGGTGCCCACACGAGTGGCATGGTTCTAGCAAAGCAGCTGCTTAGAGTTGGATATTATTGGCCAACAATGGAACATGATGCGTGTGAATTTGTCAAGAAATGTCTCCCATGTCAACAGCATGCCAATTTGATACATGCACCAGCACAGGACCTACAACCTATTGCACCACCGTGGCCTTTTTCATGTTGGGGCCTCGACCTCGTTGGCTTGATCACCCCCCTCTCTTCGGATGGACACAAGTATATCATAACAGCCACAGAGTACTTTACCAAATGGGTTGAAGCGATTCCGCTCACCCTAACTACTGGCATCCAAATATCCAAGTTCATCCTTTACCACATCATTTGTCGCTTCGGCATACCATCTACCATTTTCACAGACCATGGCACACATTTTGAAAACCAGCATGTGGATGATCTGTGTGCCAGGCTCCACATCCATCACCGTTTCTCCAGTCCATATTTCCCTCAAGGAAATGGCCAAGCTGAGGCAACCAACAAAACTATCTTGAAAATCCTCAAGAAGGTTGTCAATGATTCTGGTCATGACTGGCACCTCCAAATCAATCCTACCCTTTGGGCCTACCGCACTTCTTATCGCACTCCCACAGGCACCACCCCATACTCCCTTGTATATGGTGCTGAAGCTGTTCTACCGATCGAGGTCGAGCTTCCATCCTTGCGCGTCTCCATGAAGAATTATACAACTGATGAAGACTATCGTGTGGCCCAGCTCACACAGCTAGATCTGCTAGATGAAAAGAGACAACAAGCCTACGATCACCTGGTTGCATACCAGAATCGACTCAAAAGGAGTTATAACAAAAAGGTCCATCCTAGACAATTCTAGGTCGGTGACATGGTCCTTAAAGAAAATCAGAAGGTCCTAGCAAATAGAGAAAAGAAAGGCAAGTTTGAGCCTACTTGGTTGGGCCCCTATGTTGTCACCGCATCCTTTGGCTCCGGCGCCTATCAGCTATCAACACCAGAAGGCGAGCCCTTGAATGATCCTATCAACATCATCCATCTGAAGAGGTTCTATGCCTGAACCTAATCCTGCATATATCAGAAAATCCAAAAATATTCAAAAAAGCAAAAAAAAGCAAAAAAAGCAAAAAAAAAAAGCAAAAGAAAAGTAGAAAAAAGAAAAGAGAAAGAGAAAATAATCGTCCAACGGTGAAAACTTGGCAATTCAAGTGCCTTGGACAAGTATGTTGGTGAAAACCTGGCAAACAGGCGCCAACATAGTAGACTGAGCTATTTATCTATTCAGTTGTCCTTTCAGTTACCGTCCTCTTCCTCCATCCATAACAGATCTCCCAGCAGTTCCATCTCCCCTATTTTCCAAACATTCAGCTTCCATCTTCCTCCAACCCATCTGCAATCCATATCCTATTCCAAAGCTTTGTACCATATCTTGTACCATATCCTTATCCCTTTCCTGTACAGCGCTTTCCTTTCTGTATTTATCCTTCTTGTCTCCGTCCTAGTGAGAGTCCCGCTGAGTGTGATCTTCCTATCCCCAATCCTGAGCTTCTGTACATATCCCTTGTGCATATCATTTCTCCTTGTTGTACATAGCCTTTGTCCGTCCTGCAGCAGCATTTGATCAAATATCTTGTCCCATCCCCAGCCTCAGAAAACTTTTAGTCCCACTCGGACCTTGTGCTTCAGCAACATCAATTGTCGACTTATCCTTGCTCATCCTGATTATTCCTTGAACTTCAGCTTTTGCCAGCGAACAACTACACTTATTCTCTCACCAACCCATGGGTCCTTGAGGATATATCATTCCTCCTGTCTGACCTAATCTTCCATCCTAGTCCTTGAGGATATATCGTTCCTCCTGTCTGACCAATCTTCCCACCATCAATCAAACCTAATCTCTCTCCTTGGCAAAGGATGTCTTTTTGGAGTTATCATTTTGATCTTGGATTTTTGTCCTTTGGGTCTTGTTAATCTTTTTTGGCTTCTCATTATCTGACCAGGGTCACCACGATTCATTATATCATGGTGTGCTGCGTGTGCGGATAATCTGGGGCAAGGTCTTTTGATCTTTCGCTTCTGCCTGTGAGTCAGTTGTGTGTTTGTGGTTCCTTCAGCATCGGTTCCACCTTGTCGCCTTTGCGCTTCATGTGTGATGTTGGGGCAACCCTGTGTGTTTGTTTAGCATCAATCCTCGTCAGTCCTATGCAACACTGGTGACAAGGCCTCGTGATCCTAGTATCCTTGGCAGGTCTCTAGCATTGCTATATTAAATCTAGGTTGTGCACTCCCGTTTGCACTTGGAGCTATCTGGTCCCTTGCATTTATCATATAGATGAATCTTGCATCTTTGCATATAGCTGCATCTTGCATCTTGCATTTCCATCTCATCTTGCATATCATCCATATTTGCTCTTAGAAGTGAGGTTATTTATCTCCCCTTTCTTCCTAGGCCTTTCCTTCCTCGTCCCGCCGGGCACACTCTGTCCCAGGGCGTAATCCCTCTTTCTCCTTGTCCCACTGGGCGCATCTTCCATGATTTTGTCTCACCGGGGCATGTATCCTCTTTCTTCCAGTCCACCCGGGCGTCATACCCTCTTCTTCTGATTCTAGCCTTGGCATCTTGTTTTCTTGTCTTTGACGCCATGCCACTTGCGGCATCGCATCAAAGAGGGGCAAAATGTAGACACTGAAAAATCCTTCAGAAAATAAATTATTTTTGTTTTCTGAAAATCCTTGATGACATCATCATTTATTAATTAATTAATTTATTTATTTATTTTTATGGCATTAGATCCCTCTCTCTTAATTAAAAATCTTTAATTAAGGAATCTAGCCTAAAAATGTCATTTGGACATTATCCCTAATTTATTAATTATTTAATTAATAAATTGACCAAAAAACTTCAAAAATAAATTAATTTATTTTTAATTTATTTTTTATCCCAAACTTGGCCAATTTCCTTAAGACCACTAACCTCTTCCAAAATCTTCTAATCCCTTCTTAATTTCGATTAAAAGGCTAATCCCATCTTTTCTAACCCTAATCCCAAGGTTAAATATTTAATTAAGGTTAAATATTTAATTTTCATATTTATTGAAAATATTTTAATAAATATTCCTAAAACTTAAGCTTTTGGAATGAATAACTTTTATTCCATGAAACTAAGGAGAAATCTAGACTCTTCTAGAATCTTCTCAAATCCACCCTCTTCACCCATCCTAATCCTTTTTTTTGTCCTAATCTAATCCTAATCCTACCCTTAAACCTTTGTGCAATCCTAACCAAGCTTAAGACTTTCCTAAACCAAAGCAAAGTCTTTCCTTCCAAATATCTCAACCACAAAGCATTTATTTCTTCCCCAAAGTCTTCAAAGCCTCTTAAAGCCCATTCATTGCTCTTACAAGCATTTATTTGGAGAGTTATGAGCTTGGAGCCCCCTTTGTTGACTCCTCTTTGCCCTTCCCTTCATCCACTCACCTTGTGACATGTGTCACCTCCTGATTGGCTGAGAACTAGCACAATCCATGTGCTTCCCTTTGAGTGAATCTTGGCCTCTCTTAAGGATTTCAATCCTGGCCATTCATTCCTCCTACCCCAAGCCTTTAGAAATCCTATAAATACCCTCACTTCCTAAGGCAAATCATCTTTCAACTCTCAAACTCAATAGCAAAGTTATAATGCCATTTTCATTCTAGCATAAGCATAAACTTATCATTTTAGATCTTTTTCAAGCTTAAATCACATCTAAATTAGCTTAATTGGATTAACATAGATTCATTTCTTGTTTAATCAATATTAGTTCATCTTTTAGCTTTGCATATTTGTGTGTTCTTGAGGCCTTTGAGGCAAAATAGGTTCCTCATACCTATTTTGTGTCATTTTGGGTCTTCTTGATCCTCAAATCATTTATCTTGCATGCTCCAAGTGCTTGAGTTTGCACACCCACATCCATTTATATCCAAGCATATCAAACGGTGCATGGGCGCATCCGTTTTAGGCTTAAACTGAGGTGGCTTTGATTTTAGTTTGTTTGCCATTAAATTTGATTTGATTATATGCTATGACGTTTGTTTGTCTTTGGCCTTCAAAACAGGTTTAGGTGCACGCTCAAATCCTAGTCTACAAATATCTCCACACGTGTAAGTAAATAATTTATTTTATTTATTTAAATCATATTTATCCTCCTAGATTCTAACTCATACCCACTTTGAGAATCACATCTTCTAACTCCACCAATCTCTCTCCTAACTAATCAATCTATTCAACCTTCTATTCCACCTCGTCAATTAAGTCTTCAATCAAATCAATCGACTCTTAATCTTTTATTTTTATTTTTATACACGAATAGCTGCATATGTGGTAGCTCCCTTAGAATTAATGAAGTAGGAAAATTTAACCTAGCCTGTACTAGGCGAGGTCATAAAGGGGGGTTTCATCCCCAAAACAAATCAACCCTCAAAACCATATCTAGAAACCCATCAATAGGGAGAATGAAAAAATAGGAGTAACATTAAGAAGATTACATCCTCAAGCATGACCAACTTGATCTCCTGATAATTGCTGCCGTGTGGGATTCATCTATCCCTTGACAAACTATCCCCATCCTCGAAAATGGCATGTCCTAAAATACTTTGGCATTTGAGGGAAAGCAAAAAATAAGTCAAAGATGTACTTTGGCATTGCCTTTGGAATAAGAATGAAGTTGCATAGAGAAGGACCCATTATCGGTTTTCCTCTTGTCTTTCTTCCTTGTAACCACCTTCCATCTGTCATCCAATAATTTGGCCTTTTGAAAATCTATCAAGTCTTAATTAACCTCCTAGGCTTCCACTAGGAAATCTTGTGCTGAAAGATCATTTATTGAATCCAAAAAAATGGAAGAATATGTTCTGTAATTTTTCATTGTCCCAATGTTGCATGCAATAGAACCAATGACTTCATTCTTACTCAAAACCTCCTCTAAAGTTTGTTGGGTAGCATCATTTTTGTCTTCCTTCTTGACTTGTTCCTCTAGGGTGCATTCATCCTTTTCCACCAAGTAGTGAGTGAGAGAGGTATCTTTCCACCAAGTAGCCATGTTGTCAGACTTGCGCTTGGTACACTATGTTGCAATATGACCTATTTGATAACACCTACAACATCTAAATGAAATGCCCTCATAATCTAGAGGTTGCATCCAACACCCCTTACTATTTTTTAGCACAACCTCCTCTAGGAAAGCATTGACAATATCTATTTTCACCAAAAAATGAGCATGTATAGTATGAAGAAAATCTAAAGAGCTTTCACCCACACCCAAAAATTGACCCAACATGTTGCCTATAGTCTCAAAGAAAGATTCAATCCAATATTGCAGAGGAAGATTCATAAGTCTTACCCAACTTGGGACCTTGTCGAAGGATTTGGTGACAAGATTGAAGGTTGGGTACCAAGGTTTGAACATGAGCAAGTATTTATTCTCCCATCTCCACTGATACTCACAAAGAATAAGATTTATATCCTTCACATTATCAAAAATAATTACAAAAAAACCCTGGGTGCTCGAGAAAAATTGAACATCTTTGTCAGGATAGGACCCAAAATCTCACAGATCCATTTATGTAGCTCACTTAAGATCGACCAAAACCCTTTGGACTTGTTGATTAGACCTAGATCTAAAAAAATGTCATTCATTTTTCACCACTTCACTTTCAATCTCCTCACCAAGATCAATCATTACAGATCGGGTCCCTTCTTTCCCAAAGTAACCAGATCGTCAACCATCTTCTTTCGTGCCTTTTAGCTTCTTAGCCCATGATGGGCGATCACTATCCCCATTGCTTGTCGAGGAGTTTGATCTTTGTAAAAAACTATTTTTTATCTCCCGCAAACCTTTGACTACTAAAATTTGACAAACCATTCATCTTCCCCACCAAATATTTCCTATGTGACATTTGCATGGTACAAGATTGCGACAACTATATTTTTTGGTGCATGTTATTATCATGATGCTCTCATTGTTGAGAAGAAACCCTAAATCATATTGAGTGTAGGGAATGGATGACAGACTCAACATTTTTGGCAATGACTCAATTTCTATTTTTAACTCTTAAAAATAGATCAATCAATCTTGTTAAACAAATCAATCGATTGAGTTGAACTCCCACTCACTCTGAGTTCAACTCCTCAATCATAGTCAATCAACCCATCAATCAAGGAATCCTGATTGAAACCCCCAAAATTATTATAAATAGAGAGCTAATTCTCTCATTCAAGGAACCACTTTTATGATTTGAATTCTTATGATGACATGATCTTGAGCTTATTACTAAGAGCCCAACATTGCATGTAGGAGAACAACAGAAGAGGAATTATGGGTTTGCATATGTTTTTTTGTTATTTGATTTCAATATCTTGATTTGTGTATTTATTTATCTTGTTTCCTTTCCTCTTTTGATATTGGGAATACTAACTTGTGGTTGAGATTTTAGTGTCATTGCAAGTTTCTACATATTCTTATTACCCGATTACAGATAGATAAGCTCCTAGCCAAGCCCCTCTACATACATCAGTAATCTTTACCCATGCTTCTTTATCCTGTGCTTAATTCTTTGCTTTCAAACCAACTAACGTAACTTATGCCTAGCATTGATTTTATCCCAATATCATTAAATATGTCTTGTAAATCACCAATGAAGCCCTCTGCAAGTATGTTGTGCATTGATCTGTAAGTGAATTCACATCTATAAGTCTAATCAAGTGCTCATCTTTTCAATTCTAGGGGTGAAAGTTTCTGTACAAAAATCTACTAGAAGAACGTTTGTTCCTCCTTATAAAGTAAATGTAGCTATTGGTCATCAAGTGTATTGCTTGGGCTATAGTCAGTGGATCCATAAACTAATTGGAGAAGCAAATAAGCTAAACAAGCCCAAATAAAATTTGAAAGCCTTATCAATATTTTGAGAATAGAAAAGGTGCAAAAACTCAAATAGAATATTCATGTATTAATTAATAAACAAGTCAGAAATTATGCATAAGAGTTTCTTTACATTTGTAAAAGTTTCCATAGATGATATGAAGTGCCTATTGGCTCTCACCCATTGCTAGTATGCATCCACACCCTTCTTTTCCCTATCATTCAGGAATTGGGAATGCTATAAACATTTTGATTGTATCAAACTTGAGAAATTGAAATGCGAAAAACATTTCATAGCGTCTTGGAATTCAAATGTGCAAGATTTTCAGTGAACCAACAAGAACTTGAAAAGAAAAAAATTAAAAGGGAGACAAGCATTCTCTCAATGAACTATGAACAAATGTGTAGGATTTTCAGTGAAGTAACAAGAACATGAAAATAAAAGAATTACAAGGAAGACAAATATTTTCTCAATGAATTGTGTAAAAACAAAAATAGAAACCTCAAAAACCTTAACTCTAATAGAGAATGGAAGAAAGTGGGTATAGTTCATATGCAAAACATTACCACTATTGCGCAAAGCTTGCCCTCGCCACCCCTCCTCTAAACAAGAGCAAAATTCCTCCAAATGCTTTCATAATTGTCACTCCCTCTCCCTTTTCTGACGCTACCATCTTCGTCCCGAAGCCCCACTTGTCAAACCTTTTGGAGGATTCACAATGACTCTACAAGGACTTTTTTGATGGTGTGAAGAAGAGCAAAGACGAGTTTATTTAAAAAAAAAAAACCAAAACCCTACGTGATAAGATTAAAACAATTTCATGAAAATAAAATTAGAAAATGTTTTAATTTTCCTCCTCCTCATTGCTCATTAGTTAAATAATAATTTTTTAATACAAAGTTAAAAAAAAAACCAAAATTCCCAACAAAATTGCTATCCAACCAATCTAAAAGAATTCAAAAAAAAAATTAATTTAAAAAAAAAGTTAGTGTCATGCAAACTATAAAATAAATATTTAATTTTTGCATACGCATAATCAAAAGAAATTAGTTACATTTTGCTCTGCCTAGGAATGTGCCTCCCTTGCTTTCCCTACCTATCCATTCTTATTAAAATTGAAGTTAATAGCGTAAGATGGCGCCGTGTCAGTCCAAAGATAAGCAGCTCTTCTCATATGTTCAAATTGAAAAATTTCGCAAATGAGCCCGCCAAATTTCTAAATTTGGCAGTAAAACAATTGGGCGAGCGGAGGGAGGAAGGAAAGGGAGCGAGTGCGAATGATTTGATTAGGGTTTGTCCTGCTGGTGCAATGGAATCGAACAAGGAAGATGCGCGCAGAGCCAAAGAAGTTGCAGAGAAGAAGTTTGAGGAGAGTGATCTGGCCGGGGCCAAGAAATTCGCCCTAAAAGCGCAGCAAATGTACCCGTCTCTCGAAGGTCTCTCCCACCTCGTTGCGGTCATTGATGTCCACATTGCTGCCGCCGATGTGAATCACACTGGTATTCCCAACTGGTATGCCATTTTACAGGTGTCTTCCTCTGCAGATGAGGCCGCCATTAAAAAGCAGTACAGAAGGTTAGCTCTACTTCTCCATCCTGACAAAAACAAGAGTGTGGGAGCTGAAGCAGCCTTTAAGCTCATCGGAGAGGCATCCCGACTTCTCTCGAACCCTACTAACAGGGCTACTTATGATCGCAATCAGAATAGGGATCGGGATCCCCCCTCTGCATTCTGGACCCTCTGTACTAACTGTTATGTGCGCCTCCAGTTCCATTCAGCCTACCTCAATTGCTATCTCATTTGCCCCCAGTGCGCCATACCCTTCATGGCCGTTCCTACAGCTGCTCCTGAACCCCAATCTGCCCGCCGCAAGGGTAGGAGAAACAAGAAGGAAAATCAAATGCCCGCTGGAAACAAAGATCAGGTGCCTTCAAAGCCTGGGCATTTTAAGGGCAAGGGCACGGAGAATCACATGCCCACTCACATCAATGGTCAAGGGGCTGCACAATCCCAGCCTTTCCAGGAGAAGGAGAGTAATACCCCTGCTCAGAATACAGATCAAGCAGCTGCAAAACCCCAGCCTCCGAAGGACAAGGATAAGCAGACTCAGATGCCTACTTGTGACAAAGATCAGGCAGCTCCAAATACCCAGCCTCCCAAGGAAAAGGAGAGCCAGGTGCCTGTTTACAACAAAGATCAGGCTGCAACAAAACCACAGCCTCTCAAGGACAAACAGAGTCAGATGCCTGCCTGCAACAGAGATCACGCTGCTACAAAATCCCAGCCTCTTAAGGCCACGGAGAGTCAGATGCCTCCTTGCAACAAAGATCAAGCTGCTACAAAACCCCAACCTGTCAATGACAATTACAGGCCGACTCAAAAGAATGATCAAGCTACTGAAAAACCTATGCCAACCAAGGAGAAGGAAAGTCACAGGCCTGCTCACAACAAAGATCAAGCATCTAGAAAGTCCCAGCCTTCTAAGGACAATCAGATTCCAACTCAGAACAAGGATCAAGCGGGTACAAAATCCCAGCCTCCCAAGGAAAAGGAGAATTCGAAGAAGAGGAAGGGGAAGAAGGATGTCAAGTTTGACAGATCTGCGTTTGATAGGCTATTTGCAGGGGTGGCTAGGAGGACCCCATTGGGCGAGCAGGGTAGTAAGAGGGCAAAGATACAGGTTATTTAAAAAATCATTTTACTCTTCTTTTATAACTGGATTTCTAGTAACATTGTATATTTCTTAGAAGCAACAGGTTTTTGAAGTCTCTGCATTAACGAAATTAAAAATTTCTTAGAAGTAACAGTTCCTGAAATTCTGTATTAATGAATTTGATAAGCTTTTGATCTAAGCTATTGTAGCAGATTTTTACATCAAGATTGTGGTCATATTAGTATGTATTTTTTCCCTTAAAACAAGATTGCCATCCAGTGATTCTGTGAAACAGTGGAGAGCAAAATCACAGGTCAATTGAAAAATCATTTTGCTTCTCCTTACAAGCCGAATCGCCAATGTATTTTTAAGAATCAATAGCTTTTCAGAGTTCATTATGTTCAATCCTAGCAAATTGATGTAAACTGTGGAATAGCATTTTACATCAACATTTTGATATCCTATTATTATCCAAAAAAATCCAATCATCTGGTGATTCTGTGAAACAGTATAAGCGAATCTGCCAATATTTTTAACCTCTTTCAATCTTTTGAAGTGTACTCGAATGTTGACCAATTTACAAAAAGTTTACGGAAAAACAATATATGTTTGCTCATATTCACATGCTATTCATTGGTTCTGTTACTTCATGTACTGTTATATTTTTTTAACATAAAAACAATATATGCTTGCTCACATTTAAATGCTATTTGTGGTAGCTGTTAATTCACGTATTATGAGCGGTATTCTTATTTCATTTACTATTCTATATTGTCTTGATAAATAAAAGCAGGGATTTGAAAGGATCCTGATTCTTGTACAAAAGTAAGAGTAGATAGGCATTAATCACCAAAGAACAACATGGAACATATGAGAGACAACAACTGTTAGAAAAAACTAGAAAGCCTTACAACCAACCAACCTAGAATAAGAGAGACAGCAACTGTTAGAAAAAACTACAAAGCCTTACAACCAACCAAACTAGAATCAGGGTTGTTTGAAGCCAAATTGGTCTAATGATTTTTGCTTCATCCTAAAACAAGGATCCAGCAGTTCAATACTTCGAGAGATTACTGGCCAAATAGTTGAACCTTTTATAGGAGCTTTTTCCCTTATTTTCATCCTTCTGCATAACTTCAAAGGAAGTGGAACAGTCCTCAACAACAGTAGGCATAACCTACTTTTTCCCTCCAAATGAGGCGGTGTTTCATGCTGCTCGGGCAGCTGACAGTAGCATGGCCTACTTTACAACAGCATTGAGAGTCTTGGAAATTAATTTGCTGAACCCAAACACCAAGTTTGGAAAATAAAGTGATCTAAATAAACGTTTCTTGAGTTTAGTGAGCTTATCAACAACAAGATATTGCCCAAAGTTATTAACAATAAGCACAAGTACCTCTTAATTCTGAAACTCCAAGAGCAGAACCGATAAACAAACCCAAATAGAGAATTTGAAGGAGTCATCATTGAAAGGTTAAATCCCACAGACCAAGACCCCATGAACTAAGGACCCTAGAACAATCTTCAAAAGAGGAAAAGGTAAACAAGAACAAAATATTCAATAAAAAGAAAACCTGTTCCTGACCCTTAAGTTTCCAAATCTAAAAACTCCATCTTCGAACAATATCAATGTTGGACCAATTTATACAAAATCTTCCAACCAACAAGTTTTTAAACCGTGCAATCATCTTAACCAAGAGAGAATCAATTACGAAAAAAACTTCCCCTCTACTTGGGCAGGGGAAGCAGTTCCAAGTCCAAGATTCTCCGCACCAAGAGCCATTGAGTCAATCTCCATAATAACAAACCCATTAGAAGCCGAGTCACTAGCATTCAAAGGAACCCTTGGAGCCCGATCAAGACTAGTAGCAATGGATGGAGCCTCTACAGTTGGCACATAAGGACAACTAGGGGTGGGGAAGAAGCAGGGCATCAGTCCCTATTGCAGGGACTCTAGGGGAGTGCAGAAAAAAATCCCTTCTAAGAGTAAGTCCCAGGTTACCAAATCTGGACCTAGAAGAAACTGGTTGTTCCAGCACCGTGTGCTCGAACTAGTAAAAAGGAATCTGTCATTCTCAATGCCTCTCCCATGAAAAGTGCTACTTACTTTTAGAAGTATTGCAAGCAAATATTGTTACAATAAATGATTTGTTTAAGCGGTCAAATGATTATAGTTAATTTGTTTTAGATTTAAGGAATCAGTTTTAATTTTTAAATGTATTAAAAAAAGTAAATAAAATATTTTCTGAATCGTGTTGGTACACAATTAAATGAGGGAAATGTTGGTTCCTAATTTGAATTTGAAATTTTCAAGTTATCTTTACAATTGATGCATATGATTCAAATCATTTGTACAAGTGTATATTTGACGCAGGGTAGGCTTGGATAATCCCAAAATGGATAGTCTGAGTCTACACCAGCAATAACAACACAACATAACACAACAATATAGTGCTCAAAATAGAGTTTCATTCAACATGCCCGGCTGTAAGGCCTTCTGGGTTAGGGCCAAATACAATCACTTGCAACAACAATTTTGCAACCTCCTAGCTAGTCCAGCTCTGTAGCACATCAGCAACTGGTGGAAATGCTAAGGTAGATCTAAACTTGAGCTCGCAAGCCACCAAGCAATCTCTTTGTCTCCAAGCATGCAAACCACTAGCTTTGCTATTACAATATCAGACAAACAATCTGATCTTCAAGATCTCGTAGGATCCAATTATTATCCTTCTCCTTGATTGACTCTGCTCTCCTTAAACAACTACTCAAACACTCCTTAAATACATTTCCTCAACCACAAGTCAGCTAGACGAAACAATTAACTCCTAAGCCAAGCTGGCTTCTAAAACAAACAAATATTAAATGTAACATCAGTTGACTCTTAAATAGCCTTACAAACAATTAATTCTCCATGTCAGCCTCAAGATCCACATAGGAGAATACAACACAAGCTACCAACATTAAATACACCAAGTCGGCCAATCAAAACTCTAAGAACTCTAGTCGGTAAGCCAGAACTACCGAGCACTAGTAAAACAACCGAGCTAGCCAGGCATCACTGAGCAAGCACGTTGACTGAGCACCACAAGCATTGTCGAGTACAAGTTTTGTCGAGCGCTATAGTTTTACCGAGTTTCTTTAGCAACCGAACCCCTTCAATGACCGAGATTCTCGGTCAGAGCTACAACCAAGTAACACAGAACCACTTCAACACACCACCATGTAGATTTGCCAACTACCCTAGGATGCCCCTACATCAGACACCCTAGGTTCGAAAAGATGTTCTCAAAGGTTTGAAGAACATCTTTCGGGATTCAACACATAAACCCTGAACTGTTTCTCCACATACAGGTCCTTCAAGTCTTCACCTTGCATACTCTTCCACTTTTGCTTTCTTTGCCTTTTCAAGTCTTTCCTTGATAGTCCATAGGTTTGTTCTTCATACTGATCTCCAATCCTTTCAGAATCCTTGAACTCATCTCGACTCCCAAAGTTTAAGTTCCTTTTATCGAGTGTTGTATCTAGCAAAGATATCATGGAAAACTTCCTTTCATTCTTCTCAACAGTAAACACATTCTTGACACAATCATGCACAACCCTACAATCATATTGCCAAGGTCTACCGAGCAATATGTGACAACTACTCATCTCCACAATATCACACAACACTTGATCCTTATACTGGCCAATTTGAAAATCAACAAGACATTGCTCCCTCACTTCCAGAGCATGAACATCTTGCAACCAGCCAATCCTATAAGGATAAGGATGTCTCAATCTTTTCAAACCAAGTTTTTGAACCATCTCAGCTACAAGGTTATTAGTACTACCACTGTCCACAATCACATTACAAAGTTTACCTCTTGACTTGCACCGAGTTTTGAACAAGTTACTCCTCTAGCAAGGTTCCACCTTAGTACCGAGCAATGTTCTTCGAACCAACAAGTTTTCTGAATCTATTTCAGGTT
The DNA here is from genome assembly GCA_027943335.1 of Chamaecyparis obtusa. Classification (NCBI taxonomy): domain Eukaryota; kingdom Viridiplantae; phylum Streptophyta; class Pinopsida; order Cupressales; family Cupressaceae; genus Chamaecyparis; species Chamaecyparis obtusa. The sequence continues at coordinate 131,283 of BSBK01005435.1, read as the reverse complement.
CATTCAGTATGTTCTTATTCACCACAACATTCTTGCTATTATCGAGCTTCTTATGCAAACATTCAAAATATCTATGTCCTCCTTCACCACAATTATAACAAGTACCCTTAAAGATAACCCTACCTTTCCTTTTTCTTGGCTCCATAGGTTTCGGTTCATCTTCAACAGTCGGTTTATCCCTCACCGAGTGATCCAACTTCTCCTTCCTTCGGGAATTATCATGTTGTCTCCTCTTCAACTTATCTTCTGCCTTCAGAGCATATTGATAAGCATCCTCAACCGAATCAATCTTTAGCATACCAAACTCATCTTGAATATTGAATCTCAAACCATTCACATACTGAGCTACCTTTTCTTTACCAAGTTCTCTGTGTCCAGATTGAATAGTCAACTTATAGAACTCCTCGGTATAGTCTTCCACAGTCAAATCTTTTTGTTTTAGATTTTATATCTTCTTAAACAAATCAAGTTCATAGTCGGCAGGTATGAACTTAGCTTTCAACTTAGTCACCATCAACCTCCAACGATTGATCTTCATTTCACCTTCATCTTCTCTATCTTTCTGCAATTCTTTCCACCAAAGAGCAACATGTCCTTTCAACTTAGTCTGTGCCAATCTTACTCTAAGAGGATCTTCAATTTCTTCAAGCTCAAAGAAGTCTTCTAACTCACCAATCCAATCAATCAAATCCTCAAGTCTCAAAGTACCAAAGAAAGTAGAAACTTCCATTTGGTAACTAGTACTTAACTGAGCTCCAGATCTATGCAACCGACTAGTTCTGTCTTCACTAGATCTGTCTCTCCGATCATCTCCACTAGATCCAACAGTTTCAAAGTCTTCAGCAGCTTCCTCATAGCCATCATTAGTACCGAGATTCCTCGGCATACCAGTAATCTCAGATATGAAATCTACTTTAACCTTCTCTATAATCTTCGATTCCACAGCATCACAGAGATTTGCAATTGCCCTAGGGTCCAATTTTCTTAAAGGCATCTTCAAGATCTTCGAAAACCCAAAGCAACAAATCACCAACCCAAGGTCCTGGTGCAAACTGCCTCAACTCGGCGATCAATTTACACACTCAAGAACTTCAAGCTCTGATACCACTTGATGCAGGGTAGGCCTGGATAATCCCAAAATGGATAGTCCAAGTCTACACCAACAATAACAACACATCAAAACACAACAATATAGTGCTCAAAATAGAATTTCATTCAACATGCCCGATTGTAAGGCCTTTTGGGTTAGGGTCAAATACAATCACTTACAACAATAATTTTGCAACCTCCTAGCTAGTCCAACTCTGTAGCACATCAACAATTGGTGGAAACACTAAGGCAGATCTAAACTTGAGCTTGCAAGCCACCAAGCAATCTGCTTGTCTCCAAGCATGCAAACCACTAGCTCTGCTATTACAATACCAGACAAACAATTTGATCTTCAAGATCTCACAGGATCCAATTATTATCCTTCTTCTTGACTGACTTTGCTCCCCTTAAACAACTACCCAAACACTCCTTAAATACATTTCCTCAACCACAAGTCGGTTGGAAGAAACAATTAACTTCTAAGCTAAGTCGGCTTCTAAAACAAACAAATATTAAATGCAACATCAGTTGGCTCTCAAATAGCCTTACAAACAATTAATTCTCCACGTCGGCATCAAGATCCACATAGGAGAATACAACACAAGCTACCAACATTAAATACACCAAGTCGGCCAACCAAAACTCCAAGAACTCCAGTTGGTAAGCCAGAACTACCAAGCACCAGTAAAACAATTGAGCCAGCTAGGCATCACCGAGCAAACACGTCGACCGAGCACCACAAGCATTGCTGAGTACAAGTTTTGTCGAGCGCCAGAGTTTTACCAAGTTCCTTTAGCGACCGAGCCCCTTCAATGATTGAGATCCTCGGTCAGAGCTGCAACCAAGTAACACAGAACCACTTCAACACACCACCATGTAGATTTGCCAACTACCCTAGGATGTCACTGCATCAATATTTGACCTTGGATGAGGATTATATAGAATTGAAGATCAAGATAAAGTATTAGAAATGAGTGTAGATGAAAACAAGGCTTGGAGTTGTGTACATTATTTCACTAAAATAATGATATTTACATATTTTCATCCCATAAAGAAAAATTAATTCAAAATGAGTCAAACAAAAAGGAAAAGAGCAAGGTATCTAATTTTTATTATTGTACTATTACATATTTGTTCGTTTTGTACTCTTAATTTTTAATTTCATTCATTAGAATAAATTATTTAAAAATAATCTTATTTACCTACATTTACTATTCAAATTTTGGTATTTAAGGACAAAACTAATTTAATAATATTGAAGTTAACATATGTAATAATCTATCAATTGATAAAAGAACCTAGATTAAATCAAGTTTATATAAAACATTAAACATTATTCAAATTGATGAAGTAAAGTGTTGCTTAGCTTTGTGTAGGAATGGATTAATTATTGAATTGTGTGCGTATGTGATCTAATTTAAGGTTTTGCTATTAGATTTATGATAGTAGAACTTTAATAGATTAATAACTAATTTTGTACTGTGTTAAGGCATAAAACTATATATGGTCACAATTTGGAATACTATGGGCTTGAACATTTGCCTTTTTGTACTAGTGTTGATTTTCCAATCTGCATTCAACAATTCCTAAGAGGTTTTGAATCTCTATGCTTAGAATTGTTGAGATGATTATTGATTAATAATAGATGTGCAATTTTTTAAAACTCAAGAGGGTGTTCCTTATTAAAATAGAATGGGTTCTATTTCAGCTGTAGTAAATTTACCACAATGATTAGTAGATAAATGTGCAAGCAAATAGTGCAAGGATATTTGAAATTGTGTGCAACATAATTTTTCACTCATTCCTTCAATGCTTAGACGTGAACCACATAAATTATATATTAACTTACATTTCTAAGGGATTTCATTTTGAGGGTTGATAGATTTGGAGGATCTTAATGTTGATTGGAGCTTATTAAACAAAATCATAAAGTCATATATTGTTATTGTAAGTCTTGGACAAAATCCTTGGTAGTTTGAAACATCCATCATTGTATTACAATGTTAAAACTTGTGCTTTATGGCTCATTTAAGTATAGTTCTACAAAATAACAAATATTGCTATACTCATTATAATTCTAGAAAGGCTTATGAGACTTTAAGTATGTAATAACTAAAATAAATAATAAAACAAACATGCACCAAAAGATTATCAACTCAGCCGGGTGACCTCACAATAGTGGGTTGCACTTTTTTAGACATGTTGATTTTTGTTGAAATAACACATTTTTAATAAAATGTGATGATTTAAGCCTTGAGAGGTTCCATTTGAAAGAATTAATTACAAACAATTAGCTCAGAGCCTTTTAGATAAAAAAATATTGATATAACATTTATACTCCTCATTCATACCTACAATGGAGTCTCCTTCGCAACTATTAAAATGCTGACAAAAAATCACTTCAACTTTATCTTTTGGAAAATCAAATGAATCCATTTGATAAACCTATCTATGTAGTAAGGTACTAGTTAGAAAAATCTTTCCAATGATTATAATGTTAATATATATTAAGTTTATTATGACTTTGTATTTTTAGTTTTACTAAACATAGATATTTCACCGTATGTCTACCTTTATGTTTGACACTGAAAAAAATAGTAAATGAGAAAAAAAATTCTAAAAAATATTTATGCCCTAGGTATTGAAGTTATATTTCTATAAAAAAAATAAAAATGAAATTAGACAAATACACGATAAGTTATAAGCTATGTAGTCAAGGTATGTCAAAATTATGGTTTAGTCAACTTCAAACGTAAATAAAATATGCAATAATTGTGATAATGTCATCAAACCAATTGCATTCCCTTAGTATGGATGTTAAAAAACTAAATTTGAAAGAATCACATTGATATCTATTTTTTTTTTTAAAGTTATGCTATATGAAAACAATGTAACTATTTGAAAATGATGTTTTCAGCAACATACTAGTTTTCGTGGGAGAAAGAAAAAACCATTCAAATAAATTAAAAAATAAAAAATAAAAAATATATTTAGAATCTAGACAGAAAATCTTAAAAGACTCTAATTTACTTCATCTTCTGATTTCAAATGGTTTAACGACAATATACATCCAAATCTGAAAGTGTTTTTTCAAAATGTAGAGTTTAGTGTCCATTCAGGCAAAAAAGTGTAACCCACTATTGTGGGTTCACCTAGCCACCAATCTTTAATAACAATACCATAAAGGACATAGTCATGCAATTAGGCTTTTATTTATATAGTATAACCAAGAACAAGATTTGTCACAAAAATAATAGAACAACATTAAATCATCTTACTTCTTGTAAAGAATATAGTACATAGCATCAAAGCCTTGCTTCCTCACTATTCCAATTTCTTTACAAATGATAAATCCTCAGCAACAGTAGGCATAACGTACTTTTTCCCTCTAAATGAGGTGGTGTTTCTTACTACTTAGACAACTGACAGTAGCATAGCCCGCTTTACAACAACATTGATAAATAATGAAAGTCTTGGAAATCAATTTGTTGAAACCAAACACCAAGTTTAGAAGATAAAGTGATCTAAAAAAACATTTCTTAAGTTTAGTGAGCTTATCAACAAACAAATGTTGTCCAAAGGTATTAGCGACAAACATGAAAATCTCTTCATCCCCAAACTCCAAGAGTAAGCCCAACAAACAAACCCAAATAAGGAACTTAAAGGAGTTAAACCCCGTGTACCAGATTTTAGACAAAGGCATATAAACCCTATGAACTAAGGACCATCCTTAAGGACCCTAGAACAATCTTCAAGAGAGGAAAAGGAAAACATGAAAAAAATATTCAACATAGAGAATATCTCTATTGGCCCTTAAGTTTAAAAATTTGAGACTCCCATGTTCCAACAACATCAATGTTGGGCCTATTTGTGCAAAATCTCCTGACCAACGAGTTTTGAAATCGTGCAATTGTCTTAACCAAAAGAGAATCAAGGACAAAAAGATACTTCCCCTCTACTTGGGAAGAGGAAACAGTTCCATGTCTATGATTCTCAAACCCATCAAAAGTCAGGTCACCAACATCCAAAGTAACCCTTGGAGCCCAATCAAGAGTAGTAGCAAGGGACGAAGCCTCCACACTTGGAAAATAAGGACAACTAAGGGTGGGATGCAAATAAGCACCAAACCTTTTGCCCACAACAGCCTCAAACATAACAACTTCAACACATCCCTAGATCAAGAACAAACATTAGGCATAAAGGCCACATCATTGTCTTCCTTCACACTCGTAACCCTAATATCCACATCACAGATGAACACTAAATAATGCTAGTAAGAAAGGAATAACTAGGGTATGTATAAGCTAAATATGGGCCTCTAATTCAGCCTCACACTTCAACATAGTCATTATTCACCAATTGCAGCCAAGAATGAATATGAGATTATTCATCTCGCCTATCTGGATGATTCGACCTGTTGCCTCCTATCTAGGTAGGGTTCATGATTTGCTCTCAAAATCGAGAGTCCTGCAACCATAGACTAACACTAGAATGCAGGATTTAACTGAAAGTACAATGTAGATTATTCTAGAATGTGAATGCAAGATTAATTTAGAAATGAAGCATGGTTATTGATCTAATAACAATGAAAGCAAACTAGATTAAGAAATGAAGTGCATATTTAATCTAACATGATATATTAATCTAGAAATGAATATTATGCTAAGAAATGAAAGCTTGAATGCAAAATGAGTTCTGATAACAATGCAATAGCACTTCGTTGCTCGAAAAGTTGGGATCCTTTGAATGAGAAATGAGGGTTCTTTTATAGAAATCCAAGTTCAATCGACGGTTGAGATTGAATCAGACGAACGGTGAAGATTGACTGAGAGTTCAGTTCAGAATAGAAAGTTTCCTGCAGAGAGGCAGTCAGCTTTTGTTTTTGCATGTGTGGAGCTTTAACTGTTCTATTTCTTTGTTTTGATTTTCAGTTAACTCAAACTTTCCTTTTCTGAACTGAAGAGAAGATTTGGAGAGAATATTTAATTTAAATAAATACAATATTGCCTCATAAGTGGATTTTCTCAATTATTTAAATAATTAAATTCATTTATTGAGATGAGGATATTTATTATTTAAAACCAAATATTTATTTAATTCCTTTTTATGTGTTTTAGCTAAAGAGAGTGGATTTAATTTAATTAAAGTGCTAGGACTTCATAATTAAATTAATCAATCATAGGGTTTATTTAGCCAAATTATAGTCGATATTTAGGAATTAAGTATGATGTATGATTAATGCAAATTTAAGGTTTTCTGCATTTGACACTAAGTTAAGTAGAGTCAATCAGAAGACAAAATTGCCTAGTACAATAGGACTTTGATGATTCAAAATTGATAGAATGAGACTAAATGCAACAAAATTGGTTAGGATAGCAAGATGCCAATTTTGGGGTATTACATTTTGCCCATATTTGAATTGATATGCGAGCAACACATTGATTCAAAGAATAGTCTGATGTGACAGTTGATGAGGTTTTCAGGATTATCTCCAGAACAGAGCTTAACCCTTGGAAGTCGAGGTTAGATTGCCAAGACACCGATCAGATCGAGTTGTACAATCATCCCCAGAACGAAGCTTGATTCTCCGAAGTCTAGGTTAGATTGTGAAGACATCGGTCAAATTACCACTTTTAGTAAGACTGTCCCCAAAACGAGGCTCAATCTTTAGGCGTCAAGGTTAGATTACCCCGATACCCGTCAATTAAATGATAATTGATGCAGATTTTAGGACTATCTCCAAAATGAAGCTTAGTCCTCCGAGACCTAGGTTAGATTGCCCAGATGACAGTAAAAAAAGAGCTTTTCGAGAGCCATCTCTAGAACAAGGCTTGACTTTTAGGAATTAGGGTTAGATTGCCCCAATACCTAATAGAGATTTTGAGAACCATCTCCAGAATTGAGCTTAATTCCCAAGGATATGAGTTAGATTGCTCAGACACCTAATGATATTTCGAGAACCATCTCCAAAATGAAGCTTGATTCCTAGGGATCTAAATTAGATTTCTCATACACCTAATGAGATAGATGACAAGATGCAAGGCACAAAGATGCCCCTAGTGATTCGAGATCGTGAAACATCCAATTTTGACTGAGGTACAAAAAAAACTGAACATGCCCCAAGTGATGAGAACTTTTGATTTAAATCAGATTGATTCTAGACTTGATAAGATTCAATGATGCAATCATCCTACCCCCTTGGGAGTGAAATTGAAATAGGACACACTATAAAAGTGATTGACAACAATAGGTTGGAGATAGTGATAGAATCGAAGATCTAGAAGAACTCAAAATAGATTACAGAAGAATTGAGAAGAGTCAGAAGCGATCTGGAGTGATTTGGAGTTCCTATTGACCAATTTTGACCAAGGTTGACCAAGGGTTGACTGTTGATGAAAAAGATGAAGAAGTCGAGAAAATGATGATGAGATGTGATTTTGTTAAGAATACGACATCAAAAGGTCGACTTGTACAAGCGTCCGATCACGTCGGTCCTAGAAATTTTAAAACATATTTTTGAGCTAACTAGAGATGTCAGATTTTAATTTTGATCCCGAAAATGGATTTAGAGCTGTCGATTTAGCCAAGGGTGAAGTTTTCACGCAAAATGAAGCACTTTTGAAAATTAGGTCAAAACCTATATAAGGCCCAAAAGGGTCATTTTCAATTCATTTGTAATCGTTGACATTGTGAGAAAAGAGAGCTCTGAGTGAAATAGTGAATGTTCTAGTGCATTCTCACATATTCGAGCGATCGAGGCACCACATCCGTGTTGGCAATTTGGCTGAGTTGGTTACATAGATGTTGTCATTATGGCAACATATGATTTACATGAAGATCACACAGGTCAGAGAGCTAGTATGTCAAAGCGCAATGCAAAATTGTCTAAGTATAAGACCGTGTGTTTTTGCCAGTGAACCCGAAGACAATTTTGATTGGTGATGTTGATTGGAGTAGGTTCAGTGCTTGCACACTTGAACATAGACACTATGGTGACTATTAAAGACTCACCTCAGAGCACAAGTTAGTACGACATGTACGGAAGAAGTTATGACAGTTTTACTAAAGACAATATTAAGCCGACAGGACAGAATATGAAGACAATTGATAAAGAGTTAAGAGATTATTTTGTTTATCAAAATAATGACTTAACAATATATAAAGGGACGACATCCTAGATGTTAACCCTTGGATAAAGATATTTTGTAATATGATAGCCGACTTGAAAGTTATTAATCTTAATAACTTGTATAAAGATATGTAAAAATGTAATTGTAAAGATAAGTAATATATATGCGAATGTAATAGAGAAAGTGAAAGAGCAGCAAAGAGATATTGATGCAAGCAGTATAAGGTTATGTACCTTGACCTATTTTTGTAATCAGTGAATATTGTATATTACTTGTTTGGGTAGTGGGCTCATCTGGTAATCACATTTTGTACTACCAATTCCTAACAGGGTTGAGGCTTCTAACAAGGCCTATAGTCCCTTAATCAGGACTGAGACACTATATGCATGTAATAGACTCCTAACAGGGTCAACATCCTTAACAAGATACTTTTGATTAGTGGATCTTTGTGGGTACCATCCCCACCGGGGTTTTCCCTTGGCTAGGGTTTCCTCGAGAACAAATAATGTGTTATGAGTTCTTTTGTTTTATTGCTATGCATGTTGTTTAGCTTTCTATGTTATGCATGTGTTAAGATAATCTGTTATATCCATAATTGGGCAAAAGTAAAAGTTTTTAGAATATTGATTCACCCCCCCCTCTTAGTATTCTCTATTTCTAACAATTGGTATCAGAGCTTAGTTACTCGGAAAAGAATCATTCAAGGAAAGCCTAGTAGCTTGACTAAGATCTCTATGGATATGGATCAACTACAAAAGAATCTTGAAGAAGCTCTTGAACAGATTGATATACTTATTGAAGAAAGAGATACTCTGAAAGGAAAATATGATGATGCAAAAAATTTCATTGAGAAACTGAAAAACAAATTGGAAGATCTGAAATCTGAAAAGGAATCCGAAATTCACATTGAAGATTGTAATGACAACTTAGAAAAAGAAAACGAGATCCTTAAACATGAATTGAAGATAGAAAATCTGAAGCTAAGTTTGAAAGATGGAAATGGCAAGAATGAAGCAAATTTGAAATCTGAGAATGAAAATCTTAAGCTTGAAAATGAAGGGCTAAAATCTAAACTTGGTAAAGTAACATCTGAACTTGAGAAAGTCAATTTGCAGTATGTTGAACTTGAGAAATACAATACAATTATGAAAGGAGAATTGACTCAATCTAAGCAACAACTTGAAAGACTATATTCAACTAAGGAGAAGATTGATGAACAAATATCTTATCAAAAACCATTCTATGATAAAACTGGTCTTGGATTCAACACTTTTAAAGCAAATGAAGAAAATAAGGAACCAGATCTGAAAATATCTGAAAGCATAGATGAGAAGAAGTCTGATGAGATTAACAAATCTGAAGATACACCTAAGGAAGAAGAACCACCTAAGCAAGAGGAATCACCTAAAGGTTGTTAATATGATTTAGAACAACATAGAGGGGGGGGGGTGAATCAGTTGTTCTCAGGTCCAGATGTATAAAACAATCTTTTAAACTCTTTAAAAAATCAAATCTAATAACCAACACCTACTCAGTCATTACTGATTGCATAACAAAAACATATAACAGTACAATCCACTTATCCAATAGCATCTAACTTGTAAAACACAGAAATGTTCAAACCAAAACATTCACACAAGTATCAACACTAGGATTTATAGTGGAAACCCAATTTGGGAAAAACCACTTTGTAACATGTTACTATTATGTTCACTCTTCTGAAGTGAGCTCGGTGAAAAGCCAACCCTGTCAAAGGTTACAAACACACTGTCAGGTGTGACCCGGTTAAAGGATTTCAACCACTCTGTTAAAAGTACACCTTGTTATAGGACTTGCATACACTCCATTAGAATGCAACCTTGTTCAAAGGATTTATACCTATGACTGTTAGGTCAACCTCTGTTAAAAGGATTTTGACTGTTACAATGGTTAGAAAGTAGTAGTAATATTGATCTGAGAAATATACAACTCACTTTGCAAATGTCAGATCCAATTCCGTACACATATGTTGGCTTACTAACTGTGAACCTTTTCCATCTCCATCACTAATTTTCTCGAAACCCTTCAAGTGATCACAACACTTCTCCTTCATCATTTTCTGCTTAGACAGTCAATAACATCAAAAATGTTAAAATATGTTCGTTCGTGTTTAATAAAATGACATATTATATATACATATATATAATGAAATACAATATATATATTAAATTGAAGATATAATATATATATTTGATATATTAAATAATCATAATATATATATATATATATATATTGCGTAATACATATAATATATAATATTGAATCGGTTTTAATATAACTGTCATAGTATAATGACTGTCATAACTTTAGTGCAGTCAGTTTAAATTAAAAGTTAGTTTAATTAAAACAACAGTCGTGACTTATATTATGATAAGTCATGACTTTTAATTCCTGCCACCTTTTCGATTCAATATAAATATTAAATATATGTTGTGGGATCAATCAATCACAACGGCAATTGTTTCCCACAGCATCTTAATATTCTTAAGCATCTTCAGATCTAAATTTCTTAACATGGTATCAGAGAAACAAGGTTTTTAAGGAAGATATATTTATAAACTCTACATAATAACTGAGCACATTATTAAATTTTTATATTATATAATTATGGCTCAATGCATGAGAATGGAAGACAGATTAGAAGGTCCCTCAAACTTCATATCTTGGAGGACTAGACTTACCTCTATTCTTATGGAACTTGAATTAGAGGAATATATTGAAAAAGACATTAAGATGCTTGAAGTAGAAACGGAGAAAACAACATGGAAAAGGAGAAACAACAAAGCTAGGAAGTTAATTATTGATTCCGTAAAGGATGTTATCCTCCCTAGCATATCAAGAATTACCAGTGCCTTTGAAATGTTCAAAATCATTCAAGACACATTTGAGATCAATAATGCCAGTAGAATTTTAACATTAAAAGGTCAGCTCCTTAACATGAAAATGAACAAAGGGGAAACTATCACATCTTATTTTCTAAGGATATCTGAAATAAGAGATCAACTTCTTTGTATTGGAAATACTATAGAAGACACTGAACTTACTCTAATCGTGCTAAAGGGATTACCTAACTCTTGGGAAACGTTCATTCAGTGCATTAGTACAAGACCACCCTTACCTAGATTCGAACAATTAAAGAACGACTGTACTCAAGAAGAATCCAGATTAGCATCCAGAGGAATGGGGACTAAAAATGAGAATGAAGTACAAGCCCTTCATGTTAAATCATCTCAGAAAAAGAAGAGGAAATTCTCAAATTCAAATAGTGGAAAACATCACTTCAAGAAGGATCTCTCCAAAGTAAAATGTCATAAATGTGACAAATTTGGACATATTCACAAATACTGTCCAGAAAGACAAAAAATTCAAGCAGCCCTAGCAGAAGTGAAAAGACCAGAAAACTCACTCTTTTATCTAGCATTAGCAAGTGAACTAAATTCAAATAAAAATACTTGGATAATAGATAGCGGTGCATCAAGACACATCACTGGATTCAGAGATCAGTTCGAAACCCTCTCTGGAAACCCTTCAGAAGAAGTAACTATTGATGACAACTCCACGTATCCGGTAAAAGGAATTGGGATCTGTTTGATACAGATAAGAGACGAAGTCACTCTACAGTTACAAGAAGTATTATATGTACCTGGAATAAAGAGAAACCTAATCTCTATATCTGGACTAGCTGATCAAGGATATAGGGTAACTTTTAATGAAGAAAAGGTTCTTATCTGGAACAAAAATATGAACATAAAAAATGCAATACACATAGGGTCCAGAGAAAGCAGCTTGTTCAAACTATGTAATGAACAGAAATTAGCTCTAATTCACAACACACAACAAGATAATGAAATTTGGCACAAAAGACTAGGACACATTGGATATAGTGCCCTTCCTACCCTGCATAAAATCACTTTTGGTATACCTTCTCTAAAATCTAACCACTCTAGTATTTGTAAAGGATGTGCATTAGGAAAGAACATTAAAAAATCTTTTCCCACAAGTGAACGTAAGACAAATAGTGTTTTAGAACTCATTCACATTGATATGTGTGGCCCTATGTCTACTCCTTCCTTCTCTGGTGCCCTATATTATCTAATATTCGTAGATGATTATTCTAGGAAAACATGGATATATTTTTTAAAACTTAAAGAGTCATGTGAAGTTCTAGCAAAATTTCTAGAACTCAAAGCATTAGTAGAAAATCAAACCAATAAGAAAATCAAAACTCTTAGATCAGACAATGGTGGTGAATTTACTTCTGATAACTTCAAAAACTATTGTAAATCTGTTGGGATTAAGAGGGAGTATACTGTAGCTTATAACCCTCAATAGAATGGAGTAGCAAAAAGAAAGAATAGGACCATCATTGAAGCAGCAAAAGCCATGATGCATGATCATAATATTCATATATCTTACTGGGCAGAAGCTGCCAACACTGCAGTTTACATTCAAAACAGATGTCCACATGCGATACTTGAAAATACCACACCAGAAGAAGTATTCACAGGAGTTAAACCTGATCTTAGTCATTTAAGAGTATTTGGCTGTCCAGTATATATACATGTACCAAAGGAGAAAAGAACTAAATTGGAACCTTCTGGTAAGAAAGGTATTTTTCTAGGCTACAGTGAAGACTCTAAAGGATATCGAATCTATATCCCTAATAAGAAATCAGTAGAAATAAGCAGAGATGTAAAATTTGAAGAAAACTTCTCATCCTCAAATAATGAAGACATCAGCCTTATAAGCCCTGACAAAGATTTCTCAATTGAGGGAGAAAATGAATATAACAATTCAAACATGGACTCAAATAATGAAGAAGAAATCTCTGATTCTGAACCATCTGATTTAGACCATAATAAAAAGAGACCATTATGGGCCAGAAAAATGCTTGAAGAAAATAATGTGGAACCAACACAAATCTCCAGAGAAAACAAAAGAACTAGAACACAAAAATGTTACACTGCTCTTCTAACTGAACCCTCAGAATCAGAACCGGTCAGTGTTGAGAAAGCATTATCAAAACAAGCCTGGAGAGAAGCAATGATTGAAGAATATCAGTCCATTCTAAAAAATGATGTATGGGACATTGTTCCTAGACCTAAACATAAGTCAGTAGTATCATCAAAATGGCTATTCAAAATCAAGTATGCTCCTGATGGCAGTATTGATAAACATAAAGCTCAATTTGTTGCTAGAGGTTTTTCACAGAAAGAAGGTATTGATTATGAGGAAAATTTTGCTCCAGTAGCCCGATACACATCTGTCAGAACCATACTTGCCATTGCAGCATCTAAAGGATGGAAAGTACATCAAATGGATGTCAAGACTGCATTCTTAAATGGTAAAATTGAGGAAGAAGTTTACATTGAACAACCAGAAGGATTTCTCACTCATGACAAAGAAATATATGTATGCAAGTTAAAGAAAGCTCTTTATGGGCTCAAACAAGCTCCCAGAGCATGGTATGAAAGAATAGATCAGTACTTGAACAAATTAGAGTACTCTAAGAATATAGCAGATCCTAATATATACTTCAAAATTGAAAAAGGAGACATGATAATTCTAGTTCTCTATGTTGATGATTTGCTCATTACAGGAGAAGACCACCTAATTGATAAATGTAAAAAGGACCTAGTAGCTGAATTTGATATGAAGGATATGGGCCTACTACACTATTTTCTAGGTCTTGAAATTATTCAAAACAAAGATCACATTCTTCTTAGTCAAAAGAAATATATTTCTAACATTCTGAACAGATTTGGTATGGTAGAGTGTAAACCCCTAGCTACACCCATGGAGACAAATCTTCAAAAGTTAAAGGATGAAGCAGAAAATTCAGAACCTGCAGATGTTACACTGTTTAGATAGATAATTGGATCTCTCATGTATCTGGTGAATACTCGTCCTGATATTTGCTATGCCACGAATGTTCTAAGTCACTTTATGTGTGAACCTAAACAGATTCATCTAATGGCATCTAAGCACATATTGAGATATTTAAAAGGTACAAGTGAACTTGGACTAAAATATGACAAAACTGAAATTCAACTTCAAGGTTATTCAGATTCTGATTGGGCAGGGAGTTCCACTGATCGTAAAAGTACCACAAGAGTTTGTTTTAGTTTGGGTTCGGCTATTATTTCTTGGTTTAGTCGAAAACAATCAGCTGTAGCTCAGAGTTCAATGGAGGCAGAATACATGGCTGCATCTATGGGAGCTAGAGAAGCAGTATGGTTAAAGAAATTACTTTTTGACCTAATTGGTAAACCCCTATTACCTACTATTATTCATTGTGATAATTAGAGTTGTATCAAGCTCTCTGTAAATCCTATATTTCACAATAGGTCAAAAAACATAGAGATTCCATATCACTATGTAAGAGATATGGTAGACAAGAAAATCATTAAACTAGTCTACATCAGCACTGAAGAACAAAATGCTGATATTTTCACTAAATCCCTTGCAAGGGTGAAGATTGAGTTCTTCCGAAAGAAAATTGGTTTAATCCAAATGTAATTATTGATGTACATATTATTCATGAATATATATATATAAATTGAAATATTTCAAAACTGTGAAGATGACGATCTTCTGTGTATCTGTTACTATTTCAAGGTGACGATCTTGAAAATAGTAACCAAGTTTCAAGATTGACTCCTGAAAAGGGTTGAGCCGGATTGGTCCGGACATCTTGTTACTAGTGTTATCACTTGTGGTGTAACAGTTGTTAAGATAGAATCCTGAAAAGGGTTGAGCCGGATTGGTCCGGACATCTTAACATGTATATTGTTATTGTGTGTGATAACTTACCATGATATGAAAATTCTTCAAAGATGGTAAACTCTCTCTCAAGAGGGAGTGTTAAAATATGTTCATTCGTGTTTAATAAAATGACATATTATATATACATATATATAATGAAATACAATATATATATATTAAATTGAAGATATAATATATATATTTGATATATTAAATAATCATAATATATATATATATATATATATATATATATATATATATATATATATATATATATATATATATATTGCGTAATACATATAATATATAATATTGAATCGGTTTTAATATAACTATCATAGTATAATGACTGTCGTAACTTTAGTGCAGTCAGTTTGAATTAAAAGTTAGTTTAATTAAAACAACAGTTGTGACTTATATTATGATAAGTCATGACTTTTAATTCCTGCCACCTTTTTGATTCAATATAAATATTAAATATATGTTGTGGGATCAATCAATCACAACGGCAATTGTTTCCCACAGCATCTTAGTATTCTTAAGCATCTTTAGATCTAAATTTCTTAACAAACAATACTTTCAGAATTCACTTGTTTCTCTCCGCACATTCAACCTCTCGCTTAGGTTTCCTTAATACTACCTCTATTAGGTCAATACATCTTTTGTTGCTTAATCTCCTTCGTAGATCTTAGGGTTAGGTCAGATTCATTGAATCCGTCCTACATTATGTTCTTCGGCTTATCTTTGAAATATCTTGAATCTCTTAAAGATTTATAATAAAATGTTTTATAGTGCATTAAATGCTTTCATACAATCAATAAATAAAGTCAACACATTTCACATAATTCAATAATTCAACGATGTTAGCTGGAAATATGAATTCTTCAACAAATGCAAAATATTGACGCTCAGTCAATACTGTGTCCAACTTCTCGGTCTTCTCTAGAAATCTCAGTCACCACATAAATTGTTCCCTCGGCTAACACTGTCTTCCTCAGTAATTAACTGGTGTTCGGTCAACACTGTTTTTACTTGGCATTCACTAGCTCAGTCGACACAAACAACACTCGACTTAAACTAGATTTTTTCACTTATGCTCGGTTAAGCCTACTAGTTTAGTCTTCATTCCTACTAAGATAAACAATACATTGTCTTATCATTGTGCCACATAATCAAGTACTCATTAAAGTATCAAGATAACTCAACCTTTCCTTAGGTGTTGTTGTTACCAACCTTGCCTATCCCCTTAGCAAAAATCAAATAGATATAGTACTTTTCTTAAATAGCAATAGTCTTATCAATTAAGGTTTGACATCAATGACAATACAATAATTGCTTCAATTGCAGTTTCCAACAATCTCCCTCTTTGGCATTGATGGCAACACCATATGAATATCACATGAATTACCAACCAATCCAAAACTTATTTGTCTATTAGAGAAATATATAATATCCTCAGCTTCATTCTGATACATAATCAATTAGCCATGTTTGACTGTTCACTGAATTTCTCTCACTGTCTTGATCTTCTCATTCTATGTATTCATCTGTCATTATCTCCCTCTTTGACAAAAAGGCCAAAGCAACAACAAAAACATACATCCTGTAGATGTAGATATCATCCTTTCAGTTCAGTAGAGTATTTCTCCCTCTATCATCTTGCTTATGACTTATCCTGACTTTGTTGTGCTCTCCACAACTCTAGGCTACTCCTAAAGTGTGACCTTTCTATGCATCAATATGTTAGATGTTCTTTGCAGCATACTTGATGCAGTGCTCTTAGCTTGACTAGGCAGCCTTAGTTAGGGGAAGGACCCCTAATTGACTTCTCAGGTATTCATGAGCTTCTTTAGGTAAAGCTTTAGTGAACATATTTGCTATTTGTTCCTTGGTATTCACATATTCCATGCGGACCTCTTTATCTTGTACTAGTTCTCTCAAGTAGTGATACTTGATGGCAATGTGTTTGGTTTTTGTGTGCATCACTGGGTTTTTAGAGATGTTGATAGCACTTATGTTGTCATAGAAGATGACAACTGGTTCAATGATTTATTCTTTCATGCCTACCAACAATTGCTTTATCCATATCAAATTTGAACAATTGACAGCTGCAGCCACATACTCAGCTTTAGCAGTAGATTGGGAAATGCAATTTTGTTTCTTGTTTGTCCAGGAAACTAATCTTTGTCCAAGAAAGAAAGCTCCACCACTAGTACTCTTTCTGTCATCTACATTTCCTGCCCAATTAGCATCTGTATACACTCTTAGTTCAAATTTGTCATGCTTCTTGTAGTACAATCCATAGTCAGCAGTTCCTTTCAAGTATCTCATGATTCTTTTAACCGCCATCATGTGAGTTTCCTTAGGATTGGCAGAAAATCTTGCCACAATCCCAACAACTAATGCAATATCTGGTCTGCTATGTACAACATACTGTAGCTTTTCGATCATAGATCTATACAAAGTCTAGTTAAATTCTACATCATCATCATTCTTAGACAACTTCTGTCCAGTAGCCATGGGAGTACTTACTGGCCTTGAGTCTTCCATACCAAAGGTTTTCAGTATCTCATGAACATATTTAGACTGGGTGATGAAAATTCCTTTCTCCATCTGATATACTTGCAAACCAACAAAAAATTTGATCTCCCCAAACATACTCATTTCAAATTCAGTTTGCATTTCATTTGAGAATTTCTTACACAAGGCATCTTGTCCACCAAATATAATATCATCTACAAAGATTTTAGCTAACAGGATTCCTTTACCTTCTTCATCTTTCATGTACAGATTGCTTGTGTCATTTGTCCTTGAGAATCCAATCTGTATTAGGTAGTTGTGCAACCTCTCATACCATGCTCTGGGAGCTTGCTTTAATCCATATAGTGCTTTATTTAGTTTGCAAACCATGTGTCTTCTATTTAGATCAACAAATCCTTCTAGTTGTTCAATATATACTTCTTCTTCCAATATACCATTTAAAAATGTAGACTTGACATCCATTTGGTATACCTTGAAACTTTTATAGGCAACATATGCAAGAAGAGTTCTGACTCCTTCCAATCTTGCTATAGGGGCAAATGTTTCCCCATAATCTATTCCTTCTTCTTGTGTGTAGCCTTTGCATACTAGCCTAGCCTTGTTTCTTGTGGTTTGACCATGTTCATTCAGCTTATTACGAAATACCCACTTTGTCCCAATGACATTCTTATCTTCTGGTCTCGGCACCAGAGTCCAGGTATCATTCTTCTCTATTTGGCCAATCTCTTCATTTATTGCTTCTATCCAGTCTTCATTTTATAATGCTTCCTTTGTTGTCTTAGGCTCATATTCACATAGTAAATATGTTGGATCTCTTACCTTGCTTCTTGTCTGAATTTCGGTATCTTTATCTCCAATAATCTATTCAGGCTTGTGATGTCTCCTTACATATTGTGCTAGAACAGGTTCTGCTCTTCTTTCATTTGGCTCATCAAGTTCTCCAACAAGATTGTCAGATTCAACTTCTGAATGCTCGACAACCTCTTCTTGGTACTCAGTAGCTTCTTCCTGTCGCTCGACATGTTCTTCTTTTCTCTCAGCATTGTTATCCTAATGCTTGGCATTGATTACCCGAGACTCAACATCAGGTGTAGGTCTGTCACTTACCTCTTCTTCCTCTATATACACAAAAGATCTGTAATCTTCTGGTACTCTGTTACTGTTACCTTCATTTTTCTCTGCATACTCATCAACTTTGACATTTACACTTTCCACAATTTTATTAGTGTTAGAATTCAAACACTTATAAGCTTTACTTTTTGTAGAATAGCCTAGGAATATACACTCATCGATTTTAGCATCAAATTTTCCATTCCTACTATCCTTCAATAAATAGCACTTACTTCCAAAGATTTTAAAGTATTTTACATTCAGTGCATACCCATGCCATAATTCATAAGGTGTCAGATTTGTACCTTTTTTTATCTGTACTCGGTTAAGAGTATAAACAGCTGTACTTACAACTTCTTTCCAATACTTCTATGCAACATTCTTTTCAATCATTAATGTCTATGCACAATCCAAGATAGATCTGTTCCTTCTCTTTGCTATACCGTTCTGTGGAGGAGTTTTAGGTGCAGATATCTATCTTTTGATCCCTCTATCATTGCAAAATAGATTGAACTCATTTGATGTGAATTCTCCACCTCGGTCAGATCTCAGACACTTCAGGTTTTTACTTGTCTCTTTTTCAACCTTAGCCACATACCACTTAAAAAATTGAAAAGCATCAGATTTTTCTTTTAAGAACATTACATGCATCATTCTGGTATAATCATCAACAAACATGATAAAATATCTAGCACCACAATAGCTTTGTACACCCATCATTCCACAAAGGTCAGTATGAACCAAATATAAGATATTCTCAGAAGTAAAGGTTTTGCTCTTGAAACTAGACTTAGTCATCTTACCCAACTGACATTCTTTGCACATTACATTCTTAGGTTTCTTCAATCTAGGTAGACCTCTCACTTTCTTTTTTTTGCTAATTTCTACCAGATTATCAAAGTTAACATGACATAGCCGCTTATGCCATAACCAAATATTATCAAGTTGTGCAATCATACATGTTTCTTCAAATAGATCTAGATAAAACAAATTACCTCTTGTCTATTCTACACTTCCAATCAGTTCACCTGTGGCATAAAATATTTTGGCCTTCCTGTGATGAAATTCCACTCAGTAGCCAGTGCTATTAAGTTGTGCAACACTCATTAGATTATAATTAAGACCCTCAACCCAATAAGCATTTTCACAAGAGATCTTATCAGTCAGCTTAATCAATCCTTTTCCTCTAAAAGGACATGGTGCATCATTTCCAAACTTTACACTCCTACCTTTTTAATGGTTTAAGGTATCAAACTTACTCTTATCTCCAGTCATATGATGTGAACAACCACTATCAATAATCCATTTATCATTTTTGTTCACATAGGATATTAATGAAGTTTTCTCATCCTCATTAGATTCATCTTTCATTGCAACATAGACAACTTCAATTTCAAAATCATCACTATCAATGTCAGTCTCTTCTTCAGCAATGTAGCAGGATTTCTTACCTTTCCCTTTGTAGTCCTTGTATCTTCGGTAACCTCTATCTTCTTTTTTTTCTTTATGCTTGCTGTCTCTTTCTTCATCCTTATTATCCCTGTCAGGACATCTAGCAGCTATATGACCAACTTTATTACATGAAAAATATATAATAGGGAGTTTACCTTTGTACCTTCCTTTTTCCCTTTTCAATCTTCTAGCCATAAGAGCTTCTAGATCCTCAAGTTCTTCATTAGATGTGTCACTGTCACTACCACTTTCACTTTCACTTTCACTAATGCATCTTTCTTTTTCCTTCTTTGACTTATTCAAAACCATCTGTGACTTAAAAGAAGATTCAATACTACCAATAGTGAAGTTATCATAGTTAGAAAGTTCAAAAGCAGTAAGCTTGCCGACCAAACTTTCTAAAGTAAGGGCATTACTAGGAGAGTACATCTAGATTCCTGAATTGCAAAAATTTTGATTGCATAGATAGGATGCAGAGTTCTCAATACTTTTCCTATTACAATTTCATCCTCAATAGTTCCATTTGCTCCTCTAATGGCATTTACAACTTCTTTTATTCTACCACAATATTGTGCAATATTCTCACCTTCTTGCATTCTCATTTCATCAAATTTACCTCTTAGGCTCTCGGCTTTTGCTCTTAGCACATTCACATCACTACCATAAATGCTTGCAAGGGTGTCCCACATTTACTTTGTGATACTGTAGTCTTTGATGTCTTCAAATTCTGGATAACTTAGGGCAGACACAATCTCCAACATTTCTTGGTTGTGCTCTTGTTTAGCTTTCATTTCCTACTAAGATAAACAATACATTGTCTTATCATTGTGCCACATAATCAAGTACTCATTGAAGTATCAAGATAACTCAACCTTTCCTTAGGTGCCATTGTTACCAACCTTGCCTATCCCCTTAGCAAAACTCAAATAGATATAGTACTTTTCTTAGATAGCAATAGTGTTACCAATTAAGGTTTGACATCAATGACAATACAACAATTGCTTCAATTGCAGTTTCCAACAAAGGTATGCAAAGATAATTCAAAGGTAGATGTTTTGCTTGTAATACTGCTGGTCATATGAAGAGAGATTGCACAGGTAAGCAATTTAAACCTCTTAATGGTTATTGTTATAATTGTCATGGTTTTGGACATAGAGCTATTGAATGCAGAAAACTTAAATTTGTTGAGAATAACAATAGTAATAGAATGTTTAGAAATACTAACCATGCAGATAAGAAACCTACTGAAGATATGAACATAAGAAATAGAGTAGTATGTTATAGATGCAGCAAGGTTGGACACATTGCTAGAAATTGCCGATCACAGATCAATCAACCTGGACCAAGATATGGAAACAATGGAATAGTTTTTTAGATATGTAACAAGATTGGACATCCAGCAAGGTTTTGTAGAATGAACAATAGAGTTTTTCATACCAATCCTAACCCTAGAAGTCATGCAAGAAGAAATGAAGATGCAAACAATAGTCAGAAAGGATGCTATAGTAATTCAGATGAAGTGAAGTTTGTTAAAAGCATAGATCAAGGAGACATATTCAGCACTGAAGATAGTCAGAAAGGTGAAGTATTAGATGGTAAGAATGAATCTTTACCTATCCAATCTCAAAGTACTTAATTCATGAAAATTATAGTAAAATAGGAACTTAGAGTAGTGTATAAATTGATATATGATGAATTGAGTCTTGCACAATTAATGCAAGGTATTATATGATGTTCTAATGCTATGGTTAAGAGCACAAAGAAAGATATTATGTTTTGCGAGATCGCAAGAAGTTTTAAGTTTTGCAGGTTAACAGAATCAACTTTTTTGAAAGAAGCGACAAAAAAATTGAATGCGATGTCAGATCTAAGTAAGATTGAAATGATAAAAGGTCACGAATGGTATTATTTGATCATCAAAGTGAATACAAGTGTTAAGGAGATCGAAGAGCAATGATTGGAAGCATTTTGCATGGATTTTGTGAAAAAATTTTGTGCCGAATCTACACAAGCCCTAAATCATGAAATCGAGGTATTTTACTTGGCAGATCTTTAAATCAGTTAAGGAATTAGTGGAAATCATGGATATTTCTTTGATTCACAATGTCAGAGATAAGAATAGACCTAAAATGAAAAGGGAACCAGTAGACCCCTTGGAAGATGATCCTAGGTTAGCTTTATCATTCATACCAGATGAAGTTTTACATCTAGAGAATGTTAGAAGTTATCTGGGATGTAAACTAGAGACTATCAGTGATAGTGATTTCACTAAGGAATATTAGAAGATCTATAATCAAGACATGTCATTGAAAGTAGGGTTTGAGCATCTGAAAGATAATGAGATCATTAAGTATGCTTTACAATATAAATTTGACAATGAAGAATGTACCAAGATAATCCTAAGCAGAATTCACAATGGAAATTTTTGGTTAGATGACAGAGTGATAGATATCACAACTGACTTAATTCATGAGGTAATTGGACTATCTAAAACTAGAGCCATTCCTTTGAATGAGAAAAACATGAGGAAAATAGTCATAGACAACATAAATTCATCCTACAATGGCATAGGAATAGTAATTAGCAAGATACATCAAGATGATGTCAGATACTTGTGTAACATCCTAACAACTAAGTTTTATGCTAGCTTGAGAGAGGATGACATGGCAGATGGAATGATACATGTGGCTTATTTGATGTGTGTTGATAAAGTACAAGTTGACATGTGTGAGATTTTGAGAATTCAGTTGTTTGAGAATTTGGAAAAGATAAAGAAGACTAAGTATTCATAGTTTAGATTCTCATCTTTAATTACTTATATGTTTTTTCATTTATTGAGAAGATTTCTTTACACCATTGGAAATGACTGGAATGATGGCCAAACTACAATGGAAATGATTAACCAAGTGTATAGGAGGTATGTTATTGACAAAGTAAATGAAAGTGTAGTGTTGGTAATTAAAACATTTCAGAATTTGATGTCAAGCAAATCAAGGATCCCACAGTCTTTTGTGGAGAAGTATAAAAATGAGATGTTTCATGGTTGATACTGACTTTACTTACATTGAAGCAGTAGAACCTAGAATAGATTTCATAGACCCTATTGGCTATGAAATATCTGAGATTGAGATAGAAGAATATGTGAGTAGACTACTTAAGTGCAAGATGGATATTCACAGTAACAGGTTTGGAACCTTTGAGGAGAACTTCAACTCCGCAAAGACCATCCTTGAAGAGAAATAGTCAAAGAAAAGAGTTGAGAGTACAATCAAGAACATTCTAAAAGATACATGGATGACTGAACATGAGTTCTTGGTAGCCAAGCAAATAGCAACAATAGTTAGAGAAATTGGACAAAAAGAAGTTTTGTCTGTGCCACCTTTATCATCAATTGCAGTATAGCAAGGGGAAACACAAGTTAAGGTGAAATTGGAAGGAATAGAGAAGGATCAAGAAACAAGAAAATACACTAGATCAACCTCCTCCACACCTAGCAAAAGAATAAAAGAGATTGCTACTAGACCAGGTAAGAGGCAGAAGACATTGGTGCCACCAGTTCAAAGGGAAATTGCAGAAATCAAAGATGATGAAGACACTCCTGTTAAGAAGAAAACTTGGAAACCTAGAATTAAAAAGGTTAATGAACAGATTATTCAAGATGGAGACTTTACAAAGATGAACAAATATTATGATCTCTATGATTATGCAAAAAGACTGAATCTAGAAAATGTAGTGGTGAAGTATATGATTTTATCTAATAAGAAATTTGACACAATTCAGGGTAAGATACCCGATGAATTATACAAGAAACTTGTAAATAGAAAGAAGAGAGCATTAGAGGAAGACATAACTATTAGAGAAAATCTTGTAAGAAAACTTTGTGTTGTGAGAGATGAAGAACACTTCAAACAGATCATGAAGGATCTAAACACCCATCTGAGAACCAAGAAGAGAACTATTCAGATTATGGGAGGTAGATATGAAGAAATTAACATAGAAACAAAGCAAGAAATCACTAAGGTTATGACAAAGAATGCTAGAGAACCATCATTTGCAGTAGAATCTAAAGATCAAGTAGAAGAAGCAGAACAAGAGGACATTCCCTCTCCACCAGCCATAAATATTAAGGACGAAGCCATGAATGTTGAAGGAACAAAGATCACCTTGGATAGTGATGATAACTTATTCAAGAATCTTAAAAACATTGTTGACAATTCAGCTTTTGAAGAGCAGGATAGTATCAAAGGAGAAGAGAAGACATAAACCAAAATTGTAGAACCTAAAGTGACAGAGAAACAAGTACCTATTCCCACTCAAGAAGAAATCAGTCTTACACATGAGACTGACAAGAAAACTCAAATTGGTTCTATGATTGATAATTTGGGAAAGGAAGTAGATGATGATGATCAGATGGAATTGATCACATCTTTGAACAAGATCATCATAAATAACAAGAAAGTAAAGAGTCTTGAAGGATGCCTGAAGGAGCTTACTAAGAAGTTACAAGACATTATAACTACACAAATTGCAGAAGATGACCCTCTGGAAAGAGCAAAGAAAGTGATGAATACTTTTGATGATGAGTTTACAAATTTATCTGATATAGCAAAGATGAAAGCTCAAGCATCTTATGAGGCCAAAACACTTTTGGACATTAGTTAGAATATCAGGAATGATATCAATAACCTTGATATCTGCATAAAGGACTTGAGAAAGAATTTATTAAGAGGAAAATCTTTGTACATTTAGTGTACAAAATCAGAGAACTTGGTAGCAGAGGAAGTTCAGAAGATGAAGATGAAGGAAGCAGAAATTCAGAATGAGACAAACCTTCTTTCGAGCCCCAATGTGAAGATATTTGATATTGAGAAGAAAATCCACAATATTTATGATGAAATAAGAGTTTTGCAAGATGACAAGGATATGAAGCTGAAGAGATTCACTCTTTTAAGAGAGCACATTTCTATAAACTTGAGCACTATTGAAGGGCAACTGGAAGAATGTTTTTCAGCCAAGACATCTTTTCAGAAGTTTAGTTATGAGAATCTCCAAGCATGTGATATTGCATCTTATGGATTGTGTGCACTACTCAGTGTGGCAGATTCAATTAAGAAATCATGGGAGAAAGAGTTAGAGGCCATGAAGATTAACTTTGCAGATTGTGTTGCAAGCCTACCGGCTCTGCAATATTGAATCAAGGTATAACTTTTTGTGAACACATTTTTGTAACCCTCCTTACCTTTTTTTTGTCATTGTTGTCAAAGGGGGAGAGATATATAGCAGAAAATTGATAAGGATACATACTCTTAGGGGGAGTACAGTATATAGAGAGGATTCATGAAGTCATAAGGATAGTATATACATATTTTGTATTATGGCCACAATTTTGAAATTTTGGAGCCTAAGACTTAGCCAATTTTCTCATATGTTGCCGCTAATGAAAAAAGGGGAGATTGTTGGAAATTTTGCTGAAATGGTTACATAGATGTTGTCATTATGGAAAAATATGATCTACATGAAGATCACATAGGTCAAAGAGCTAGTATGTCAAAGCGCAATGCAAAATTGTCTAAGTATAAGACAATGTGTTTTTGCCAGTGAACCCGAAGATAGTTTTGATTGGCGATGTTGATTGGAGTAGGTTCAGTGCTTGCACACTTGAACATAGACACTATGGTGACTATTGAAGACTCAACTTAGAGCACAAGTTAGTATGACATGTACGGAAGAAGTTATGACAGTTTTACTAAAGACAGTGTTAAGCCGACATGATAGAATATGAAGACAGAATTGATAAAGAGTTAAGGGATTATTTTGTTTATCAAAATAATGACTTAACAATATAAAGGGATGACATCCTAGATGTTAACCCTTGGATAAAGATATTTTGTAATATGATAGTAGACTGGAAAGTTATTAATCTTAATAACTTGTATACAGATATGTGAAAATGTAATTGTAAAGAGAAGTAATATATATGCGAATGTAATAGAGAAAGTGAAAGAGAAGAGAAGAGATATTGATGCAAGCAGTATAAGGTTATGTACCTTGACCTATTTTTATAATTAGTGAATATTGTATATTACTTTTTTGGGCAGTGGGCTCATCTGGTAATCACATTTTGTACTGCCAACTCCTAACAGGGTTGAGGCTTATAACAAGGTCTTTAGTCCCTTAATCAAGACTGAGACACTATATGCATGTAATAGACTCCTAACAAGGTCAAAATCCTTAACAAGATACTTTTGATTAGTGGATCTTTGTGGGTACCATCCCCACCGGGTTTTCCCTTAGCCAGGGTTTCCTCGAGAACAAATAATGTGTTATGAGTTCTTTTGTTTTATTGCTATGCATGTTGTTTAGCTTTATATGTTATGTATGCATTAAGATAATCTATTATATCCATAATTGGGAAAAAGTAAAAGTTTGTAGAATACTGATTCACCCCCCTTCTCAGTATTCCCTATTTATAACAATCCGACCGCTGGAGTATGACCCACCAGTGAGTAGTTGATAGCCTGCTTTGCATTTTAATTTTTTTATGCATTTGTAGGTAGATTTAGCAATTTTTTAACACATTTTGGGTCTAGGTCACAAACGATCACATGAAAAACTAGGATCTTTGCATGAATCAACAAAGTGTCTCGTGCGAGAAAGTACAAAAGAGGGGTTCTTTGCGTGGGAGCCTCCCCATGGACTCACGCGAGAGCTTCCTCTGTAACCGCGCAGGGAACTCATGATATGCAGGTTTTCTCATGCGAACTGATGTGAAGTCTCGCGCGACAGAGAAATCTCACCCGAGATTCCTATTTCCTCACGTGGGAAACTACAACAAAGCAAGAAATTTTGAGTCAGAATTTGTGAGAAAACTAGCCAAGTAGAGTGTCTGATAGCCAGTTTAGGAGAGGTGCATAGTGTCAAATTTTGTTTTGCATTAAAATCATCATGGTTGAGGTGCTGATTGTGTGTTGTCACTTGCATTGGAGGTAGACTTATCTGATATTGTGTTCTGATCACATCATCCTGTGATCGGTGAGGTTGTGCAGCAGTTAGATGATGCAGAGTCGGTGCACATAGATGGATTAGATCTATCATATCTACGTGATGTGCCTGACATTCAGGTGAATCATGGGTTATTGGGTGCCCTTGTTGAGCATTTCCATTCAGAAATGAACACCTTCCACTTGCCCCAGTGAGAGATGAGGATCACACCATAGGACATCTACCAGATCCTCATAATATCATTCCATGGGCCATATGTGGAGTATGATGTACATCCCAGAGCAGACATTATGGCACTGAGGGCCATCTTTCAGGATGATCTAGTGATGGGTCAGGCCATCCCATGGGATGATTTGATCAGAGACTATGGGGTAGGGCACAGGTTAACAGTGGTACTAGCAACATTTTTGGGCTGCTATTTGATGCCATATCGAGGGAAAAATGGACTGGAGTGCAGTTGGGGTCGAATACTTTAGAGGATACTTGAGCAGCCACTTGTACATTATGGATGGGGCCAGTGCATGCTGGCACAAATGCTCCATGAGATGCACGAGATCATGTATCAAGATGTGCACAACATGGAAACAACTATATTTGTTCTTCAGATATGGGCCTAGAAGCATCTTCCCATTTGCAGGCCAGTGTTCCAAGATATGAGGTAGTCCTTAATTGGAGCCCTACATTTACAGGTACAGTGGCCCAATGACCCAGCCAGTGCTGGGTAAGACTAAGCAGTGGAGGGCTTAGTTGGATGACATGGTGGCAATGGTTTAGAGACCATGGGTTGGCACAGAGGTCTGGGATGATGCAAGATAGGAGTTGCAGTACATGTTCAGCTCGAGAGTACTGATAGGTAGATCGATCTCAGTGATTGTGGTGTTCCCTTTGACATGGGTGATGCGACATTTCAGTTGTCCTTAGGACATCTCGTAGGAGTACTATTCATATGCTCACTTCATCGATGAGATGAAGAAGTGCTAGGGTCCAAGACTTGATCTAGGGTGGTCGATGATAGATGCACGGGTACCGCTAGCTAGATGGGATTATATGGCGGCAGTTGCAGATGTAGGGATGACCCCAACATATAGGGATCACTTAGCGATGCATCCATTTCCCTGCTATATAGATATAGTGGGGATGGGTTAGCAGGTGGCACAACTGCCACCACAGTAGAAGGTACCACAACCACCACCACAACAACAGTAGGCTCAGTAGCAAGTACCCCGATAAAGGACTAGGCAGACTCCCATTCCTCCTAGATAGATGAGTATAGATCCTAGTGTGGGTAGTAGTGGAGGTCAAGATACATCGACGAGGAGGATAGATGAGACATCCCAGCAGCAGCCTCTTGAGAAGGAGGCATAGGTGGAGGATGTAGTCATGAAGGATTAGGCTGTGCAGGGTCCACGCCCAGGAGACGAGGTCACACAGCTACAGGACTTACTGTGGAGGACATGGGATAGGTTGCATCAGGCACAATGAGAGATGAGTGTTCTCCATATACAAGTCATTGTTCAAGATACCCGGGTAGTGGAGAGGGATAGGGAGATCCGAGAGTTGCAAGATGAGTTGGTGAGGTCTCAGGTAGAGACTCGATATGAGGCTGCATAATCAACTTACTATTATGTAGCGTACATTGATGCGGTACCTTAGTCAGTAGAGCAGGTACCAAGGTTTGTAGATTATGCTAGAGCCCTAGTGGTTCCACAGGGACCTCCCCCATAGGCACCACCGCAGCCATATATGCCACCTCCTCCAGGTGGTGACAGTGAGAGCTAGATGTAGCATTTGGATTTTGATTTGATTTGATCATGATGTGCTAGATGCATAGGCATCATTGTATTGTAGCCCATTTTTGATAGACTGTGCTTGAGTAACACCATTTTGTATACTGACATTTTGATCGATATATATATGAGCTCATCTTTTGGTATCATTGTATGTGTCATATATTGCTTTGGATTTTTATGTTTTATGAGATGTATCCTAAATGATTAGATGAGTAGATATGAGATGTATAGCATGGATGAATATGCAAATGAATGTGCACATATTTTATTATTATGTATGTATGCAATGTGAATATGAAATGATAGATAAATGCAATGCATGATTTGATTTATGCTTATGACGGATGAACATGTATATGAATATGTAGGTGTAGAATGTATGCATATGAGTTTATGATAATGCACTTTGTGAATGCAATGGAAATACAATGTATATGGTATTAATCATCTCATGCAGGATATTGCAATACACAACAGGTTTTTGAAGATTGGGAGTGAGAATCAGACACTTGTGCAATCAAGGTGAACCCAGGATGTAAGATTAGAACCCTCATACAAATCCAGAAGAATACAACAAAGAGAACCACAAAGTGTTGTCGCAATGCAAGCCTAGAATGAAAATGCAAGCCTAAGCTAGACGCAATCCCTAGGACTTGGTTGTTGGACCCATTAGATAGTTATCATTATAGAGATTTTATTATAGGATGGCTATAGGATGTCATACAACCCTCACTGACATGGAAATCATGAGAATATGAATATGACATTAGTCTTAGATTTTTTGAAATAAGGTGTAAGCATTAAGGCACAAGAAGCCAGAATGACCTAAACACCTATTCCTTTTGATTTAGCAAGTTAACATAAACATAAAAGCACAATTGCTAGGATGACTTGAATTTTGCTTGCATACAAACACACCAAGCACATGAGAGTGGCTTCTTTTGCTAAATGATTAATGAGTATTTTTAAGAATGCTCGCAATGACCCTTACATTCACTTAGTTGATGAGCGTTTGCAATTTTACTTGTAGCAGAAAGAAGTCACTCAAAAAGACAAGGAGAAGAACCAACCTCACCAAAGTTTCCATATAAAAGGAGTCAAGGTACACATGGCCATCCAACATGAGATGAAGGCTCTCATAGTGGACACCCCTCTGAGATGGATCCTTTGGATCATTGGAACTAAACCAGAAAATAAAAAGCAAAGAAAAGATCATGCCCCCAATCCTCAAATTTATCAGTCAGGATAAACATCATTGAGATGCTCGAGAAGGAATGAAAAATCAAAAGAACAAGCACACAAAAGAAAAGCTCAGCATGTCTCAGAGAATTACAAATTCAGTTTTAGTTTTAGTTTCAGGTTTGTAGTGGATTGATGTCAGATCAGAAGTATTCAATGCGAGAAGTCTCAATAGGATGACGACAGTAGATAGATGTAGTGAGAACCACTAGTGACTGATGTGAGAGATAGTCTCAAGGAGAGATCATTGAACAAACTAAGTATCAGTAGGCTGATGCAGTGAGAGCCACTGGTGACTGATACAAGGAAGATTCTCGAGGAGAGAGAGCTTAGTATGAATGAAACATCAGTAGGAAAACACAGTGAGAACCACTGGTGACTAATGTGAGAGATCCTCAAGGAGAGAGATCTGATAGCTAAGCATCAGTAGGCAGACATAGTGAGAGGGTGACCCCACAATAGTGGGTTACACTTTTTTAGACATGCTGATTTTTGCTGAAATGACACATTTTTAATAAAATATGATTATTTAAGCCTTGAGAGGTTCAATTTGAAGGAATTAATTAGAAATGGTTAGCTCAAAGCTTCTTAGATAAAAAAGTCATTGATATAACATATATACTCCTCATTCATACCTACAATGGAGTCTCCTTCACACCTATTAAAATGTTGATAAAAAAATCACTTCGACTTTATCTTTTGGCTAATCAAATGAATCCATTCGAAAAACCTATCTATGTAGTAAGGTACTATTGAGAAAACTCTTTCCAATTATTATAATGTTAATATATATTAAGTTTATTATGACTTTGTATTTTTAGTTTTACTAAACCTAGATATTTCACAGTATCTTCGCCTCTATGTTCGATGCTTATGGAAAAATAGTAAATGAGAGAAAAAAATTTCTAAAAAATATCTATGCCCTAGGTATTGAAGTTATCTTTCTATAAAAAATAAAAATAAAAAAATTGGACAAATACACAAAAAAGTTATAAGCTATGTAGTCAAGGTATGTCAAAATTATGGCTTAGTCAACTTCAAATGTTAATAAAATATGAAATAATCATGATAATGTCATAAAACCAATTGCACGCCCTCCATATGGATGTTAAAAAATTAAATTTGAAAGAATCACATTGATATCTATTTTAGAAAAAAAGTTATGCTCTACGAAAATAATGTAACTCTTTGAAAATGATGTTTTTAGCAACATACCAATTTTTGTGGGAGAAAGAAAAACCCAATCAAATAAATTGACAATTAAAAATTAAAAATATATTTAGAATCTAGATAGAAAATCCTAAAAGACTCTCATTTACTTCATCTTTTTATTCTTAACGGTTTAACGACAATATGCATTTGAATCTAAAATTTTTATTCAAAATTTAAAGTGCAGTGTCCGTTCAAGCAAAAAAGTGTAACCCACTATTGTGGGTTCACCCGAGAACCACTAGTGACTAATACAAGATATCCTCAAGGAGAGAGATTTGATAGCTAAGCATCAGTAGATAGACACAGTGAGAACCACTGGTGACTGATGCGAGAAGATCCCCTGAAAGTGATAGGACAATGCCCCCTAGACCAAGAAGGTGCCCCCAAGTGTGACCAGTTTCAATCCATGTAGAGTCAAGCATAGTCTCGAAGGTAACTGAGAGCGAGTGCATGAGCTAGCAAACTAAAAGTAGGAGAGTAGGAAAGCAACTATATAGAGCCAAGTGGTCCTGTGAAAGATATAACATTATGGAACAAGATGCACCCATTTACCAGGTTTTGACCTTCTTGGCAGGATTTTATTGCTTTTTCTACCATGACGCCTATTTACCAGGTTTTAATCAATGGCACATTTTCTTTCTTTTTCAATTTTTTTGTATTTTTAATTTTTTTGGTTGATGCGTTAAAGCCTTTGTTTACCAGGTTTTCACTAAGATGATCATTTTTTCAGGACCTTTTGTAATTTTAAGGATTTTTTCAGAGTATATGTATGTACATGGAGCATGTTGAGGATGTCTCAGCTGTAGAATTGCTTCAGGTGAAGAGTGTTGATTGGCTCTTTGAGCTGTTCTCCTTTAGTAGTAGAGAATTGATAGGCACCAGACCCAAATTCTATAGTAACAATATACAGACCGAGCCAATTTGGTTCAAACTTTCCTTTCTGGATCCGTTGTTGCTGATTCTTAGGGTTTTCTCTTAGGACAAGATCACCCACTTAGAATTCCCTTGGTTTGAATTTCTTGTTGTAGCTCTTAGACATCCTCTTTTGATATGCTCGGAGGTGATCGAATGCCACTTTCTGACATTCATCCACTATTTCTAGCTCTTGTAGCTAAGATATTCTAATGTCATCATCTGTAATGAGGCCCTTCAGAGAGAATCACAGAGTAGGAATCTCAACCTCAATTAGTAGCACAACATCCGCTTCATAAACTAAGGCAAAGGGCGTGGCCCCTGTTGGTGTTCTTATACTTGTGCAGTAAGTCCATAGAGCCAGATTAATCTGGAGATGCCAGTCTCATCCAAATTTGTGAATTGTGTGGTGTAGGATCTTAAGGATCACCTTGTTTGATGCTTCCACTTGTCCATTACCCTAGGGATAATAGATGGAAGACCAATGCTGAGTGATTTTGAACTTATAGCAAAGCTCTTTTAGATCCTTGTTCTTAAACTAGGGTACAACATACCTGTAGATGATGTAATTCAGTATAAACATGGCTACAGATTTGCCATTTTCTATGGTCAGAGGGACTGCCTCGACCCACTTAGTGAAATAGTCTGTAGCAGTGATAATGAAATTGTGTCCATTCGATGAAGAAGGATGAATCTGACCCACCAAATCAAAGGCCCATTGCTAAAATGGCTAGAAAGTGATGAATGGAATTGGCTCCTTGGCAGGAGCGTGAATAAGATTCCCATGAAGTTGACACTTTTTACAAGCCTTAGCATATTTTGTAGCTTCCTTCTCCATATCTAGCCAATAGTAACCAACTCTAATAAGTTTACGAGCCAGTGTCAGACCACTTGAGTGAGACCCATAGATGCCTTCATGCACCTCAACTAATGCATGCTTAGACTCATCGGGTTCTAAACACCTAAGGAGGGTACCATCTAGACCTTGCCTATACAAATCATTAGCTATGATAACACACTATGAAGCATTGCAGATTAGGTGATGTTTCTCATTCTGGGTGTAAGTATCTGGGACAATCTGGTCATAGAGGTAGGAATAGATGTGATGGTAGTGGGACGAGTCATGTCCAATGAATGAAAAAATCATCCTAGATTCAGGGGTGTCATAGGTTGGGTAGTGTAATGTGTCCACTAGGAATTCATGTCGAAAGTCATTCTCTAGAATCTGTAAAATGGAAGCAAGAGTAGCCATGACATCAACCACTTCATTATCCACCCTTGGAATCTACTAGAAGGTGATATGTGCAAAATACTTTCTTAGGTCCTTGACCATCCATTTGTAAGGTACCAATTTTCCATATTTTGTATGATAGATGTCATTGACTTGATTGATGACTAACTGTGAATCTCCAAAGACTTTTAGTTCATCTACTTGCCATTCAATGGCTATCTTCATGCCATTGATTAGGGCTTCATACTTAGCGATGTTGTTTGTGCAAGGAAACAACATCTTGTATGCCTTTGGTAAAGAGTACCTTTGTGGTGTGATGAACAGTATTCCAACGCCTGACCCTTGTTGGGTAAATGATCCATCAAAGAACATAGTCCATGTCTGGTGTGTAAGAAGCATTATGGACTCATCTAGAAATTCAATGCTCAAAGGTTGATAATCTATGATAGGCGTGTCAGCCATCTAGTCTACAATCACTTGTCCTTTGATGGCTTTTCTCTCTACATACTCAATGTCAAACTCACTGAGTATCATGACCCATTTTGCTAATCTACTTATAAGGGAAGATTTGTTGAGCAAGTACTTTAATGGATCAATCTTAGCAATAAGACATGTAGTGTGAGAAAGCATGTAGTGTCACAGTTTCCATGAAGCAAATACCACTGCTAGGCAAGCTTTCTCAATGATATAATAGTTCATTTCATAAGAGACCAGAGTTCTACTAATGTAATAAATAGCTCTTTCTTTGTTGTTCTGATCTTCTTGAGCCAGTAAGACACCTAGTGATGTGTCTGTAGTAGAGATATAGAGAATGAGTGGCTTCCCATGAATAAGAGGCATTAATATTGGTGGATTTTCAAGGTACTATTTGATCTATTGGAGCCCTTTCTCATAGTCTTTGTTCCACTCTTAAGTCACACCTTTATGTAAAGTCTTCGTGAATGGTTGTGACTTGTCTGCTAGTTGTGCAATGAAGCGTCAGATAGACTGTAACTGACCTTGGAGTCCTCTCATCTGACTGATGTTACGTGGTGGAAGCATCTCCATAATAGCTTGAACCTTTTCTGGATCTACTTCTATACCTTTTGTAGATATGATGTAACCTAGTAGTTTACCAAATGTGACTCCGAAGGCACACTTTTTTGGGTTGAGCCTTAAACTGAATTGTTCCATTCGATCTAATATAGGACCTAGATCTGCAAGATGTACTTTCCATTCCATGCTCTTAGCTAATGTATCATCCACATAATCTTCCATCTTCTTATGCATCATGTCATGAAAGATAGTGGTGACAACTCTTTGATATGTGGCTCTGACATTTTTAAGTCTGAAGGGCATGACATTCCAATAAAAAGTTCCCCAAGCACATGTTAAGGAAGTCTTCTCTTGGTCTTCTGGCACAATTTTTATCTGGTTGTACCCAGAGAAACCATCCATCAATGAGTACATTTCATAGCTTGTCGTCATATCTACAATCATGTCAATGTTGGATAATGGGAAATCATCTTTGGGACAAGCTTTGTTCAAATCACAGAAATCTATGTAGACTCTGATAGATTTATCATGTTTAGAAACTAGAACAATATTGGAAATCCATTCCGCATAGTCAATTGCTCTAATGAAACCAGCTTTAAGCAATTTTTCTAATTCATCTTTGACTAATAGTGCCACATGCAGATGCATCTTACAAAGCTTTTGTTTAAAAGGCTTGACGCCTGGTGCAATGGATAGGTGATGCATTATCAGATTAGGATCCAAACTAGGCATATCAGAATAATCCCATGCAAAGTTGATTTTCTTGTTTCAGAAGAAGCTAGTGAACTCCTCTTTCTCTTCTTTAGATAAGGACTATGCTAAATGAATAATTTGAGGTGCAACCTCTGTGCCCAAGTTCACAAGTTGAGTTGGCTCAATTAGCATTGAAGATATTTCCTAAAAATGACTTGGAAGCATATCAAGTATCCCATCCTTGGGCACCTCAAAGAGGTTTTCACCCTCAGATACATCTTTTATTTTTATTTTTTTTTGGCTCTAATACTGCCACAATGTGGTTTTCACCATCAGAGCATCTATTCTTTTTTCTTCTTTTAATTGTATGACTGAGATACTTGATATCAGCCTCGGTCATGTTGACACTATCTTCACTAGTGGACATGTTACAGGTTTGACAATGTTAAGGTAGCAAGCAAGAGCATAATCATTCTGGAATGTAAGGACTTCATTGGAGGGAGGGGAAGGGTTCCAGTTTATCAGCTCGAGATGGTGGAGTGAAAGAGAAGTGACAGGTTCAAGTGCATTCACGGTATAGTCATCAAAAGCACGGTCAAGTAAATCAAGACCTAAAGTGATCTCATCCAGAGGTGCATTCGAATCCCTTCAAGACCTCATGCTAAAAGTAGAGGGTATGTTAACGTCAGTAGAATCACACTCAGTCATCCTAACACTAGACCCTGCACCTACTTTAAGGAGGTTTTCAAATGTGTGTACCACGTCTACATCTTTGTTAGAAGTTGCATTAGACAGAGAGTCAAACTCATACTCATGCAAGTCTATAATACTTGATATAGGAAATCCATCAATACTCACTATACCATCTAACTCTTGTTCATCTACTAGAGCATTAATGGTTCATTGAATTTGTTCTTTCTTGAACTGATCTTGAAAAGGTGATGACATATACAACTCACGCTGATAGTTAGGATGAGCAGTTTGCATTTTTCAAAGCTGCTCATATGTCAGTGGGGTAACTAAGGCGGTGTCATCAGAATCTCTGTCAACTTCTACCTGACTGACAAGTAAAATAGGATCATCCAACTCTGCAAATAATGCGGCAAGATTTGGAGGAATAGGATAAGGAAAGGTATCCTCATCTAAACTGACCTTTGATTTTTTTAATCTAAAACAATGTCACTAGATCCTAGCTGGCATTCAGGTTCTGGTACAAATTTATTGATCCCTAAATGGAATGGAATCTTCTTGAAACCTAGACCAATAATGTCTTTCATTCGGTGACCTGTGGCTTCAATTGGTTCAAGTAAGCCATTGTCATTCACCCCTATAGGGCCACTCCCTTTATAGCCAAAGCGTTTCATGATCTTGAAGCCTTCATTGTATGGTTCCTAGTCTATGTCACGAGTTGGAGTGATTGTTTTAGATGTATCCTTCCCTTTATAAACCCAAGTTGTAATAGCTCGGTCTTCATCCTTGTCTTCTAATGGTGTAGTAGCTTGTACAAAGGCACCATCATAAACTACTTGAGGGGACACAACAAAAGGTTTCTTGTTCTTAGAAGGTCTCCCGAAGGAATGCAGAGATAGAGGTAGAGCTTTCAAAGACAATACAGGTTCCATATGATATTCTCCCATATTAGAATCCTTGAGTGTTAAAGTCTTTTCCATCTCTTTGAATTTGGCATTGAAAAATTTAGAAGACTCATGATTGGTTGGGACAAAACTGTCAACAGATTGTGTGAGCATATTGCATGCATAGCTCATGTTAGAAGGTACAGTCACTTCTACTCTGTGAAATGGGAACTTGATGCAATGATGATATGTTGAAGGAACCACCTACATCTCATGGATCCATGGTCTTCCCAACAGTATATTATATGCAAGAGGAATATCCATAACTTGACATATGACGTGTCTCTCAATAGGACCAACTTGGATGGGTAACACAACTAAACCTTTGGATTTTCGTTCTTCTTCATCATATGCCTTGATGGTGATCTTTTTATGGGCATCTATGCAGTCTTCACCATAGCCTAATTGGGTGAGCAGGTTAGAAGAGTAAATATTAAGGCTAGCACCATTATCAATGAGGATGACAAATGCACTTTGAGCCTATCATGACTTCAATATGCAGAGGGGAATTGTGCAGATGGCTCAATGAATGATTATCTTCCTTAGAGAAAGATAGATAATGAGGTGAGGTTAGGTGACCCACCATGGATTGAAACCAGTCAAGATCAAGATCTTTTGGGACATTTTCCTTAGCGAGGGCTTTATTAAGAATATCTCTATGAGGAGGCGAGATCTTCAACAACTCAAAGATAGTGATCTGAGTGTTGGTACATTGTAATTGATCTAAGATGCTGTAATTAGCATTGCTAGGTGTGGGGACCAATTTTGAATTATTGTTGGCAAGGCCAACAACAACTATGTCTACAGATTGTTTTAGTGCAGATGTAGAAGGCTTGGGGCCTTTGAAAATGACCTTCGCATCAGATCGAGTGATAGTGTTTGCACAAAATAGAGACTGTTTAGATTCAAAAGATTGAGGTGTAGGACCTCGCAGGATGAACAAAATCTTGGGTCTAGGAGCATCCTCACTCCCCTTGATGGTAATCACATCACGATATTCAACATCGACAAGTTCAACCATATTAATAACATTTTCATTAGTATTGTATGTATAATTGATCTTGTTGTTGGCATTCTTAGGTTTGGAAGATTCACCTTTCTCATGAGGAGGAAAGGGGTCTTTGAATGCTTGATGATCCAAGTTCTTATTATGACCGCTCAAAACAACATCACCATTGTCGATAAGATCCTATATCTTATGTCGAAGTTGAATATAGGTAGAAATTTTATGACCCTTGTTCTGATGATAATCACAATATGCAGACTCATTCCACCAAGTGGGTCATGGTTGTGGATCATAAGGACGCAAGTTATCTGGAGGTGTGAGTATTTAGTTTTGCAAGAGAGTCTTGTAAACCAAGTCAAGAGGTTCCCCTAAGGAAGTGAACTCACGTTTGGGTTGAGGGGCCCAAGGTTTGTTTCTGGAAAACTGAGAAGGTTGTTGAGTATATGTCGTAGCTTTCTTAGTGACTTTGGTAGCCTGCATACTAGAGGTAAGATTGAAAATAGCTTTGGAAGGTTTTGGGGTCACATTGTCAACAACTCCATCATTCACAACATCCCGATTTTTATTGACAAACTTAGCTTTGTCTTTGCTGGAGGAGGACCCTTGTTTTTTATCCTTGTGTAAGGTCAATTCTCCTTTCTTGACTATAAATGCCTCGATTCTCATAGCTTGTTTAATCATATCATCAAAGGTCAA
The DNA here is from genome assembly GCA_027943335.1 of Chamaecyparis obtusa. Classification (NCBI taxonomy): domain Eukaryota; kingdom Viridiplantae; phylum Streptophyta; class Pinopsida; order Cupressales; family Cupressaceae; genus Chamaecyparis; species Chamaecyparis obtusa. The sequence continues at coordinate 92,707 of BSBK01005435.1, read as the reverse complement.
AGGATCTTGTAGTTGTACTTGGTACCCAAAATCATGAAGAAGATTGTCTAAAAAGATATCAAGCTTCTTGGATTCTAGTATTTTGTGAGAATATTTGGTGTAAATTTATCTCCATCGCTGGAGAAATGTCAAGAAAGGTTCCCCAGATTGTTGTTTTAGATTGCAAAGATCACGGATATTAACTGGATGCTGGATGTTATGCAAATAGTGCTAGAGGAATAGATTGGCAATCTCATTAAAAGACTTGATGCTAGTAGGAAGTCAAGAAAACCACTCCATAGTAGATCCACCCAAACTACATGGGAAGAGATGCATGAGATATGTTTGGTCATGTATAAACTCTATGGATAGAGCACCAAACTCTCTCAAGTGATCTTGAGGATCAGAGGTACCTGGAAATATTTATCGTATTTGGGAAGTTCTACACCCTTGGGAAAAGGTGGCATGCTGAGACTCTTGTCAAATGGGAATGGACAGATGCTCTCCAGTGTGAACTGGGTTGCTAGTTTATCCTTGGTTTTCATGAGTTGTCCAATCTGGTCTTGCATGTCTTGAACTAGTTTTTGCAGTTTAGTGGCCTCTGTTTCCTCTTCGTTGACCACAAGATCCTCAAACTTATAGTTTGGAGGTAGCTTGGCCCCTTTCTTGGCTAGTTCAAGAAAGTATTTCTCCTTCTCTTCTTTCATTAGGATTTCCATCATCTTACAGAGGCTTTTGTTAGCTCTAGCGGTATCAACATCTTGTTGGGTTATCTCTTCCTCATCATTACCCAGGATTTCAAAGATGCTTGGGGCTTTATCTCTATCATTTCGAGCTTGAAATGGATCCCCATAATTTTGAGATTGATCAAAACCTCTATTGTGTTTACCCTTCTGGTATTGGTCATCCATTGTGTTGGTACAAACAAACTCAGTGCGGGGTTGTGTAGTATGTCGAGAGGTCGCTGCTAAGGAGACTTTGGGTGCCGCAAAAGGATTAATATTTGGTAAGGAATTCTTGGGTGCCTCAAAAGGATCAATATCTAATGATAATTATTCAAAGTCTTGGTGTTCTCTGAACAAGGGATTCTAGACCTAACTAAAGTTCATAGTATGAGTATGTTGGATATGAGGTTGGATAACAGGAGAAGGAGAGCGAAAGGACTCCCCTTCAGACGCGTCTGAGGAAGGACATGAAGATCCTTTACATCACTTAGATTGTATGGAAAGCTTAGAACAACCTCTTCTTTGGTTGTGAGGTCTACCTCTATACTGTCTGGTGAGGCTTGGAGGGAACACATTGCCACTTCTAGTCGTCACAGGCATAGATGAGGATTAAGTAACAAGAGAGGACTTATTTATAAGCTCATACTGAGCAGTTGAAGGGGCAAGGCCACAACAAACAAAAGTTTGTTGTCCTTCCAATCCCAACAAATGGGAGCCATACATTGTAACATAACTACATTCATGAAAAGTCACAAAATTATTCTAACCAATTTTCTTTCACTCAAGAGGGCCAATTTGTTACATTTGAAGGTGATGAGTCGGTAAATAGTGTGGAAATTTTCCTTGCCTTGGAACAAATTCTCAAAACATTGGACAAGTCTGTGATTTTGTAAACTTGCTAGATATTTTTATAAGTGATGAAGTGCTCTTATCTTCAAAATGGAAGAAGATATGAGATCCTATTACATTGCCAATACTTGGGATTACCTATTAGAGGGGATGTGAAATATGAAGGAACCTATGTTTGGAAAGGTATAACTTGTGTCGGTCATGCCTTGCATACAGAGTCTCTTTCTTTTGAGCATCCAGACACTCAGGTGATGGTTAAATTGTATGCTTCTCTTAGCCAATGGGTGGTTGAAGTATGGATGCTCCTATGTTCAGTGTATTTGATACTAGAACCTAGCATATGCAAGGTAACCACCTTTAGAATGATGTACGCAAGTTACCCACCTCTTATAATGGTCTAAACCATTAATGAGTAAAATGCTTCATGTTTACAAGAAAATAAGAAGGTGGAAATGTCACAAAGCAGTTACAAGAAACCAAAGAAGCGGGAGGATGAAGTTTTGTTATTATTCAAAATAGTTCCCAAGATTCAATTACAAAAACTAAAAATTTACTGGCAAGGTCTTTAAGAATGTAACCAAAGAACATAACAAGGGAGAAAGACTAATTTCAAATTTTGGAGCCTATGCTTAGAAGGAGATAGTTTTTTGATCTTGACATTATAAAGGGAGGAGAGTAGTGTGTTTTTCTAAGGAACATGATTTCTTGATGTAGAATCTTTGTAGAATCTAATTTTGTTTAGGAAACAATGGATACTTTATGAAGCTTTGCATTCTTTACATCTCTTTTGGGTTTTCATTTAATTTTTGATTTGTAATCATTTCTAGATGCTTTCATTTGTTACACTAGATCATGGATGTGTATTATATGAACCTTGAGTCATAAATTATTCATATCATCTCTAAGGAGACTACTCTATTTTTTTCTTAATTATCCCTTGTTCTGGATGCTAATTAAGTAGACTTTGTGTCACTTATCTTTGTTCCCTTCTCTTTATTATAGAACCATAATCACATCTGCAGCATGGCTATGATCAGATGTTAGTTTACCTTTCTTGCTTTCTAGTTAAAAGCATTCCCCAATAACCAAAATTACATTATAAGAGAGAGTTGTACCTCTAAAATTCAGAGGAAGATCATCCATCAATTAAGATCTATCTAACGGTTAGTTTCTAGTTGTCTTCCATCTCAAGCATAGTGAGTCATTTCTAAGGTTTTTTTGGGAAGGTGAAATCTTTAACTAACACTACTTACCAATTTCTATGATGTACTTCAGTGTAGTTTGTTATATTTGTTTGGAACTGCCTAGTTAGTCTATGATGTTCAATTATTATAACAATGAAAAGGGGACAAAATTCAAATATACTCAAATCTCCTTTGTATTTGATCCACTAACATTTGGTAGTAGTAGCTAGGTTGTTGCCTATTAGCCATCATCCACTACATGAAATGAAGAAGGTTCATCTTGGTAACTAATTCCTTTGACTTGGGTTATCTCCACAATTCCCCATGAAAAATGGGGGTTTGTTCTCCCATTGTTCCCTATCATTGGGAATGATTCTACATTCTCAATCAAAATATTGTTTTCCTCCCTCTAAAGAGATTCAATTGTTTGGGCAACTCCCTAGTTGCGTTTGAATGTGCATATGATGAATGAAATTTTATCATCCAACTTAGTCATTAGTGAATGAGTGAAAAACTATGTTGCACACAATTTCAAATATCCTTGCACTATTCTTGCACATCCCATTTACTAATCATTGAGGTAAATTTACTACAATTGAAATAGAGCCCACTCCATTTTAATAGGGAACACCCTCTTGAGTTAAAATAAAATTATACATATGTTATTAGTCAATAATCATCTCAACAATTCTAAGTGTAGAGATTCAAAACCTCTTAAGAATTGTTGAATGCATATTAGAAAATTAACAATAGGTACAAAAAGGAAAATGTTCAAGCCCATAGTATTCCTAATTATGACCACATATAATTCTAAGCCTTAACAAAGTAAAAATTAGTTATTAATCTATTAAAGTTCTACTATCACAAGTCTAATAGCAAAAGCTTGAATTGGATCACAAATGAACATATGTCAACAATTAATCCATTCCTACACAAAGCTAAGCAACATTTTCTTTCATCGATTTTAATATATGTTTAATGTTTTATATAAACTTGAATTAAATTAGCTTTATCCTTAAATACCAAAATTTGAATAGAAATAAATGTAGGTAAATTGGATTATTTTTAAATAATTTATTCTAATTAATGAATTAAAAAATTAAGAGTACAAAACCAACAAATATGTAATATTACTATTATGAAAATTAGATACCTTGCTCTTTTCCTTTTTGTTTGACTCATTTTGAATAATTTTTCTTTTATGTGATGAAAATATGTAAATATCATTATTTTAGTGAAATAATGTACACAACCCCAAACCTTATTTTGATCTACACTCATTTCTTATGCTTCATCTTGATCTTCAATTCTACATAATCCTCATCCAAGGTCGAATATGCACTTGCACAAATGATTTGGATCATATGCATAATTTGTAAAGATAACTTCAAATTTTCAATTTTCAAATTCAAATTGAGAACCAACATTTCCCTCATTTAATTGTGTGCCAACATGAATGAAAAAATATTTTCTTTTCTTTTTTTAAATACATTTGAAAATTAAAACTGATTACTTAAATCTAAACCAAATAACTTTAAAAAATAATAATAATAAATATAATGATTACTATGATGAGCCAATTAAGTTGGATGGTCAAGTTTCTGGCCCCAGTACTAGAACTAGAGCAATCACTAAGAAGAGGAAAGTGACTTTGCCTAAGGATTTGGTCAACCTGAAAGATTCAATTCAAAAGATCTAGACTTTGTAGAAGGCTTCCGAGGAGTTCCCGAATATGTTGGATTGACTGCTAGTGCTGGTTGTTTCTTTTTGTGTTCTATCTATTGGTTTTTTTTTTGGAAGGTGTTCTATCTTTTTTTATGGCTGGAGCCTTTTAACTGTTATATCTATGTTAAGGACCTATCTTTGGTTCTGCATGTTTCTTGTAGCAATAGTTGTTTTTATGTTTTTATGCTATGTTCCTATATTTTCCTAGCATGTAAAGGGTTTTGGGTCCCCTTCAAAAACTATCTTTATCTTAATCAAAAACTATAATGATTTGACTACTTAAACAAATCATTTATTGTTACAATATTTGCTCGCAATACTTTTAAACCTAGGTAGCACTTGCTCTGTCACATGGGAGAGGCATTGAGAATGACACATTCCTTGTCACCAGTTCAAGCACAAGGTGCTCTAGAACAACCAATTCCTTCTAGGTCCAAATTTGGTAACCTGAGACTTGCTCTTAAATGGGTTTTTTTCTACACTCTCCTAAGAGTCCTTGCAATAGGGGCTGATGACCTTGTAATACCCCAAAATTGGCATCTTGCTATCCTAACCAATTTTGTTGCATTTAGTCTCATTCTATCACTTTTGAATCATCAAAGTCCTATTGTACTAGGCAATTCTATCTTCTGATTGACTCTACTTGACTTAGTGTCAAATGCAGAAAACCTTAAATTTGCATTAATCATACATCATACTTAATTCCTAAATATTGACTATAATTTAGCTAAATAAACCCTATGATTGATTAATTGAATTATGAAGTCCTAGCACTTTAAATAAATTAAATCCACCCTCTTTAGCTAAAACACATAAAAAAGAATTAAATAAATACTTGGTTTTAAATTATAAATATCCTCATCTTAATAAATGAATTTAATTATTCAAATAATTGAGAAAATCCACTTATGAGGCAATATTGTATTTATTTAAATTAAATATTCTCTCCAAATCTTCTCTTTAGTTCAGAAAAGGAAACTTTGAGTTAATTGAAAACAAAAACAAAGAAATAAAATAGTTAAAGCTCCACACAGGCAAAAACAAAAGTTGACTACCTCTCTACAGGAAACTTTCTATTCTGAACTAAACTCTCATTCAATCTTCACCGTTTGTCTGATTCAATCTCAACTATTGATTGAACCTAGATTTCTATAAAAGAACCCTCATTTCTCATTCAAAGGATCCCAACTTTTCGAGCAACGAAGTGCTGTCACATTGTTATCAGAACACATTTTGCATTCAAGCTTTCATTTCTTAGCATAATATTCATTTCTAGATTAATATATCATGTTAGATTAAATATGCACTTCATTTCTTAATCTAGTTTGCTTTCATTGTAATTAAATCAATACTCATGCTTCATTTCTATATTAATATTGCATTCTCATTCTAGAATAATCTGCATTGTACTTTCAATTAAATCCTCCATTCTAGTGTTAGTCTATGGTTGCAGGACTCTTGATTCTAAGAGAAAATCATGAACCCTGCCTGGATAGGAGGCAACTGGTCGAATCATCCAGACAGGCGAGATGAATAATCTCATATTCATTCTTGGTTACAACTATGAATAATGACTATATTGAAGTGTGAGGTTGAATTAGAGGCCCATATTTAGCTTACACATTTCTAGAGCCCACCGTGGGGCAGAAAACCAATTTCTGGCCTCATCATATTTCATCATATTTTAAAGTTTTTGTCAAAAGTTTGCATTATGTTTGTACGTCCATACACCTTTGTATGGATTCTCGTGTGAAGATTCCCACTGTATCGCATGAATTTGTGTTGGTCTTAGCACTTCCTCACGTGAAAAAGGTGTTTTCTTGCGTGGGACTATGCACAATCTCGTGCGAAATTTTACATCTAGAGACCTAAAATTTGCAGATTTGTACTTTCAACTTGTTATTTCCTGACATTTGATGTTTGTTGTGGATTTTCCCTGATTCTATTTTCTGGAGACAGTGTAATACTAGATTGCAGAGCTTTGGACTTGAGGTGATTTGTTACAATCTCTATAACACTTTGATTTTGGACATTAAAATGAATCTCTCACATGTATGGCTTGAGTGTTTACTGCTTTGATAAATCACATGTTCATTTTGGGCTCTAAAAAGAATCTAGATTAACTTTCTGCATATCTGTTTCACATAGTAAATAGGTCCTATGAACACTAATTGTGGCATTCTTGAGAGAGTGGGCTTCATTCGCTTGTTTTACATGAAAAGCTCTTCTCGAAGATAGATCCCCTTGTAGGTAGGGAGGATTTGTTATCATCTCACAGTCTTACTTGGTTTAGTCTTCAACTTTGATGGTACATTCTCTCTTGGACCCACTTAGAGAGATCGGTAGACATTGTTGTTGACATATGAACCTTGATGAGGTGGTTTCAATTTTAGCATGTCAAAGAATCTGTTTGCTATGTTTGGGTGAAGTGAAGAAGCTAGAGGATTATGCTTTGTTCCCTTTTTGGGAAACATCAGAAACTCAGATCCTTGAATTTGAACTAAGTCCCCATGTGGTCCTTTTTTTGAGTCTCCTTGATAGAGAGGGTTAACCGTAGTGGACATTCCCTTTATTGGGTCAACCACATGGATGAAACCTCAAGCGATAATAGTTATTTCTGTCATGATAGTAGCAACCACTATATAAATGTCCTTGTGGAAGAAATCTCCACGGGTGTAGTTTCTTTTTGAGTTGTTAGATCTCCTTAGCATCTCTGATTGATTAAATTCTCAGAATGTGTCAAAACCCTAGTGCGCCTGGATTGGAGTTCACCCTCTTGAGATTGCAAAAGTTGCAGAGTTGACCATTACTACAAACCATAGTGTAGCCAACTTTTTATTTTTCTAGGACTATGTGCGTGCTTGCAAAACATTTTGAGAACATACACAAGTAGCACTCTTAGAGAATAGAATACTATGTCACATATTCTTGTTCATGCGCAAGGTTTCTTTGTCTCTTGCTCATTGTTTGAATACAATGTTTGCTTGAAATCCCTAATTGATGTCTTATGTGCTTGATCGTGATAGAAATCTGTTGATGCATGTAGCTGGTCACTTATAAACAAACAAAAGTTGAGTTTTCTGATTTGAACTATCTGAAATCTGTCTAAAAACTAGATATTCTGTTAGAGAATAGCCAGCACTATGTGTTAGGATTAACAAGGCAGAAATAACAATTATGTGCAAATATAACTAATATCAGAAAATAATAAACCACACAGAATAGAACACAAGACACACAGATTTAACGTGGTTCACCCAATCCCTGGGCTACGTCCACCAACAGCGAGTCCAATATTATTATTATCCAGTGATTACAACCTGATTACAATCCATAATCCCTTATATCCCAATTCTGCCGCAAGTACTAAAATCATGCATCATGAAAATCCCTAACCCTAAGCCATATTATACAATATTTTTTCGCTTTAGGGTTAGAATGAGTTATAAGTAGTCGGCCCAAATAACCGAAAAAGTAGTCGGCCTCAAAAAAATTTCCTGGATAGTACTTTCCTGATTAGTCACCACAAGCTAACACTATGTCTCAAAATTTGTTCCTACCTCAAAAAATGTGCCAAAATTTTAAATTTTGTTCCTTTTTCGTGCGAGATTTTAGTTTTATGTGCACTTTCTCATGCGAGACTGCATATCTTCGCATGCAGTTTGGCATTTCCTCACGTGAGACTGCATTTCCTCATGTGAGACTGCATTTCCTCGCGTGAGATTGCATTTCCTCGCACGAGACTGCATTTCCTCGCGTGAGACTATTCCCATATTTTCAAAATAGCGAGCTTATTCCCGTCAGTTGGTCAATTTTATGTTTGATCTGGTTTTTTTTTGGGGTCTGTCTACCTATTTTCCTATTGTACACTACCTAAAATTGGATGTCTTGAGATGAGAACCAAGCAGTTACTACTTAAACTCACATTGTCTCTCTGTTATCTATCATTTCCTACTGTGCTCTTGTACCTTGCGATGTGATAGTCACATATAGGTTGTTCTAGCCTTATTCTCGATGATTCATACCGGGTGCATTTCACTCATATCACTCTTTTCTATTCTAGAGATAGAGTTTTGAGCATAATCCTGGACTCTTCTTGTCATTTGTAAACATTATGTTTTAGAGATTAATACAATTCTTCTGCTCTCAGTGTGGACGTAGCCACTATTGTGGTGAACTGCAATAAATTGTGTGTTCTGCATTTATTTGTACTCGCTCTTTAATTCTATATTTTTGGTTTTATTTTGAATGCGTTAATTCTACAATTGGTATCAGAGCAAGGTTAATCGCTGGTTGAGATTTCAGTTTCAAAATTATGAAAGATATAAGAGTTCAAAAATTTTCTGGGAAGAACTATGGGATATGGAAGATTCAAATGAAGTCTCTGTTAGTTAACAAAGAGCTTTCATTGGCACTTGAAGGAAAAGCAAAGAAACTCTCAGCCATGTCAGATGAAGATTGGGGAAAGCTTGATGAGAAATCCATGGCAACAATCTTTCTTGCATTAGGCGATAATGTACTGTATAATGTTTCAGACAAAAATACAGCCAAAGATGTATGGGATAAATTGGCTTCAACATATGCACAAGCATCCGCTATGAACAAAGTCTTCATCATGAAGAATTTATACAAACTTAAGATGAGGGAAGGTGAAGCCATGACAAATCATCTCAACGAATTTAACACATTGATTAGCCAAGCAAATTCAGTTGGCATGACACAAGATGATGAGAATAAGGTTGTTCTATTGCTATGTTCTCTTCCTAATAGCTGGGATAGACTTGTGACAACTATAAGCACTTCAACATCAACTACCAAGAAGTTGGTTTTTGATGAAGTTTCAACTGTAATCATCTAAAAATTGTCATCTAGACTATTAGCCCCTTGCTAGCATTATTTGGTAAAATCATAAATTGCTTATTCTTGATCAAATCCTAGTTTTATCATTTATTCATTTATTTTCTATGAGTTAACCATCTTATCCTAAAGTCTTTATTTATTTAAAAGGAATTTCCTCCCCTTTTAATAAATAAAAATCCCTCCGCTTTTCCTCTTATCCTAAGTTGCACAAATAAAGCATTTTATAAAAAGGGAAAAAGCACTTTTTGTCTCATATGGGCACAAAAGTCAACTCTTATTTTCTCATTGGAGGATACTTGTGCACATGGATTTCTCCTTTTTGATGCTCCACCGTTGATTAAATCTTTTTCTTCTTAATCTCCATGGTCCATTCCTTCTCATTTCTTATAAAAGGAGAGCTCTCTTCTTCATTCTAAATCCCCAACTTTTTATGCTAACTTTACGCTGCAAGATTTCTTGGAGACTTTAGAGCTTTTGAAGACTTTGGAGCCTTTTGGAGATCTTTCTACATTTAGCTTTCATTCTTGCATTTTTAGCTTAGCTTCATGTTTATGCTTTCTTAGATTAGTTTCCTTTCAAGCTCTAGCTTAGATCTCACATAGTCTAAATAGTAAGGATTTGTAATACTTCTATCTTTCATTTTTATAGCTTAGCTTTCATTTCCATTTCTAGCGTAGTTGCATTGCATTTGTATTTCCATTTGATTCTTGGGGATATTGGCATTCTTACCCTTGTCTTCATTTGAATCTCCCATTTCATGGTTTACTAGCAAGGTTATTGGCTTAATAGCTCTAGCTGAGAGCATTCTTCACACCCTTGCACTCCATGCCTAGGGAGCTCTAAATCGATTTCTCAAGGTTTCCAATCCATAGATTCTCTTGGAAGCAATGATTTAGAGAAGTGCACTATTTAGTGTGTACATTTTTGGCACCCACCATGGGGCAGAACATTATTGTTTTGTCCTTTTTTTGCATTTTCGTTAATTTTTCATCACATTTTAGCTTTAGTTTCGAGTCTGGTTTTTTTGTCTCAGAATATCGTACGACAGTTTGCGAGTGTCGTGCGATAGTTCTCTATATAGCAGTGCGATACTTTACCAGTTAAAGTATCACATGCCTCACAACATTCTATTGCACTATAGTTCTATACTCTATGCTCGCAGGTAATGCGAACTGTCACACAGAAAGATAATATCACCCCAGTATACTGCAAAGTATCATGCGATTCTTCTGGCAACAGAAATATCACACAGACCTAGAAGTGATTGTTTTTAGCTCTTTTTTTTATCTTGCATACGATATCAAAAATTTAAGTGTGATATATCATTGGAAAGATCTTTCCAAGCCTGACCTAACCATGTTGGTTTCATTTTCAAATTTTTCCATTTGATCAGCTATTTTACTTGTAGATTATTTGATTTTTGATGTGCTAACCATTGTGGAGCTAACAAGTTGTGCTTATAGGTGCTCTCATTGCTTGAAAATTTTTCTAAAAAGATCGCATGTCAAAGCTTCAAAGGCAAAAGGGCTACTAATTATGTTTTGCAGGGCTGCCCAATGCCTAAAAACAACCAATTGCTTGTTTATTTACTTTTCTTTTAAGTGCGGCATATACTAGTTGTCTCATTTCTTAGGCACTTAAGATCTTGTTGGAGTCTTTTGGTGGTAGGAAATTATGCTCTTCACCCTTGTGGTGAACCAGAAATCCTGACCCACTTTTAGATTTTGAAAACAAGAGGGTAATTGAACTCTTTGTTTGGTGTGTTTGGGGGAGATTCTTGAGCTAGGAGATTATGCTCTTCACCCTTGAGGTGAACCAGAAATCCTAACACTCAAAAGTCAATCCAGTCTTTGTTTAGCATTAGGATCCTTTAGCGGGCCTGCTCTTGAGCAATCAAGAGGAATGACCCAAGTGGGGACAAGCTAATACCAAGCTATTCCAACCCACTATAATCTCAAAGCTATCGAGGACACAAAACCTTGGTAGACATAGCACTTGTCTTCTCTTGATGTGAGTAGCTTGTGGGATTGCGACCATGAGGAAAATGTTAAACAAGAATGCTTAAGGTACTCTTGAGGCCGCAAGGTCCGTTACTTATTGCAAGATAAGGAGTCCCTTTGGGGAGCAAGAGGAGTGATATGAATGAAAGCCCTTACTAAAAACCATTAGATAGAAGCTACCCTATTTTGCCGCTTAACTTCTTGGTGCAAGGATTGATCCTAGTGGACTAACCCAGATCACCCCAAGATTACTCACCATTTGTGTTCCTTTGGTTGTGTCATTGGCACTTCCACAAAAAAGCCAATATCTATTGTGGGCAACCACTTTGTGTGAGGCGATGGTACATCAAGTGTGGGCCAAGTTGTTAAGTATTGAGCCATTGTCCTTCTAGGCTAGAAAGTTCTTGAAGTGTTCTCGCTATGATCTACTCGTGTAAACGTTCTAAAAAAAATCAAACATCATGGTAATGCTCATAGATTTTCAGTTTTGATATCACAATTGCTTGTCTTGGCAAGGTTGCTTTTGCCCTTATGCAAGTGTTTTATGACATGTTTGATCACCTACTATTTTCAAACTTGTCTATTTACTGCTTACACTGAGATTTTGAACAAATTGCCCTTAAAACTGAGATTTTTAGCACTCACTAGTCAAGAATCGTACGACATTGGAACAGTATCACACCCTGTACTGAGAAATATCATGTGATAGTTCACCACTGGAAGACTATCGCACCACTTGCCTGGAAAGTATCGTACTACTTATCTGGAGTTTATCACATTTCCTTTTGTGAAATATCACCCTGCTAGATTCCATCACACTGCTTCCTGCAAACTATCATCTCAGTCCTTTTTGTTGTCCTACTGCTGTTGCAAATCTAGAGCTATTTAACTTGCACTTTAACCTACTGTAGAGTGTCTTCCTCTATTCTTATCTGAAGTTGGTTTGTTATCTACATGCTTAGGATTGTTCTAAGATTGAAAAAATGAGCTAAAACTTTTTGGATTTGAGCTTATCAAATGTCACTTTTGATCACTTGTCTAAACACGGTTACCTCTCTAGATACTTGCTAATCAAGCTTCTTGCTCACATCTCGGCTTGTGTCAATTGACTGTTGTAAGTTCTTGAGCACTTTGACTAACCATCTCTATTGTTCTATCTCGACAAGTGATCATTATTGGCTTTTGCTTCTCTCAACATCGAAGAAACTTTGTCTCATTCTATTGGTTGAAAAACTTTCTTTTTCATGCCGGTTACAACTCGATCTCAATTTGAACAAGGGAGTCACCCTTCGTTCAATTATAGGTAGTTACCTTCTCCCACTAGATGCTCACGAGTGCCTACTAGCAACGCTAGTTCTAGTTTTGAGGATTCTAAGGCTACCCCATGGTACAAACGAGGCTTCCTCTTTTTTGCATTTAAGTCCTCCAAAAACATAGGCAGTGTCTCACTCACTCTCATTGAACAAGAAAAATTATACCGTTTGCAAGATCACTATGAGCACAAGGACAACCAAACACGCTTAGACAAAGAGCACAGTAAGAACATAATGGATGCTGCTAGGCACATGGCTATGACAGGAACATCTCACGAGCAACCCAAGACTAGTGGTTATGAGCATAGACCACTTTTTGATGCTAATGGAAATTATGGCAACAACATGCCACCTAGATCTCCTCCGAGATGAACTTTTGTTGTACCTTCTTCACCTCCTAGACCACCTCCCTCTCACCATGAGGAAGAGGCCGTTGATGATATTTCTAGTGAGGATCTTATTGCATTTGAACAAGATGAGGACTCCCAATGAAAGATGCTTAAGCTTTTAGAACGCAATGGAGACCAATATTTCCAATATATGACTTCAAGCTTCCTCCCAGCTATGATGTTAGACAAATTGTCCAACAAAGAGTACCAACTGAATTGGAAGTCCTTAAGGAAGAACTATGTCAGAAAAATCAACGCCTTACCCAAATGGCAATAGAAAGAGAGCCTCCAAAGGTCTCCTTTGTAGAATCTATTTGTGCTCTTCCATTTGATAGGAGTCTATACATGGTCCCATTTCCTAGGGATATTGAGGTTCCTAAATATGACAAGTATGATGGAAATAGTGACCCCCATGACCATGTGCACCACTTTTACACTCTTAGCATGGAATTCCTTCATGAAGACACATTTTTGCTATGATTATTCCCTCAAAGCTTAAGAGGACAAGCTTTAGAATGGTTTGCAAAGTTGACACCACCTCTTCAAACTTTTGATGAGTTTGTTAGATGCTTCACCCATCATTATTCATACAACATCTAATAGCCTATCACCATGATAGATCTCAGTGCTCTAAAGAAAAATCAAGGTGAGCCATTTGCCACTTACTTACAATGTTGGAGGTCATTATACTCTTGATATCCTCGACAGCTAGACAAAAGAGAAAAGATTGACATTTTCGTCAAAACTCTTGTGCCAGAACTGTATTATGATCTAAGGAAACAATTGTTCTCCTCTTTCAACGACATGGTTGAAAGTGCATATCAGATCGAAGATGTGTCCATTAGAAAGGGGGATATTGTTATTAATAAAGATACTAGAGGCAATGGCAAAAACAAGAACAAGCCTTGGAATAGAAACAAGTATGTTGTTAATGATGGGGTTGTAGATGTCCCAAAAGCTAAAGAACCTACTTTCAACCTCTCTAATGCTATCTGTGCAGCAAAATAACAAGAAGCTACCAACACTCATAGTGCTCCTAAGCCTCAGAATGCAGACAAACCTAAGAAGCAGTACCAACGACGAGTCTACACCAAGTTGGCTGAACCATACGATGTGATTCTTAAGACTTTGGTTGCCAACAAAAATCTTATGCTTCCTGAATTTGAGCATCCCTATGCTCTGCTATTTAAGCCAGATTGGTGGAGAGAAGATCATTAATACCACTATCACAGAAGTAAGGGACACAAGATGAACAATTATTTCAAGCTTAAAGATGATATTCAAGATCTCATTGATGACGGAACAATTCTCATAGATGGCTTAGTTAAAAATTTTGATCACAGAGCTTTCAAAGACCCTCTACCTAAGCATGACAAGGGGGAATCTTCTCAAACAAATAAGAAGAATCATGATGCAAAGATCAACTATACATATGCTAGTGATGTGCCTATGATCAACATGGTAGAGCCCGTCGAGAGTGTTCTTATGATGAGATCTCAAGATGATAATGACAATCATGGTAAGCCAAAGTTGGTCTTGCAAACATTGGATGGTTCATCCTCTCAAAGTGAGACACTAAACGCTGTGACTAGGGGGCAAGCCAAAATTATCCTTAAAATTGTGCCTGATCCCAAGAAAACCTTGTCTTCCAAACAAGCGGCTCCTTCAGCCACCTCTAGCTATGATCTTGTCCACCACTTGCAATGGACACCAACCCAGATATCCATTTTTGAGTTGTTTCAGTTATCCCCTTCACATAGAGAAATCCTTGAAGAAGCTCTACATACAATACATGTCCCTAATGACATTGATCCAGATCGGTTCCAGGCTATGGTCAACCATAGCTCATCTCCCCGCTATCTCCTTCTCTGAAGAAGATGATGTATCTCTTAGTCACCCCCATAATCTTGCTCTACACATCAAAGTTCAAGTCTACCACACCCGAGTCCGTTGAGTCCTAATAGACAATGGTGCAAGGTTAAATATTATTTCTTTTCATGTGGTACAACAGTTGGGATTGTCAGAATTTGCTGTAGATCCTAAGAAGAAGATTACTATAAAAGCTTACGATGAAGTGGAAAGATCTTCCAAAGGTCTTGTCACACTGCCTGTCTGAGTGGGCCCTGTCATGAAAGATATTTAGTTCCAAGTATTGGACATCCCACTTGCATATAATATTCTTCTGGGTCATCCTTGGATCCATGACATGCAAGCTGTCCCTTCCACTTATCATCAGTGCGTCAAATTTCCATACAATGGTACTGAAGTTGTGATTCCTGGAGACCATACTATTGCTATCAATACTCTTGCTGTTGTTGAGACATTTGGTCCTCACAATAAACCTTCTGATGATCCTAGTGCATCCTTGATTGAGGCTAAACAAACATTAAAGATGATGAGTATTGGTATGGGTGAATACACACTAGACTCTCTTGCTGCTATGCCTACTTCTCCTAGATCATATGATAGACCTTCTGACAAGATTAAGCCTTCCGCTTCCGCTATGACAATCTTTGATACCTTTGTTCCTTCATCTGTTCCTCTAGAAATAGAAAGATAAGAACAAGCTGTTCAAGAGTGGATCTATAGAGAAGAAGAGGATAGTACGACAATTGCTACTCCTATTTCCCCTAAGCACTATGGTAAAGGCTATAAATTTTTGCAGCAAATGGGCTATCAAGGTCAAGGACCTATAAACGATAATGGGCACGCCCTAGTTGAGAATTTAAGTCATACCAATGGTAGAACCTCTAAGGATACAACAAGTCTTAGATATGGTGTCGAGGATGACCTCCCTGACTATTCTACAAATGCTCCCATGATCAGTGATTTAGACACAGATAAAGATGAGTCACCACTACACACTATGGCTCAAATGGGAGATGATCTTCCTTCTACTTCACTCCTTTGGGAAGGAGAATGTATTCCTAAAAATAATTCAGCTAAAGCTTCTATGTCTAGAGATAATGAATTTGATCCCAGAGCTAGACAACATAGGAATATTGAGCGGTTACTAGAAAGAGAAGATCTCACAAACAATGACACAAGTGCCTCTACTTCTAGATGTCCTAAACCTTCTTGGTGCAAATATCCCAGCAGAAGTTCAACAACAGATTCCAATGAATATGAATGGGATACCCTCTCAAATGGATCTTCCATAGTAGATATGGACGTTGATGCAATTCATACCTATAGTGCCCAACCTGACATAGTTGATGAGTCTCACGTAGGGTCTAACGAGTTTGTTTTGCATATTGCTTTAGTGGACCACGCTGGTCCTTCTATGACAAATCTAGATCTTGACACTTTTGGAGCCTACCCTATAGGCTCAACCTCTCTCGTCACCAAAGATGACACCTATTGCATAAATGCTCTTGAACCTGTCACTCCGCTTTCCTTCATACATTCAGATCTCAATGCCATTAAACCTATTATCTCTTCCACTAGCGAACCAGCAACATAAATGACTGAATTAGATCTCAAAAGACAAAAGCAATGGTCGGATGGTGAAAACACAACTGTGGTGGTATCCGAACCTAAAAATAGTACAAATAAAGAACAATTTTCTGCATTCTTTCAAGGGAAAAAGATTAACTATGCATGGACATATTCAGACATGCCTAGTTTAAACACTGAGCTTATCATTACTCCAAGGGTTACACCTATCAAGCAAAAGCTCATAAAGATGCATCCCCATGTGGCATTACTGGTTAAGACTGAACATGTGAAGCATAGATCTAAGAATAAGGCTGTTGATGCCATGGATACTTTGGCATCCATTCTGCAGCTGGAAGAGCATGAATCACGCTTTAAGTTCCTGGTGGAAGAATTTCCTTATCTCACCTACAATTCCCCTGCTAAATCATCCCACTATGCCACCATTTTTCCCATCTCCTAGATCAAGTTATCCCTAAAAATCTACCGCGCCATGAGAAGCGCCACCTCCTCCATAATGCCTTACACTTTACCCTCATCTCTGTTGACTTGTATGGGAAGATTCTAGACGGAACTCTCCTTAAGTGTCTCGAAATAGATGAGTCAGACAAAGTGCTAGCTAAAGTCCATGATGGCATATGTGGATCACTCTCTAACGATCTTGCACTAACTCAGAAATTGGTTAAGGCTGGTTGCTATTTTCTAAACTGGTTGGGGCCTTCTATCATCACAACAACAGCATTTGGGTCTGGGGCCTATCAGCTATCTACGCCTGAGGGAGAAGAGCTTACCAAGCCTATCAATGTTCTACATCTTAAGAAGTTCTATCCATGATGCCTATTCTGTCTAGGGGCATCCTTTGTACATATTTATTGATCCTGAAAAAATTACAAAAAAATTCATATATGATGCTGAAAAAATCCTAAAAAGCATAAAAAGTACTGAAAAATGAGCATCCTAGTGAAAACCTAGCAATAGGCACTTTGATGTCTCACCAAAAAAATAAAAAAAAGAAGGAAAAGTGCCTTGGTGAAAACCTGGAAACAGGCACCTTGGTAGCAAAAATACAAAAAAATTAAAAAAAGTCCTGAAAAAATCTATCAAGTGGTGAAAACCTGGAAATAGGTGCTGCTTGAGACCCTTACACCTATGTCTATTAGTCTTGTGTGGCGCTCATTTTCTCCACTTCTTGCTTTGCCTCTTCTAGCCTGGAATTGACTCTTGTCTTAGTCTAGGGGGCATATGTTGTTCTAAGCTTATCTTGGGTCTCTTTGTGCGTTCGGGTTTCTTGGGCCACTTAGTTCCAATGGTGTTTTTCAACACCACCCCAACTGTGTTTTTCAACACTTCCCTAGCATCAAGTGTTTTTCAACACTTATCAAATATCTTACCCGTAGTCTAGAATGATATGATATTTCTCACTGGCAGATGCGATACTCAAAGTTTGACTCTATGACCAACACACACACACTTAAACACTTGTAGAGACTTGCTTGACTTTATTTCTTGGTGTGCTGTCTATGATGATTTGTTTTCTGAGTGGTCTCTACCTAATAGTTTTTGATGATGCATAGCTAGAAGACCGGGGCATGAGAACATGTTTTATTTCTTTTTCTGCTTGTGGGTATATCTTGTTTATTTTTTCTATCATTAGCATTCATGCTTGATCCACTTGACACTGAGGACTTACAAGGTATCATCCTTGACTATTTTATGTGAGTGCATGCTTCTAGTCATCTTGACTTTCTTGTGTCTCGATGCGAGCATAATCTTTCTATACCAAACTTAGGGAACCTCACTGCACTAGTCATCTTGACCTACATGTCTTTGATGCCTAGGTGGGATTTCCACATATCTATCTGATATAGATCATATTCATATACTCATAGTTATGTTCATGTGTATTGTATGATCTTGCGATGCTACCAATAATGCTCGATGATGAATATTAGAGACTAGTAGCTTTGTGACCTTGCAAGTAAACCATTTTTCATAGTAGCTTGCATTTTTGGGTTCATGTTAGATTAGTTTTGCATCTTGCATATGGAGAGAGCTCTCCTTTCATCTTTCATGGACTTATTAGTCAAACTGCACTCACCTTTCGCTTCTTCCCGATCATGTCTTTCAATTCTTGTATTTCATATCACATCCTTTCCTCTTCATTTCGGGATCAAAACTAAACTCCGAGTTCACCTTGCTCATCAAACTCACATTTCTCCTTTTTCTACGTAGTTAGTTGACTTTTTGAGGCCTGATCCTTCAATCTTCATTGGGGCATCATCTTTTCTTCATCTCCATCTCTCTCATCCTTCTAGTCTTTCATTCATTTCATTCATCTCTCTCTGAGGTTTTGACTGGGGCATATCTTCACTGCTTGATGGTTATTCTGTTATCTTTCATCTTTGATTATGATTTCTAGTGATTTGATCATGTTGCTCTTGCTTCTGCATTCCCTCTACCTAATTTCACTTTCGATCTCGAGGGGGCAGACACATCATATCCTATTGGCTATCCTCCAGAGCATATTCTTGACCACTCCATTTGCTCTGATTGATCTATCTTTGTGCTTGACATGTTAGTTCTCATCTTGAGTTCTGATACTGTCCATCTCTTTCCTAAGTGTTCAATATTGTCGCTACCAGGCTGACCATGTAGGATTTGCTATCTCTCTGCACTTCATACTTTGGAGTCAGATCTCTTTTTCCTTCTTGGCTGATCTATTCTTTGACGTAATGTGTTCCCAGATCGATCACACATTAGTCAAAGAGGGGCAAATGTAATCATCTAAAAATTGTCATCTAGACTATTAGCCCCTTGCTAGCATTATTTGGTAAAATCATCAATTGCTTATTCTTGATCAAATCCTAGTTCTATCATTTATTCAATTATTTTCTATGGGTTAACCATCTTATCCTATATTTATTTAAAAGGAATTTCCTCCCCTTTTAATAAATAAAAAGCCCCCCACATTTCCTCTTATCCTAAGTTGCACAAATAAAACATTTTATAAAAAGGGAAAAAGCACTTTGTCTCATATGGGCACAAAAGTCAAATCTTATTTTCTCATTGGAGGATACTTGTGCACATGGATTTCTCCTCTTTGATGCTCCACCGTTGATTAAATCTTTTGCCTCTTAATCTCCATGGTCCATTCCTTCTCATTTCTTATAAAAGGAGAGCTCTCTTCTTCATTCTAGATCCCCAACTTTTTATGCTAACTTTATGCTGCAGGATTTCTTGGAGACTTTAGAGCTTTTGAAGACTTTGGAGCCTTTTGGAGATCTTTCTACATTTAGCTTTCATTCTTGCATTCTTAGCTTAGCTTCATGTTGAAGAGCGAATCATTCGTAGTCGTGATGTCATTTTTAATGAGCAAAAATTTCCAGCTCTCGCAGACATTGATAAGTCTGAAAAGAATTACATTCTTTCAAAATACCTTCAAATGGTATTGTCTCTACTCATCAGGGAAGAAGTTCCCTTCAAGTGACTCCAACCTCTATTCTAATTCCTCGTTCTGAATCCTCATCAAGTGAGGATGATTACACACATAATATGTTCAATGGAGAACAGAGAAATTTGATTGATGACAGTCAAAGTTTTTCAGAAAATAGGGGAGAGGCCATGCTCTTCCCTCCCCCTCTTCATTACATTTCCTACCAAAGCCCTCACGGTAGTCCTCAAGCATCTCATGGATGTGATGAAATAACACATGGCAGTCCATTTCTATCTCATGAAAGGGATGGAAGAACCCATGACAGGCATAATATATCACATGGAAATCTCCAGCATGATAATCTTCAGACTCCTCACAACAATTTGTTGTCTCCACAAACTATCAACATGGACATTACTCCCCTAAGTCATGATAGGTTTGATGATCCTGGCATTCATGCAAGACAGAATGAAACACACTCACAAAGGCATTCAAGGAAGTCATATTGCAGCTCATGGTAGGCTTGGAATACCTCACGGTAGTCAACAGTCTCCTCACGACATGTCCTGTGATGAGCAGTCTCTTCACGATAGTTTGCAGTTTGAAGGAGGCTTGCACATAGGGGACTCTCACTTGCAAGATATTCCCCCTCTCTCTCGCAACACTCATGACAAGAGCATTGGTGTTTCATACAAATTGACCCGCGCACTCATGTTCCTCTCTCATGCGATACTCATGACCCACGCACTCATGTTCCTATACATGGATCTGCAGAGTCTCACTCCTATGACATGCATGGTAGCACAGAAAAATCTCCTCGCAGGAAAATGGGTGAATCTTTCTTTGATGATTCACATGGACATACCACCGAGGATAATCAAGCAGGAACATGACATGTCTGCCGAAACAGTTCGGGTATACAGAGGACATGCTCTTTTCCCATCTCCAAGGGCAGTCCTCACGAATTATTTACCAAATCAAATTTCAATCAATCTGGTCAAATGAATACATGAAATGATGATAATCAATTGAAGAGAATTCATTCTCATGAACCAAATCATCTTGAATTGAGAAGATCCTCAAGACAAAGGAAAGTTTCGGCAAAATTCTTTGATTATCAGCTATTATTTGCTGAAGAGGCAGAGCTAGAACTATTAATTTCTGAGCAAATTGAACTTGCAAATTATAAAGAGGCATGTATAAGAAGTGACAAGAATAATTGGTTTGTTGCTATGACAAATGAAATGAGTTCGCTTGAAGCAAACGACACCTGGGATTTGGTCTCTCTTCCACCAAATAGAAAACCACTCAAGAACAAGTGGGTCTATAAATTGAAAGACGAAGGAGGAGGTCAAAAATGGTTCAAAGCTCATTTGGTAGTAAAAGGATATGCTCAAAAATAGGGGATTGATTTTGTTGAAATATTCTCTCCGGTTGTGAAGATGACATCCATCCGAACAGTATTGGGATTAGCAGTCATTTGGGATCTTGAATTGGAACAGTTAGATGTTAAAATGACATTTCTACAAGGAGACATAAATGAGGAGTTGTATATGCATTAGCCTGAAGGTTTTGTGAAAAAGGGGCAGGAACATCTCTATTGTCAGCTGAAGCGTAGTTTGTATGGGCTCAAGAAAGCCCTGAGATAGTGGTATGTCAAGTTTGACTCCTTCATGCTTGAACATAATTTTATCAGATGTGAATCTGATTTGTGCATTTACTATAAGACCCTCCTGAATGGTGAATTTGTTATTCTTCTTCTCTATGTTGACGACATGTTAGTAGCGGGCACAAGTTCTAAAATTGTTAGTGAGCTAAAAACTAAATTGGCAAGCACATTTGCCATGAAGGATTTAGGGTCAGCCAAGAATATTCTTGGTATGACTATCAGGGATAACTTTAGTGGTGAATATTTGCCAATTGGTGAATTTCACTCATCGGGGACCCAAAATTTGGTGAAAAAAATTGGACTTTTGGGGTGGCCATGTCGCCCGCACTTTATAAAAATTGGGTTCCATGCATAGGCAAATCGCCAATAGTGACATGGAATTATTTTTATTTCAGTGATGACTTCGCCAATCGAATTAATTTTTCCACATAATAAATTGAATATTTTCACCTACAATTTCCTAAGCTTGTCTTAATCGATGGTCATATTCGCCAATATGCAGTGAAAATTTAAGTTAGAGTACGGGTGAAGTACAAAGATTTGACATGTGTCTCTATTTCAGAGACTTTCAATGAAACTTTATGGCTTTTAAAACTTTGCTCCGAAATAGATTTGAAACATGTCTCTATTCTGGAGACTTTCGAGGGAATGTTTGTGTCCTTTAAAAGCTTGGCCCGAAATAGAATTCCTGCCATTGATCTTAGATCATCAAACGATTACAAAAAGTAGGGTTATCTCCTGTAAGGAGATGTAAAATTAACTCAGAGTACCTTCACAAAATAATTAAAGTCATTTTAGCTTCCGGGGGCGCTACCCCCAAAAACCCTCACATCAAATAATGATGATTTCTAGGTATAGGTTCCTGCCATTATGATTTTCTTCAATAATGAAGGATTCGCCAATATTTTATAGAATTTTCATATAATTGAAAAAAAATCGCCAGTACAAATAATATTTTTCCTTTCAAATTAAAAAAATTCGCCAACAATATTATTATTTTTTACCCAAAATAATGTAGGATTCGCCAGGATTTTATACTTTTTCTAGGGAGGGGATTTCTTAAAGTTTTCCTTGATGACTATCACCCGGGATAGGAAGAAGAAAGTAATTACATTGTCACAAAAGGAATACATTGACAAAGTAATTCAAAGATTTGGTATGGCTGATGCACATAGTGTTTCTACTCGTCTTGCTTCACATTTTTAGTTATCAGCAAATTTGTGTCCACAAACACAAGAGGACAAGGAATATATGGAGGACATCCCTTACAAATTTGTAGTTGGTAGCATTATGTATGCTATGGTTTTGACACGTCCCGACATTGCTCATGCGGTGGGAGTTGTGAGTAGATTCATGAGCAATCCCGGGAAGACTCATTGGGAGGCTGTCAAATGGATATTAAGATATCTTAAAGGCACTTCAGATTTGGTCTTATGTTTTTGTAACAGTAATGAATAGTTACAGGGATTCACAGATTCTGATCTTGCCAAAGATTTGGATAAGCGTAGATCTACTACCGGTTACACATTCATGTTCACTGGAGCTGCTATTAGTTGGGCCTCAAGGCTACAACATTCTATTGCTCTTTCTTCCACTGAAGCTGATTATTTGGCACTTTTTGAAGGTGCTCGGGAAATGATCTGGTTGCAGTGATTACTTGGTGAAATGAAGTATCAACAAAATGATTATGTTCTATTCAGTGATAGTCACAACGCCATCTTTATGGCTCATAATCATACCTCTCAGCGACGTTCAAAACACATTGACATCCATGCTCACTTTGTTTGGCACATGGTTGAAGAGGGCAAGTTGAAGGTTGAAAAGATTGATACTAAGATCAATCCAATAGATATATTCACAAAAGTTGTAACCAAAGAGAAGTTCGAATGTGCAAGAACTTCTCTTGGACTTGTTAAGATGAAGTAGGTCAACATGTAGATCAAGGGAATGGCTGATCAGCTGAATTATCTGTTGACTTCTAGTGGGAGTTTGTTGGGATTGGAAGGCCAACAGACTTTTGTCTATTGTGGCCTTGCCCTTTCAGCTGCTCAGTATGAGCTTATAAATAAGACTCTTCTTGTCATTTGTAAACATTCTATTTTAGAGATTAATACAATTCTTCTGCTCTTAGTGTGGACGTAGCCACTATTGTGGTGAACCATGATAAATTGTGTATTCTGCGTTTATTTGTGCTCTTCTCTTTAATTCTATATTTTTGGTTTTATTTTGAATTCGTTAATTCTACACCATTTACAAATAAGACCCTTATCCAAATGGCCATTTCTCAAACAACACAACCTTCTGGAAGTACCCTTCGAACATCTTTCCTAGAACACACATGCCATGCACCAAACTTAGATCTTCCATGACTAGGCTCAATGTAGACTTCCATGCTATTTTTTTTGGAGCAGGTCCAATGCACAGGGCAAGATAAGTTTTTTTAACTTTCCCATTAGTAAAAACCTTCACAAGTTTCCCTATTGTTTAGTGCTGCTTAGTGATGACCATCACTCCACTTGTATCCAAATTAAGCCCATTGGAAAGATGCAATTCTACAGAAATAACATCATTCTTAGCAACCCCATGGTGATCTTGAAACATGTCCAAAATATCTGATATTTCCATTCAAGTGATTCTACTGGCTTTCGACACTTGTCTGCATAAAAAATGTTCAGAGTCATGTCCTTTGCTTCCTTGACAAGTCCAAACATCTCACCCTATGATCTGTTAGGATCTTTATTGCCAGAGATGTGATTCATCATTCTGGGAGGGTTGTATACAAGTATGAGAGTGTCTTTTGAAGGAGAAATATATCACCTATAGATACATTGGCATATAAAGTGACACCTTTATCTTGCCTTCTAGATTTTTAAGAATGACATGGGAGTTATCCCTGTTTCCTCTGCAATTCAAAAGAGGCATGATATGTTATTGATAGCCACTATTGCAAGTCGCAAAGGATTTTTTCTTTTTCTCTGCACATATTATATGCTATATTTCTTTACGAGCCCAAGGCTAGAGAACTTCTCTTAACAATATCGTATACCAGTTCATGTTTATGCCAAGTTGTTTTGTCTTGAGGCATCTAACATAGGGCTGACTTCAAATATTCTTAAAGTCCCTTCATTTGTCATGTGTTTAAGTCCTTTGAACTATGTTAGATACTAGAATGGTCTGATCCTCCTATCAGGCAGAATGATGATTCAAATAACTGACAAGACATAAACCTCTGTTTGCCTTTGGGAGGCCCGATCACAAATTTGTTGGTAAGTTGGTGAAGTCACAAACAATGGAAACTTCCAAACTTCCAAACTCTTTGCTCAAGTTTGATAACCATTATGTAGGCCCGACTTTGAGGCTTTGTCATATATTTCATGAACCACATGGAGGAGTATGCAACTTGTAATCATTGTGCATCGACAAAACTTTCGAAGCAGTGCCAAATATTGTAGTTGTGCACCCTGTGGCTTTTCTTTATGTGCTTTCTTAAGAGCATTTCCAAATATGATGCCTTGCGAAGCTCTTTATTCATTATGATTTCATGGATGTTCATGAGTGTATCTTAAAATTTGCCTAAAGCTTCTATAATCATGATGATGTATCAATCTCTCCTTCAAAGTGATTTCATGATAATCCTTCACTGATCTTCTTTGCATTACAAGAGTGGTGTACCCTCATTTTGTAATGATACTTTTAATTCTATGTACTAATCAATACCATGTCTTGAACAAATCACCCAAGGTTACTAGAATACATATGCAAAGATTATGTGACAATGGAAAAACTTGAAAGTTTATATTTGGTGTAGTTTTGAAAATTAGGTAACAATAGGCTCATTGAAATCCATTGGATGATAAGAGTTGAGAGAATAGTAGAAGGATAGGGTGCTCCTTGCAAAAGGACAGAGGGAAATTGGGCACAAGCCAAAATTTCCTAAGCCTATAAAACACCAAAATTTATTTTCAAATATGTACAGGGCATGAAGCCCCATACATTCAAAAGTCCAAAAATGTTCATGCAAATCTATTGATAGGCTAAGAGAAATATGGTCCTCTATGGAACAGGGGGTTGTGAGAAAAAAACATCATTCTCAACTGTCGGTTTGCGACCACTGTGAGAAAACATCTAATAATGTGTTGTACAATCTCTTTGAAAGAAACATTGAATTTAAAAAGCCACTTTGGCTTATAAACTTCTAAGACCAACTGTAATATGTTGACACTATGTTGTGTAAGTTGGTCTAAACCCATACTAAGAATACTAGTATCTTTAACTTATGATTCTTGAGGAAAAAATTAAATCTTTAATGGGGTAGCCTTCATAAAGAATGTGAGGATGATATCCAAAGATTATTTTCATTTGAATATTTTCTCACAAAACATACACCATCAAATTCCTATGCTTCAACCATTAACTCACCCATCATTTCAATATTTCCCTCTTTATTGCATGTCTCATGTGATAGCTTATGAGATAAAGTTAGCATAATGTCACCTTCAAAATGAAAAGATTCCAGTATCGGATGACCGCTTGACTCTTCTAAGTGCAACTCATTTTTACAATTTTCATCACCAAATTTGAATGTCTCAAAATTTGGTTGCATGTGAGATGTTGTATCAACAGTAGATGAATCATTGTCTTTAACTTGTTTTCTAGCACTTTCATGATTTTCTAAACACTCAGCCTTCAACAATTCTTCATCATTACGCCTGTTGCTTCCCAAATCAACAAATTGGAAATCCTATGAGCTTGCCTAACTCAATGCTTGGACTTTCCAACTAACTTAGCCAACAAACGAGAATGATCAGTTATGATCCTCTTCCCATGCACTTTAGGCTCTATAGGACCAAGGTAGGTGTACCTATTCCTTCACCCAAACTCTGGGCTTAAAGATTTTTATAGCAGATTCGTAGTTGTACTTTGAATTAGAGTGATCTCTCAAGATGACAATTGAGTCTTGAGGGAGATCAAATTGTATCCTTTACAATTTATAAATCACTAAACTTATCTTTTGATTGCTGTATTGAGAATATGTTGAATGCTTTTATGAATCGATTTGTGCAAAATGAAAATTATTCTTGCTTTCTGCTTGTAATCCTTCAAAAAACGAATTTTAAAATATGATAGACCAGTGCCTTCTTCAATTGGGCTATAGAAACAATCTCTTCTTAATCCTACATACAACTTATGTGAGACGGGAAAGTGTTCCTATCAACTGCTTCCTTTTGATGCTTTTAATTACTTTATCATTCCACAATTAGTCTTGTTGAATTTAGCTCAAACTTAATGAGACCAATAAGATAGAGATACTAATGCTTATTAAATCTAATGATCAAATTTGCAAAAGAATATAAATAGTCTCCACACACAAAGATTGAGAGAAACTTCACTTTCTGGAAGTAAAATCACAAGGACTTATTAATCCAAAATGATAAGATCCACAACTTCAAATTGAAAGAACTTGCTCATATATATTAATAATGAAAAGTATTCATTGTTAACAAAAATAACTTGCATAAATGTAGTGCATGTAAAATAGTATATTGATATGATTGCTTGTCCTCTTTACATTTTACACCACACTTGAATAGTTTTCACACCCCTTTAGGGTGAAAAGACACCACCCTATTAAAAACTTTTTTGAAAAAATTAATCAACTGATTAAATAATAACTACCTATCTTTCAGATTTGGGTTTGGTCTGAAACCCAAAACACCTTGTGAAAAATTAAAATTTTAACTGGGTCATTTTTAGATTTTAGATTTTCAATCATTATCATCCTTTGTTGATACCATTTTTGCAGTATGTCAAAATTCCAACATCTTTGAAACCTTCACTCACAAAATTCTGATTGTTCCTATCGCAAAGTTTCTTTCCTTAATCTTCCAGATTTGAACTGAAAATAATATAATTTTTTATCCATGTCATATGATCTATCATCTCATCAATTATTGGGCATGGAGTTTAGGAGGCAAGTTTTAGGGTTTTATCAGTATATGAAACTCCAAATTTTGCCAAACATTTAGAGCTCCAACAAGCTCTTTTTGGGGATGAATGCTCCCTATGAGCATAGTGAGATTCCAACTATCTTTGGAGAAGCAAACCATTAGTTTAATCTCCTCTTTGTAAACCTTTATCTGAACTTAATTTGGTGGCCCCAGGCCCCCCAAAATTAATATCATTCCTTTCCTCTACCAAAGACTTATTATGATCAAGTCGAAATGCACACCTCCTAGAAATATTATCATCATCCCTTTCTTCATTATGCTTCATCTCCCGATCAATTGATTTCCTTTTGAACATTTGAATCAAAAATGAATTCTTATGTTTGCACTCTCCTCCAAACCTGGCTTCAGAACCTTTTATCAATCTCTTATTTCTCTCATGTATGTTATACCCTAATTTTTTACTACACCTCTTGGCTTTTGGAAATTTTTTGGAATAAACTTTAGGTTTCACCTTAAAAGAACTTTCATGATGATATTTTATCTCCAATGCCACATTTTTTAATATTCCTTTTCCCTTTTGATTTATTTATCACTTTCAACCAAAAAATCTTATGATATTTAATTCCCGTTGGTTTTGAAAATAAATACCTTTTAGTTTTATGACTCATAGTAGGCTCCACTTTGTAAGAGATTTTAGAGCTTATATATTTCCTTCTTTTCTCTTTAATCATTTCCTTATGTTTCGAAAATATTTCATTTTTATCACACACTGGATTCAAACATATATGTAAGTTATCTTTAGGAGCATTTTGCTGAGGTATTTGGTCTTCCTTAATTATGTCATCATATATTAATGTTTTATTTTCTTCTATGGTTTCATTATATAGTGTTTTTGAAAAACTTAGGTTATTTTCAAATACACCTTCTGCTTCTTTAAACAATGGATTAGAAAATATAGAAAATTTATGCATACCTCTGTGAAAGTTTTTCTCTGGTCCCTTAGGTGTTCCATCACATAAGGGATCATCTCCAAATCTATCACAATGCATATATTCACTAAATACATCCTCCTGAGAGTCTTCATCTACTAGATAAATATCTTCATCAAGGTTATCTCATGGAGTTTCCTCCTGTTCATGTACTTCATGAATGCTTTCACACTTTTCTAAAATTACATTATACAAGAGATTTTGGAAAGATCCAAAACCATTTATAGATACACTTTCTTCAGCATATTCACCATAATGTGTATATTCATTAGCTGTGTCACCCTTCTAAATATGCAATGATCCATTATTCTAATAGATTGAGAAAAGATTTGGACCACGTTTCTGAACATGTTTATGGTATTCTATGTCTAAAAAATCTAAAATTTATATTGTACTGAGAAGATATTCATCCTTATCATCATACTCACTAATATCCATTTCTACACAAGTCCCATCATGTATGGATTCTTTTTCAATCTGATCCAAGATTTCTTCTTCCGCGTCATTATTCTTTTCATCTTTATCCATTTCAAAACAAATGTTAACACATTTTTCATGTACAAGATCCTTTTCAGCCTGATCACAAATTTCAGTTGTATTCAAATTTGAAGCACTATTAGTCTTTGGTGTGCTTTTTGTAAATTTTTCCCTATATTCATCATTTTCTATCATCAATGCTTCATGTATTTGATTTAGCATAACTCTCAGCTGAGGATCATGATAAATTCCTAACTCACAGATTTTATTTGCTAGTGGAGGCATGATATTTAAAGGTATTTCCTAATGAATTTCAAACACCCTCCGGAACATGTATTCTACAGATTCATCTTCATGTCTTTCTATGTTAATAAATGCATCCAAAGGAGACATATAGGATCTTGACTCCATAATGCATTCCTATTTTTGGTCTTGTTCATAGCGTATGTTTTCTTCCTCCTTATCTACATCATACAATACATCAAGAAAATATTGCTCAAACTCCCTCCATGATGAGATGTTCTATGTGGGTAATTAGTCGTATGCTTCTGTTGCATCATCCCTCAATGTTCCAAAGAATAATTTCATCACCTGATCTTCTGCATGAATTTGATGGCAATTTTCAAATTCATAGTATGCCTCCAAATGTTTAAGAGCTAATTCATCCTCATCATCATGAAACTTTGGTGCAAGCTCTACAAACTTAGGAAAAAGCTTATTATGATTTCTTTGGAAGTTTATGAGGTCCAGTGGCTTGAATGCTAGAAGAATAAATGGTTCTCTCCATTGTTGTTTTTGATTAACTAAATTTTTATTCCAGTACATTTTGATTACCTGAGTCTTCTTTATTCATTCATTAGGTTGTTGTCAATAGAGTCACCACCTCTTTCAAAGAGGGAAATCTTACTTTTCTCCTTCTAGATATTCTCCCTTAGTAGAGTCATTGATTAAAATTTTTATTGAATAGAGTTGCCACCTGTCTTTGAGGAAAATGTTATTTTGCTGGTCTTCTGGGTTCTTCCTTCTACCAAAGTGAAAATTTCTTATCATCAAAAATTTTAAATAATATTTTTACAAAGAACTCTCCCTAACGGAGTCGCCAATTTGTTGGTTCCCAAATCAACAGATTGGAAATCCTATGATCTTGCCTAACTCTTGATGCTTGGACTTTCCAACTAACTTGGCCAACGAACGGGAATGATCAATTATGATCCTCTCACCCTGCACTTTAGGCTCTGCGGGACTAAGGTGGGTGTACCTATTCCTTAACCTAAACTTTGGGCTTAAGGCTATTTACAACAGATCTGTAGCTGTACTTTGAATTAGGGAGATCTCTCAAGATGGAAATTGGGTCTTGAGGGAGATCAAATTGTATCCTTTACAATTTATAAATCACGAAACGTATCTTTTGATTATTGTATTGAGAATATGTCGAATGCTTTTATGAATTGATTTGTGTAAAATGAAAAATATTCCTACTTTCTTCTTGTAATCCTTCAAATATTGACTTTTAAAAGATGATATACCGGTGCCTTCTTCAATTGGGCTATAGAGACAATCTCTTCTTAATCCTACGTACAACTTATATGAGACAAGAAAATGTCCCTATCAACTGCTTCCTTTTGATGCTTTTAATTACTTTATCATTCCACAATTAGTCTTATTGAATTTAACCCAAACTTAATGAGACCAATAAGGTAGAGATAATAATGCTTATTAAATCTAATGATCAAATTTGTAGAATAATATGAATAGTCTCCACACACAAAGATTGAGAGTAGCTTCACTTTCTAGAAGTAAAATTACAAAGGAATGATTAATCCAAAATGATCAAATCCACAACTTCAAATTGAAAGAACTTGCAGGTATATATTAATAATGAAAAGTATTCATTGTTTACAAAAATAGCTTGTAGAAATATAGTGTATGTAAAATAGTATATTGATATGATTGATTGCCCTCTTTACATTTTACACCACACATATATATTTGGTTGAATAGTTTTCACACCCTTTTAGGGTGAAAGACACCACCCTATTAAAAACTTTTTTGAAAAAATTAATCAACTAATTAAATAATAACTACCTATCTTTTGGATTTGTGTTTGATCCGAAACCCAAAAAACCTTGTGAAAAGATAAGATTTTGAGTAGAACTTGGAAATTTGATTTCCTGAACTGGGTCATTTTTAGATTTTAAATCTTCAATCTTTATCATCTTCTTTTGATACCATTTTTGCAGTAGGTTGAAATTTCAGTATCTCTGAAACTTTCACTCACAAAATTCTGATTGTTCCTATCGCAAAGCTTCTTTCCTTAATTCTTTAGATTTGAATTGAAAATAATATAATTTTATATTCATGTCATGTGATCTATCATCTCATTAATTATTGGCCATGGAGTTTAGGAAGCCAGTTTTAGGGTTTTATCACTAATGCAACTCCAAATTTTGCTACAAATTTAGAGCTCCAATAATGCCTGCAAATGAATTGAAATGATTCATAATCTATTTGTATACCATCATGAGAGACACACACTAGTTGTTCATGATTACACTATTAGGAATAGTCCCAAGAGATAACTAAGAGGGGGGGGGTGGGGAGGGGGGGTGAATCAGTTATCTACAAGATTCAATTCTTTATCCAATTAAGTATAGAAGAACACTAAGCATAAACACAATAAGATAACACTTAACACAACACCACAATTTTGGTTACGGGGAAACCCAAATAGGTAAAAACCCCGATGGAAATTAGCACCCACTATAAAATGCACTAGAGTATTATGATCCTTGTTAGAAGATCTTACAACCCTGTTAGGATTTGATCTTTACAATGCATTAAGTACAGTGACCTAGTCAAGGGTCGGACCCTGTTAGGAGTCTTTTACAATTAACCTTGTTAGGGGTGAGGACACACTATCCGAGAGCACACTGCTCAAAGGGGTGAAGGTTGCAACCTTCTGTTTAACAGATACACACTATATGAGGATCTTGGTGAATTGTGAGTTAGACCTACTGTCTTAATCAATTCCAATGAATAGCATACACTCTCTTCTTTGTCACATAGACCTTCTAATGATGGCTCATAACTTTGCACCTTCTGCTCTGCTCTTCTCTTTCAACTATCTGCAATACTTAGCAATCACAACTTGACCGGTGTTAAATTTTAGGATCATTACAAATGTATAGCACTATCTCATTGTATGTGTTTTCCAAATGCAACAATATCTTGCATTTATATTGAGAATGAGCCAAGAAGAGACATGTCCCTTCATGGGACATGTCTATTCATTATTTTGTAATTAATTTAATGACACTTATGATTATATATATATATATATATATATATATATATATATATATATATATATATATATATATATATATATATATATATATATATATATATATATATATATATATATATCTTGAGTACTATATTAATTTATCTAATATTTACATAATAATAATTATAATTATTTATCAATTTAACTATTTAGTTATTATGAGAATAATTATAATCTAACTTTATATATACATATATATCAATGTATATAGTAATATCAATTATTATATACATTTACATATATGAATATATATAATAAATCATTTCTCATAATAATTATATAGTCAATATTATTTATCTGACCAATGCTACAAATATCAACACTCCCTCTTAGCTAGGGAGGATAAATAGGTCAATCCAAGAGAGAAACACAAGGTTAATTGTGAAAGTTTATTTTAGATATCACCTCAATAAAAATATCAGAGCTATGGTCTGATCAAGAATATCAAGTCTTGTGATATTCACCATAACTCATAAAAAATATCATCTTGTGATAATGGGAGTATTTGTCACAGAATATCA
Source organism: Chamaecyparis obtusa (assembly GCA_027943335.1). Lineage (NCBI taxonomy): Eukaryota > Viridiplantae > Streptophyta > Pinopsida > Cupressales > Cupressaceae > Chamaecyparis > Chamaecyparis obtusa. The sequence continues at coordinate 59,865 of BSBK01005435.1, read as the reverse complement.
AGTCACATGATATTCTCCAAATACTCAAAGTAATGGCCTACCATCATCAAGTCACATGATGTCCACCAAGTACTCAAAAGTTTACAAAGATATCATCTCATGATATCGGGAGCATTGGCCTGCAGAATATCAAGTCGCATGATATTCACCAAGTGCTCAAAGTAATGGCCTGCCAACATCAAGTCACATGATGTCCACCAAGTACTCAAAAAAATTATAAAGATATCATCTCATGATATCAAGAGCATTGGCCTACAGAATATCAAGTCACAGATATTCACCAAGTGCTCAGAGTAATGGCCTACCAACATCAAGTCACATGATGTCCACCAAGTACTCAGAGTAATGGACTACCAACATCAAATCACACGATGTCCACCAAGTACTCAACAGATGTTCATAGGTAATGTGCACTTACCATAAGAACATTTACATCATCTATTATGATTTTTTTTAGCCATCACAAGATGTCTATCACAATAGAAGATCAAGTTATTGTAAGATCGTCACCTTCCAATAACTTTTACAAATAAAAGTGATAATCATTTGGAAGTCGTCACTTCCTCATGATTTACACAGAGGGAAGGCCCATTAAAAACATTCATGATTCATTAGTACAATAATCAATTATATCAAGTTTACCTTAGAAGTGTTTCACCTTCAATAGTGAACTTCCTCTCAATCAAGATTGTCATATGTTGAATGAACCATCTTCTCCCTCTGAAGATAAAGTTCTTGTATCAACCTCTTGTCTTCTTTTGAAATGTCAAACTCCCTCTGCATCTAGTCTCAATCATCAATTCATATGCAAGCATTAATTTATTTCTCCCTTGAATGCAATTTTCTTGTGCTTCCATCATAAAGGTATGTTAGAGAGATTACAAATAGCTCACTAAACTATCTCCACCAGAAATACCAATGATAGAAGCATACAATATTTTACAAACCAATAGCATGAACTACAAACTTAAAAAATATGTGCATTAATAAAACAAGGAATACTTATCTTTTATAAATTTCAAGTATTTCATTCTGTAAGGTGAGCCCATATAGAAAATATCAAGCAAATTCACAAAATGATGTCGTCATTCTCAAACATTACTAGAATTATTCTCATGACTTTTCTTGAATATCCAAAGGTTCTATACACTATGAAAACCTTTAATTTGATCGGATCTCCCTTCAAGTGGTCAAGCTTTTAAAGAAGGAACCTCACTCTTTTACAGATTTTTTTTTTTTACATATACCTGTACACAGTCGGTCATAACTTTTGAACCTAATATTTTCTTTCAAATCACTCCAGTGAGATTATTCTAAATTAGTTTATCACCAACATATCCAAAATTGAGCAAAATCCAACGTTGCATTTGTGAGATATGGTCGTTGTACTGAGACTGTATTTTTGAGATAGTCACTCATTCACCATCAACAAACTACTCTCTTACATTTGCAACTTGGCTCTGATACCATGTTAAATTTTAGGATCATTGCAAATGTATAGCACTATCTCATTGTATGTGTTTTCCAAATGCAACAATCTCTTGCATTTATATTGAGAATGAGCCAAGAAGAGACATGTCCCATGAATTCATTATTTTGTAATTAATATAATGACAATTATGATTATATATATATATATATATATATATATATAAAATATCTCTTGAGTACTATATTAATTTATCTAATATTTACATAATAATAATTATAATTATTTATCAATTTAACTATTTAGTTATTATGAGAATAATTATAATCTAACTTTATATATACATATATATCAATGTATACAATAATATCAATTATTATATACATTTATATATATGAATATATATAATAAATAATTTCTCATAATAATTATATAGTCAATATTATTTATCTGACCGATGCTACAAATATCAACAACCGGCTATAAGTATCTTTTTCCAAATGATATAATCAAGTCGGCCTATTAGAACTTCCTTGAAATCATATTAGAGAAACAATATAACTCTCCAATAACATCTCAGTTGGCTATACTAAGCACACAACACAAATTAGGACCACGCAACTCCATATGAGTAGACGCTTCGCTTCACACTATCGGCTCCACCAAATTAACTATAACTTTCTTCTCATGCTGAATTACGTTATGCACTCTTAACCAAATATTCTTAACTCTTCTCCAAACACTAATCCAAGCACGCATATCCAAATGATAGGCGCAACTACTAAAATAATAAAAATAATGTCGGCTCTACCAGATAAACTCAAGAAACTGTAACTGGCAACTGGATACTTCATAACTCAACCTGTACTACATAACTAACTCTGCATCCATGAACATAGCTTCATTAACATGTCTACAACATAAATATAAATGTGCAAGGCTCCATTACAATCGTACTACAAATCACATACTGAACTCTTCCTGGGACCTGTCAGGAACACTTACTGATACAAACAATTGTATTACTATCTTGACTCAGAATCAACCTCTGCGTCTACAATATCATGCTGATAACATATCTAGGAACCATATACTCAAGGCTCTCTCCATCAGGCTTCCAGGCACGCTGCTTACCATATGTTGTCATCAATGACACACATACAGTCAGCACTGATTTGCTGGTAAATCTCCAACAATCTCCCCCTTTGGCATTGATGACAACATATGGAATGAAAAACATCACCAATCCAAATGTACAATTATTTTCTAATATTCTCCATTTCCTCAAAATTCCCCCAAGGATGAATCCTCCATCTACTGCTAAATACTCACTCCCCCTTTCTATAATTCTTTTATAATATTATCCATTTCCTCAACAAAACTTCCCCAAGGATGAATCCTCCATCTACTGCAGAATGCTCTGAATATCAATTGTTGTATCCTCTTATTGTTTTATTTTTCATGACTATATAATTACTCTCCCTTTGACATCAATGGCAAAGGGCTCCAAACAATTAAGCATTGGTACTACTCCTGAAGTAGAGTAGTCAACCATTCATCAGTCACTAAGGACTGATGCACTTCTGCAAACTCTAATCAGATTTAGGGAAGGGAATTACTCCTAGCTTCTCCCTGAGTTACTCAAATGTATCCTTCGGTAAAGGCTTTGTGAATATGTTTGCTAGCTGATATTTTGTACTCACATAGTCCAACTTTACTTCTTTCTCTGCAACTTTCTCTCTTAGAAAGTGATATTTTATCTCAATGTGTTTTGTCTTTGCATGCATCACAGGGTTCTTTGACATATTGATAGTGCTAGTTCTATCACAATGTATAACAATGGGATAATCAATCTGAATTCCAAAATATTTTATCATCTGCTTGACCCACACAATTGTAGATAAATTTAATGTTGTTGCTACATAATTTTCTTCTATTGTTGACTGAGAAATACAATTCTACTTCTTACTTGTCCAAGTAACGAGCCTATCTCTAAGAAATACTGCTCCTCCTAAGGTGCTCTTTTTATCATCAACACAACCTGCCCAATCTGCATCTGTGTATACATGAAGTTCTACATTTTCTGAATTAGGATACCATAAACCATAGTCTATAGTTCCTCTTAAATATCTGAAGATCCTCTTTACTACCATAAGATGACTTTGTTTAGGATCTGCTGCAAATCTTCCAACAATACCAACTGCATTGGAAATATCAGGTCTAGATTGAGTAAGATAGGTTAGTTTACCAATCATAGACTTATACAAGGTCATGTCTACTTCTATTGAATCATCTTCTTTTGAAAGCTTGCATCTTGTTATCATAGGGGTACTTACTGGCTTGCAATCATCCATCTTGAACTTTTTCAATATCTCTTTCACATACTTAGACTGATTAATGAAAATACCTTTGTCTGGCTGCTGCACACTCAGTCCCAAAAAGTACTTGATAGGTCCAATCATGCTCATTTCAAATTCGCTGTGCATCTCTTTAGCAAATTTTGCACTTAGCTTGTCATTACCACCAAAAATAATGTCATCAACAAATATAGCAACTAACAATAGTCCATCAAGTGTTTCTCTTATGAATAAATTACAATCTGTTGCTCCTTTCTTGAATCCAATCTTAGTCAAGTATCCATCAAGTCTTTCATACCATGCTCTAGGGGCTTGCTTAAGTCCATAGAGGGATTTTTTCAATCTGAATACCATATCAGGCCTGTCTTATAAGGTAAATCATTTTTAGATTTTAAATCTTCAATCTTTACCATCTTCTATTGATACCATTTTTGCAGTAGGTTGAAATTTCAGCATCTCTGAAACTTTCACTCACAAAATTCTTATTGTTCCTATCGCAAAGCTTCTTTCCTTAATATTTTAGATTTGAATTGAAAATAATATAATTTTGTATCCATGTCATGTGATCTATCATCTCATTAATTATTGGGCATGGAGTTTAGGAGGCTAGTTTTAGGGTTTTATCACTAGATGGAACTCCAAATTTTGCTAGAAATTTAGAGCTCCAATAATGCCTACAAATAAATTGAAATGATTTATAATCTATTTGTATACCATCATGAGAGACATGCACTAGTTGTTCATGATTACACATATTTCCTTTACATTGGCTTCTCATATTTGCTTGGTTAAAATCATTTGTTGAACTTACATCAAAAACTCCAAATGTGAAAGATTCCAAATCTGAAGAAGAAAAGTTCTCTAGAAAATTTTTATTTAATTCTTGATCATAGATGTTGTTGGTGTTCTTTTTCCCCAAAGGTCGGCTTGGCATTAGGATTGACAGGGCTAGTGTCACATTCACTCAACACTCCAAATCTGATAGGAAAAAGGGCCAACTGACAAGGATCAAAGAGAGATCCTTCTACACTTTGAGCTCCACATCACTCAAGCGGGTGTACCTCATCTGCACACTCATACAATTTGTGTCACACTACAGGCCTACAGGTAACTGACTGTGGAATGATTTTCAAACCCTTATAGGTATCCTGTACCTCAAATGAAACCAATATCTCATGCAATAGCCCTACTTGCATGGAGTGAGTATGAAAACCAGAGACCTACACTAACAACATGAAAGGGAAAGGGTGGGACTGAATGGAAATGATTTGAATGATGGGTTGAAGGGACCCCTGAGATACCCTAAGTCTCTCATAGACCAGTGCCTTATCCAATGGGCCACAGAGTCAAATACCCTATTGCAAATGACAGCTATGAAACAAGAAAATAATATACTCAATGTGTTGATGCCTAACATCAATCACACACCATGACCAAACCTCAATTTAGTTCCCACCTGTGCATTTAAATATGTTATTACCCATCAAAGGATTTTGACCCTCCCCTTAGAAGAGACCTATGAATAGACAATACATTAACCAGCATCCACTAGAAGACAAGCATGACCTATCCTTGATATTTCAGCTCATACATTCATGAATACTAACTGTGAACCAGTTATCTCTACGAAGACAACTCCACCCACAAGCTCTTAGGCAATGCAAGGTAGAAAAACCAAACATCCTTGATGCATGACTAATGAGTTCAGAATTCAAATGGAGATAGCTTGACAACAGTAAGAGTATATTAATTTCTCATACATAAGACAAGTCACTTACAATATGCATTATGTTCTTAGAACCAGCAAGGAAAGAAGAACACTCTATATGCAAAGAGAAGGAGAAAATCTATAGGAAAAGGACCCTTCACTAGAACCAGAAAGGAACTCTAAGCTGGAACCCCTACAAAGTCAAAATTTTGACAATTTATACCACTGGTTACCTTGGAATCCTAAACCAATAAGATTCAACAAGCTATGGGTAACCAAGGTTAAGATTTCAACTACCCAACCAATCAGAACCAATCAATAATTTACTTCAGGGGCGGGAAACACATCCAATCTAGGAAAGAGAAAATCCTGAACTGATCCTTAATTATGAAAGTCTTCTTTGCAAGTACAAAGGATCACAAAACTAGGCTCAAAAGGACATCCTACAACATGCCTTGAGCCACAACTGCAACGTACATGCTCTGCAAATGAGCACTAGACATCCTGGACCACATTGCAAACGGAAAACCAATCATTTCTCACCAAACAGGGTCGTTTCTGCATTGAATTCCATAAAAATGGTACCCTCTATCGCTGGAAACGCTCAAAAATTCAAATTTGAATCTCAATGGTTATTTCTTTGGTGCCTGCAGAGAAATGACGGCCAAAATTTAAACCTTTACCAACTTTAAAACGTAGCCATCCGATCAAATCTCCCTTTGCAGGCTTTATGACTTTCTTTAAAAGTGGTCCCAGTCAAACTTAGCGAATTGGTGACAAAGAACCTTCACCAATTCGTGAAACACTTTGCTCCTTTGCTAAATAATTTAGCGACTTCCCGACTACCATTCACCAAATCGCCAAACAAACTAGCGAATCACCTTTTTATGCACGAACGTGCGAACACATTGAATTTTATCGGCACCGCCAGATCTTTATCCACTCCACCAAACCTCAGACCCCACCTGGGCCCACTCGATGCCACATGTCATCATGCCATTCGCGATTCACGCCCAGTCACTAAAACTGGACCCATGCTCTGCAAGCCATAAAATGGATAGTGGGGGTATGATCTTATAGCTCTGACATATCTCACCAGATCATACCCTGTCCACACGATCTGCCAGCGTGTTAATCTCCTTCAAAACCTCAGGGCCCACTGACACAACCAATGAAATTATGCCATGATGGCCTGACCTATCACCAGACCCACAACCGAGCACCAAATGATAAAGAAGATCAGACGGCTGGCGTGTAATCTGATAAGCTCTGAAGATTCTATGTGTTTACACACCGGTTGTTGATCCTAAATCTTTCCCACCCTCTGACATCACACTAACAGGGAATATAATCAACGAATGGGGCATGATCTGAAAGGGATGGAATATTCTTTGAGATCATGCCCCGACCGTAGATTTGAAAGTCTTCGCTGCAGGCCCAACTGACAACAAATCCACCTCACTACCACGAACACATGTCAACCAATCGCATGATCACATAGCCAGAAACTGGGCTATGCGATCATGTGACAGCCAACCAAAGGCCACCACATCACCGCCAGTGGGACCACCAAACTGCATCACCGATGGGCCTCAGCATAAAAAGGTAACCGGTCGCATGGTCGCATGTCAGAAAACTCTGACATGCGATCATGCGACAACCAATCATTTCAAAGCCCATTTGAAGACTCGGGTTCACAGGACAGGTGGCAATCGGTCGCAACTTCGGAAGGAATAAACCTCGTGCAACTTTTCCATGCGAACAAGCGACAGCCACAGATTCTATCTAAACATTAACTGAACCAAGCAACTGTGAAGAACCGAAACCCACGCGGACAGGTGGCAAGCGGTCGCATGATTGCATGTCAGAAAAGTCTGACATGCAGCCATGCGACAACCAATCAGGAAGAGCCTGCAGACCTGGACCCACCATCCATTGCACTTGCGCAGTAAGGACCAACAAACAAGGAGTGCCGACAAAAGGGATAAATGTGAGGTCAAAAACATCCAGGGTTTTCGGTGAGGGATTGAAAACACACAGAGTTTTCAACATTGACACAAAGGTAAACAAGGATGCAAAAACATCGAGGGTTTTCATGCAAGCCAAAAAGGTCGAAAACATCATGGATTTTCAAAAACACTGTAGGTTTTCGACACTGTGGCAAATTTTGAAATTGTTTCCTACAGACCTTAGAACTTGAATAACTTTCTGGGTTTTGCAATTCAGCACGTGCAATTTGGACTGGAGCGAGGTGACACATTGAAGAGCACAAGGCTAAGGGCACACAACAAGAAACATCATGGATTTTCTATGCAAGATGAAACTGTGATTGCAGGCATGGCAAGATAGAATTACAAAACATTTGTAGGGAACAGGCCATTTTCAAAGAATTTTTGCTATGACTGGAAAATGGACTAACAAATGTCATCAAAGTTATGTTCCATAGTGGTTGTAACTGGGAAAGTCCAATTTCTTTGATTGAGTGAAAAGATCATCTACATCCCCAAAGGAACTGACTTCGTCAACATGTAGGTAATTAACTCCCATAATGTTAGAGGTGTAGGTTTCAATTACAGAAGATACTTGAGAATTTGTTTCATTAAAAACTGTTAAGTTTTGATAATAAGCTATAGGATACACTAGCTTCACCCCTTTTGTAACACAATTCTTTTGGAAAATCTCCTTTCTAGATTAAATTTATGATTCTGGACGAGCAATTCAGATTTTGGAACTTTTATGACACATTTACTTATGCATTTATTTCTAGATATGATTGTGTGCACAAATGTGTGATCACACTTCTATGAGTCTTTGTATGCGAGAGTGCTCAACAGTGAGTTCTCACAAAATGACCCATAGCTCTCTATCTAAGAAGAGCATGGTTTGAATGTGGCCCTCAGATCAGCCTATTTTACCCATGCAAATACAACTCAGAATGAGAGATTCGAGTTGATCTAAATGAAACTATTCTAAATGATTTGCCATGCAAACTAAGCTAAACTAATTTATTGAAAATGAAATTAAGCTATATGTAATGGATTTAAACTAAAATGATTTGCAATTAATCTAAAATGTAAATTAATCTAAAATGTGAATGTGCAAGTTGAAATGCTAAATGATTACAAGCTATGAAATTCTGCAGCATAAGTTCGATATCAAAATTCGGGATGATTGAATGAGCATGAGAGGTCTCCTTTTATAGGAAAAGTTGGATTCGAATGTGAAAGTAGAAGCAATGTGGGATAAATGAAAAAGAGGAAACAATCATCATTTTTAGAAGGTTTGTAATAAAATGGAATTACATTTTATTTTCTTTTATTTTTATTCAATTTGTTTCCTTTTTCATCACAGGAGATCTTTTGAGAGAATATTTCATTTATTTAATTTTAAAGAATAATATCTCTTTTAATTAAATAAGGTAATATTATATAATTTAGAAATGAATATTAATTCAATAAAATAAAACCATTTAATTAAAAGAGGATTTTAATTAAATAACATTATTTCATTCAAAGAATATTAATTTCAATTAAATAATATTATTTTATTTATTAAAAAGGGATATATTTCTTTTAATTAAAAATTGATGGGATATTCAAACTTTAGGGAAAATTGAAATATTTATGATTTGATCAATAAATTTGATTTGAATGTATGACAAATATTGATTCAGGAATTGATATTGGTAGATTAAATAAATGGGGCCCAAAGTCTAGGCGACCATTTTATGGTGCATACATTTGCCCCTCTTTGACTAATGTGTGATCGATTTGGGAACACATGTAGTCAAAGAAGAATTGAAATGTGAGATCGATCTGGGATCACAAAACAACTTAGATGTGTGTTCGACGGATGGGAACACATCAGGACAAACATAAAGTAAAGGTCTTTGAACATGAGGTCGATTTGGGATCATATCCAAAGTGAGAGATAAGAATCTCAATCAATGTTGCCCCAAGAGGAGCAATTGATAATTTGATAAAACTGAATCAAGGTTTGAAATTTGATAGGTACTGCCCCCTCGTGATCGAAATCGAAATGAGATAGAGGAGAAACAGTAAATTGATAAATTTGATCAAATCAAATGAAAGATAAGGTTCACAGCAAGAAAGATTATGCCCCAAGATTGAATTAGAAGAAAAGAAGTGGGGTGAATAGTGAATGGAAGATAGAAGTTTAGAAGAAATGGAAAGAAATGGAGAGAAGAAATAGAATCAATCAACTGTTTAAGATAGAGAATTTCGATTGAGATCACGAAAGAAAGTAAGGAAATGAAGATCAGATCGTGACCACAGTTGACTGAAAAATCCACAAGAAAGATGAGGAAAACTCTCTCAAACTCATAATGCAGCCTAAAAGTGCAAATGCTAACATGAAGCCTAAATAATGCAAGCTACATGAAAATGCAAAGATGTACTTGCATGGGTAACATAGGTATTTTGTGTTCATCATTCATTAGAGAATGTAAGAAAGCTTATTTTCATCACTAGGCCGTTATTATCGGACATCGGACAATCACACAACCATCACTAGTCACAAATGCAACTATGAAGATATGAATGTGATTTATATCGGTTTGGAATGTGGAAAGATTCTAACATGAGCATCAAAGACATAAAGGTCAAGATGACTACAATGTTAGCTTACCCAATTTAATTTAGCAAAACCATGCTCGCATCAAGGCATAAATGCCAGGAAAACCATGAGGACAGTTGTGCAAGAAACAGTCAAGGATGATGTCTCAAATATCCTAAGTGTGTCAAGGAGACAACAAAAAACACTCAAGAGGTTCAAGACAAACACCCACAAGCAGAAAGCAAATAAAAACATGCCCCATGCCCCAAGTCCTCTAGCTATGCATCACGGAGAGACCTATTTAGGCAAGGACACTCAACGAAAATCAATAACAGTCAGCACACAAAGAAAAGATCATGACATATCTCAGGCTGAAGTGTTTTAAAAAGTTTAAGTGTGTAAACTGATACTGAGTTTCGAGGGTAAAGGTCGAATGCTTGCTAATGGGTAAGATCACATGACCGAATTGGATAAGACCAAACTGATAAGTGTTGAGAAACACTCGATGTCGGGGGTTTTGTGTTGAAAAGCACAGTTGGGTTGGTGTTGAAAAACACCATTTGTGAGGTGTCCTAAAGACAGGCATATCCAAGAGACCAAAGCTAACACAATGATGCCCCCCCTAGACACAGACAAAGACTAATTCCAAACCAAGGCAACAAGGACAAGGCAAGATGGAGAATGGCTAAGTGTCGAGAGCGCATGCTAAGAAATAGGGGTGCAGAGGCCTCAAGTAGCGCCTATTTCTAGGTTTTCACCACTTGGAAGTTTTTTTTTTTTTATATATTTTTTTTTTTTTTTAGGACTTTTTATATTTTTTTTGTACTTTTGCTACCAAGGCGCCTGTTTCCAGGTTTTCACCGAGGCACATTTTCTATTTTTTTTTTGTATTTTTTGAATTTTTTATTTTTTTATATTTTTTTCAGGATCATATATCAATTTTTTGGATTTTTTCAGGACCATAATTATATACAAAGGATGCCCCCAGACAGAACGGGCATCAAGGATAGAACTTCTTCAGGTGCTGAACATTGATAGGCGTAGGGAGCTGCTCCCCCTCTTCAGTAGATAGTAGATATGCACCTGAACCAAAAGCTGCTGTGATAATATAGGGTCCAAGCCAGTTAGGTTCGAATTTGCCCTTTTGTTCTCTGTGTTGTTGGTTCTTAGGATTCTCTCGCAGGACAAGATCTCCTACTTGGAATTCTCTAGGGCGAACCTTTTTGTTGAATTCTTTGGACATCCGCTTTTGGTAGACCCTCATATGGTCAAATGAAGCTTTACGCTTTTCATCCAGAAGTTCTAATTCCTATAATCTCATGGCACGATAATCTTCATCTGTAATCAGACCTTTGAGAGAGACTCTCAGTGATGGAATCTCAACCTCTAAAGGTAACACTGCTTCAGTGCCATATGTGAGGGCAAAAGGAGTAGCCCCCGTTGGAGTACGAATACTCGTTCTATAGGCCCACAAGGCCGGATTTATCTGTAGGTGCCAGTCTCTACCATTCTTGTGAACTGTTCTGTGTAGAATCTTGAGAATGGTTTTATTTGAAGCCTCTGCCTGACCATTTCCTTGCGGGAAGTAAATGGAGGACCAATGTTGTTTTATCCTGAATCTTTGGCAGAGTTGTGTAAGGTCCTTGTTATTGAACTGACCTCCATTGTCAGTGATGATTTCAGATGGAACTCCATATCGACAGATGATATGGTTTAAGATGAATAGAGATACTGTCTTGCCTGAGGCAACAGAAAGTGGGACAGCCTCTACCCATTTTGTGAAATAGTCAGTAGCAGTGATAATGAATTTGTGCCCACCTGATGAGTTGGGATGAATCTGCCCAACAAGGTCAAAGGCCCATCGCTGAAATGGCCAGTGAGAGATAGAAGGAATTAACTCCCTACCTGGAGCATGTATCAGGTGTCCATGTTTCTGACATTTTTCACAAGATTTGGCAAATTTTATCGCGTCCATCTGCATTGTAGGCCAATAGTATCCCGCCCTAAGCAACCTTCTAGCCATGGAAAGACCATTAGAATGTCCCCCACATATGCCCTCGTGGATGTCAACTAGCGCTTGATCTGATTCCTCCTTTTCTAAACACCTAAAAAGTGTCCCATCTAGACCCCTCCTATACAAATCACCAGAGATGAGGGAATGGCGAGAGGCATTACGGATGAGGTTTCTTCTTTCAGACCGGTTGAAAGTGTCAGGGATGATGCCATCACAGAGATAGGAGTAAATGGCACCATAGCGGGAGGATTCATGGTTGATTATGGTACATATGACATGGCTTTCGGGTGAGTCAAATATGGGATAACGTAGCTCTTCCACTAGGAACTCATATCTGAACTCGTGTTCTGTTAACTGCAGAAGTGAAGCAAGGGTGGCCATAGCATCGGCCGCTTTATTCTCAGCTCTGGGGATTTGTTGAAAAGTGACAAAGGTAAAATACCGTCTTAATGAATCAACCATTTTTTTATAAGGTATCAACTTGTTATCTTTTGTTTGGTATTGCTCATTAACCTGATTAATGATTAGCTGAGAATCCCCATAGATATGTAGCTCTTTGATATTCCACTCTATAGCCATTTTGAGTCCATTTGTTAAAGCCTCATATTCAGCTATGTTGTTTGTGCATGGAAATAGTAACTTGTAGGATTTGGGAATAGTATACCCATGAGGAGAGACAAACAACACGCCAGCTCCAGAACCATTGTGCATGTAGGAACCATCAAAGAATAGCTTCCAGGATCTCTCAGTCATGTACATGAGATGTTCTTCTGGGAAGTTGACTTGAACCGGCATATTATCTTCAATTGGGAAGTTAGCCAGTTGATCTGCAATAGCCTGGCCTTTGATTGCCTTGCGTTCGATATACTCTATGTCAAATTCAGAAAGAATCATCATCCATTTAGCAAGTCTACCCGTGAGAGCAGCTTTACCGAGCAAGTATTTGAGGGGATCAATTTTTGCTATAAGATGAATGGTATGCGCAAGCATATAGTGTCGCAGCTTTTGAGAGGCAAACACTACTGCAAGGCAAGCTTTTTCAATACTTGTGTAATTGATCTCATAAGCCACTAGAGTGCGGCTAATATAGTATATGGCCCTTTCTTTCCCTTGTTCATCTAATTGAGCCAACAGTGCCCCCAATGAAGATTCAGTAGCTGAGACATACAAAATAAGGGGTTTTCCTGGAATGGGAGGCATTAAGATAGGAGGATGTGCCAAATATTCCTTAATCTGATCCATGCTTTTCTGGCAATCTTCATTCCAGACACATTGAACCCCTTTATGCAGATTTTTGTTAAAGGGTTGTGCCCTATCAGCTAATTGTGAAATAAACCTCCTTATGGATTGAAGGCGTCCTTGAAGACTCCTCATTTGACTGACATTTTTAGGGGGTGGCATGTTTATAATGGCCTGAACCTTTTCAGGGTCCACTTCTATCCCTTTAGCTGAAATGATGAACCCCAATAGTTTGCCAGAAGTAACACCAAATGCACACTTTTTTGGATTTAACCTCAGTTGAAATTGTTCCAGACGATCTAGAATTGCTTCTAAATCAGCCAGGTGTGTTCCTCTTTTCTTGGACTTAACGAGGGTGTCATCCACATAATCTTCCATATTTTTATGCATCATGTCATGGAAGATGGTTGTCATAGCTCTTTGATAAGTAGCTCCTGCATTTTTTAATCCAAAGGGCATGACGTTCCAACAGTAAGTACCCCATGCACATGTGAATGCAGTCTTTTCTTGATCCTCAGGAGCAATCTTGATCTGATTATACCCAGAAAAACCATCCATCAAAGAGTAGATCTCATAGCCCGCCGTCATGTCCACTATCATGTCTATGTTAGGAAGTGGAAAATCGTCCTTTGGGCATGCTCTATTAAGATCTCTAAAATCTGTGCAGATTCGGATGGATTTATCGTGTTTGGAAATAGGTACAATGTTGGAAATCCAGTCAGCATAGTCTACTGCTCTAATGAATCCTGCACCAAGGAGCTTTTCTAATTCAGCTTTTACTAAAAGAGCTATATGAGGGTGCATTTTTCGTAACTTTTGTTTGACTGGTTTCACACCCGGAGCTATGGACAAATGATGCATAATGAGATTAGTGTCCAACCCTGGCATGTCTGAATATGTCCATGCAAAATTAATTTGCTTCTTTTGGAGGAACTCAGTGTAGGCTTTCTTTTCTTGAGGTGATAAAGATTTAGCCAAGTGTACAAGTTTTGGAGCCTCTTCTGTGGCCAAATTAACAGCATCTGTAGGCTCCACCAATACTGATGATCTGTCATGAAAATAACTTGGGAGACTATCAAGTACCTCATTCGTAGGTGCCTCAGAGAGGTTTTCACCTTTGGATATGTCTTTTATTTTTACTTTTTTTGGTTCTGACACCGCCACATAGTGGTTTTCGCCATCAGAACTCTTATTCTTTTTTTCTTTTCTTTTTATCTTGTGACTAAGGTACTTGATGTCTGATTCTGTCATGCTGGTAGCTGGTTCACTGGTGGAAGAGACTATAGGTTCAACAGCATTTAGGTAGCAAGTGATCTCATAGTCATTGGAAAATGTCAAGAGTTGAGGCTCTTGATGACATTGAGACCAATCAATAAGGTTAGGATTAATGAGGGGTAGATTGATGTCTGGTTCAATATTAAGGATATAGGGGATGTCATCTCTGGTGACCGCAGAATCGGAGTCTGTCAAGTATCCCTCTAAGGTGTCTAAATCAAGATTCATCCCATCAAGTGAAGAATCATCTACTAATGCGACATGTGGGTTCGAATCTTCTAATCTAACACATGACTCATTAGCTACGTTGGGTTGAGTACTATAAGCATGAACAACATCCATATCCAAATCAACTGTTGCATCTGAGAGTGAATCCCATTCATACTCATTTGAGTCTGTGTCTGAATCCTTGCTAGGATGTTTACACCAGCTGGGTTTCCTAAGCCTCGAGGTAGAAGCCTGGACATCTTCGAGAGTCACACCTTCTCGGATGAAATTTTCAGCATGTCCTTCAGTAGTGATTTGGTGTGTACTGGTAGTCATATTTTCCGAATCTCCCCAAAGGAGATTTGTTGAAGGAACCCAATCATCTGTCATGTCTTGTTGATTGGTCAAGTCTGGTACATATTCTGTGTCAGCTTTGCTATCCCGCTTATCAGGAATGGGGATAGCGTGCTTGTTTTTCTTCATAAAGCCTAGGCCAACCGGTTTCTTAGACTTACGTCCAAAAAGATCATGATTAAGTGGTTCGGCTCTAGCATCTAATCTGTGGTTAAGAGGGCCATATCCTGGATAACCCATCTTTTTGACAAGAGTATATCCTCTCCCATAAGGCTTAGGAGAGGGGGAGAAATTTTCATTGTGCTGGTATTTCTCCTCTTTGTACATCCAATCTCGAATAGCTACTTCCTCTTTTTCATCTTGTATTGGTACTGAGGATTCAACAAATGTGTCAAATAGTGTCATCGCTGAAGAAGACAGTTTCATTTCCTGTGAAGGTTTTCCATATGACCGAGGGGAAATTGGCATCTTTGCAAAAGAGTCAAGTTGATACCCCCCCATGCCAAGGTCTACTGATTTAAATTTGTTTTGACAGTCTGTTAAAGTTTCTTGATAATCCTCTGCATCTCGATTAAGAGGGACATGAACATTAGCTGAGATTGAATTAATTGATAAAGTGTTATCCCCTGGTATGCAAACTTCAACTCCATTGTAGGGGAACTTAACACATTGGTGGTAGGTAGACGGCACTTCCTGCATGTCATGAATCCATGGTCTACCTAGTAAAATATTGTATGCAAGGGGTCCAGTATCAACAATTTGGAACAAGATGTCTTTTTCAACTGGGCCAATCCTGACAGGAAGGACAGCTAACCCCTTGGAACTTCGTTCTGCCTCATCATAGGCCTTTATAGTGATCTTCTTTTTACTGTCGATCACCTCCTCTGAATAGCCCAAGGTTTTTAACAAACTTAATGTACAAATATTTAGCCCAGCACCCCCATCTATCAACACGCGCCTGACACGAGTTTTATGAATCATTACTTCAATGTGAAGGGCGAGATTGTGTGGGTGGCTTAGGGATTTGTCATCATCTTCTGAGAAAGAGAGGTAATGTGGGATGGAAATGTGGTTAACCATGCCTTGAAATTGGTCTGTATCTATGTCGTTAGGGACATTTGCTGTGCGCAAAGCATCCTCAAGGATCTGCTTATGTCTAGGGGACAACTCTAGAAGCTCCAGTATTGATATTTGCGCTGGAGTTTTTTGTAGCTGATCTACAAGATTATAGTTTGGTTTGGGAGCAATGGTGGACTTAGTGACATTCTTGGATGCCACTTGCTTGGGTTTATTGGATGGACCTGAATTAGGACCTCTAAGAATGATAGGACCTTGACTCCTAGTAACAGCATTCAGGGCTTGGGAAGATGACCTAGAATGAGGACCTCTCAGCACCACAACAGGTTCTTTGTCAAAGATAGGGGGAGAGTCATAACCATGTGGGTCCTTACTCCTCATCATGTTAACACTTGGCTCCACAACTTCAAGCATGTTTATCACATTTTCTGTCGCTGTATACGTGTAGTTGATAGTAGCCTTGCCATCCTTTTGTTTAGAGGTTTCCCCCTTGTCATACTTAGGCAATGGTTCTTTAAATGCTTTGTGATCAGCATTGGTATTTAGTCCATCCACCTTAAGTTTTCCACTCTCAATGAGGTCTTGGATAATGTGCTTGAGTTTCCAACAATTTTCAATGGTATGCCCAATGCCATTATGAAATATGCAGAAAGCCTTCTCATCCCACCAATGTGGCTTAATGTCAGGGATGTAATGTTTTGCTGGATCTTGTGGATGCACAAGATTATTGGCAATGAGCGTTTTGAAAACATCCTTGTAAGAATCACCAAGCTTGGCAAATTGACATTTTTCCTTTTTAGGCTTCTCTTGATACCGTGGCTTGCTCTCTTGTTGAGGAGGTGCATTGAGCTTCATAGCTTGAACTGCACTGGACAAGTGAAGAACGGCTTGATCTTTAGGTTGGGGAGCGTCTACAACTCCGTCATTGACAACTTGTTTGTTTTTGTTCCAGTAGGTGTTCTTCCCTTTATCCTTGTTGTTGTGCTGACCATTGTTGCCATTGTTGCTATGTTTGGTCAAAATGCCTTGTTCTTTGAGAACATCTTCAATTCGACATGCAGTTTCAATCATGGTATCGAAGGAATTGAAGACTATCTTTTTGATCTCATATCTCATTTCAGGCACCAAGTTATTAACAAGGATGTCAATCTTTTCATCCTCATGGATGGTCCTAGGATACTGAGAGCACTTTCTCCTCCACCTTTGCAAGAAGGTAACAAAGGGTTCTCCCTGATTTTGTTTCAAGTTGCATAGGTCCAACATAGTAACTGATCTTGATAGATTGTACGAGAAGTGTTGGACAAATCTATGAACAAGTTCTCTAAAAGTCTTGACAGGGGGAGTGATGTTGGTGAACCATTCCATTGCTTGTCCTTTAAGACTTCTAGGGAACAACCTCATCAAATAGGAATCATCCTGATGGAATTCAAAGCTCATGGTATAGAATTGACGCACATGGTCATGTGGGTCACCACTACCGTCATATTTATCATATTGTGGGAATTCCACCCTCTTTGGAAAATCTTTCATACTCACACTTTTGTCAAATGGATTAGGACAAATAGAGTCTAGTGAGAATGAGCTCTTAGGTTGCATCATTTTTTCCATCATGTGCTTCATTTGACGGATTTCTTCCTCTTGAGAGGGACTTTGTTTTTGTATCTTGTTGTCTACATCAAAGTCATAAGGGACTCTGGCACCCTTGTTGATTAGACTTTCCAAGAACTTATCTTTGTTTTGTTCCAAATACCTATCTACATACTGTTGGAAAATAGGCTCTTGTTGCATTCGCATAAAGTCTTGAGTATCAAGGTCATAATGTGAGCTACCACCTCCGTGTTGGGAACCATGATGTGCATGTTGGGAGTGTGGTCTTGAGTTTCTAGGAGGGGTTTGCCTCCTATAGTGAGCATACTGAGAGGCCCTTCTTCCTCTAGGACTAGGAGATCTAGAAGGGGTTCGTGACCGCCTTCTACTTCGTGGTGTTCTAGAAGGGGTGGAGGGAGGAGAATTATTTCCACTGTTAGCACCCCTGTTTTTGAATTGAGTGTTTAATTGTTGGGCTAACAGCCTATCTTGCTCCTCTTGGAATGCTTTTCTCTCTATGTCCAACAAGGCTCGTTGTTCCTCTTCGAGAAGCCTAAGTTTTTCCTCTTTTGCAGCTCGTTCATTTTGTGCAACTTGTTTTTCCTTCTCAATTCTTTTTAGCCTCTCACTTGTATGCCTTGAGGCTGTTCGGAGTGGAGAGTTTGGTCTTGAATGTTTGTACAAATCATTGGTATACGTTGCATTGACATGAGCATCACCAGGTTCATTGTCTTGGTCTTCATGTTGTGACCATTGGTCTGGGTGAGCTCGTCTCTCATGCCTGTCAGCTCGTTGATGTGCATCTAGGTACCTAGTGCTGATGGGGGGTGAACTAGGTTGAGCATCATGAGAGGAATTACCAAACAAAATCTTGTCTCTGTGTCTTTCATAGATATCATCAAGGGTTTGATCCATAGCTTCCCTCTCCCGTCGAGTCATGGTATAACTCATATCCATACCTGAATGTGAAGGTGCTGAGGGGGTACTCAAATCACTAAAATGGCTCTTTGGGTCAAACCAGGTGTCAGACTTACTCCTAGGTGACTGGTCAAATATTGGTTCCTTTTCCTTTCTCTTTTGACGAGTTTGAACTGGGGGTAGTTGGTTGAAGACTATCTGGGGTCGCTTTCCTTGGCTCACTTGATATCTTGTTGTTACTGACATGAAAGGGAGAGTTCAGGCAAATAGACAATTCTAAGAAACGTCAATACCAAACTAGGATAGTGAAAGTTTTCTCTTGTCCAAGAGAGATGGTGAAAAGAAGTATTTGTAGATAAGTGCAAACCAACACTGCCACAGAGGTGCTCAATTCCTTTTGGGTGAATACCCTAGCGCGTATGGATCAGGAGGATGACTTTGCACAAAGTGTATTTGAGTTTGATTGTATGAAAATGAGTGGACAAAGAGACTACTAACACTCTCCAAGTGTGTTATCAAAAGAGTCTAAAAATTTATCTATTTGACATAAACGATTCCTAACTTGCCAATCTCAAGCAAAATTGCTTATGAGATCAAGGATTACTATCTCAAAAAGGTCAAAGACACAAGGACCCTAAATACAGGACAAGTCAATCTTCTGGCTCAAGGTTGATGTAATGACGATTTACTCGGAATTGATAAGCAAACTGTTTAATTCTTGCGTTATGGGCAATGTTCTCAAGTCTGGTTTGCTGTTTCTCTTCGGCTTGGGTTGCTTGGATGGTGGATTGATAGCTCTTGAGGTTTCTTTTGGCAACTTTTTGCTCTTGGTAAACTTTTGATTTGGGTAACTTTGCTTTGGGATGCTTGAGTTGATTGGGCATCACTTGGAAAAGGCTTTGCACCTTAGTAGTCTAAAATCAGAAAACTTGAGTGAAAACAGGCTTCTAGGGCAAGGTAAGTCACTGATTTTATGACCAAATATGTTAAAAAGGCTTATGAAACACCTGAAACTGGGCATGCAACAAAATGATCTCAGGCAATAATATTCAGGCAAGCCGTGCGATGCTTGTTCTGGTGAAGGCAAGCGACACTGTTACCAGATTATGTCCGTGGGTTGCAAATTTTGGTGTTTTTGAGTTGTTTTAAGCACATGTGAAGCAAGCAGCAGTCATTAACAGACCTATCAAGGACAAAGCAACTTGATAGTATTAGGGGAGTCTTGTTTGAAGATGTTTTGGACAATGTTTAAGACTCAAAATAAAAAACAAGCACATAGTTATCCCTACCAAAGAAAATGGTGAGAAGTCAAAATCTTTGCCCCATTGCTTATGTGCATACGTGCACCTCACACAGCCGTGTCACCCCCTAGAGGGCGCCTGTGTTTTTGGTGTTTCCAAGGACTCAACAGTGTACGTTCAAAGGTTACCCTTGTAGCAGGGGCCAGTGTCGCAACCGCCTCCAAACGTCCAGGTGTATGCCTATGATGGGAATCTGTGTATGATAAACATACGGAGAGATTCTTCCCCCTCCTTGTGCAAAGATTATGACTCCTTTCGGAGATGAACTGGGTAGGCCACTAACTAAGAGGTTTTTACTTGGCTTCCGTTCACAATAACCTTCAGTGCCTCTGATACAGAGCTGGGGCCTCGCAGCCACACCAACACCTGAAAGTCACACACCCCCGCAAGCAGGGCTCGGAGCGGCGCCGCTCAGTGCAACAAACAGAGCCTTTCCATGATGATAGTCAAAGTCATGAAAAGGAAGTTACTATGGTTTTGGAGTCTTTAGACTCAACAAAACTTGCTTTATTATAGTGAGGTGGAATCACCGGCAATAGGTGTGTACTCACTTGGGTCGTTCTCGGAGGTTCAACTTCCGGCAGGCCCTCTAAAGGTGACTCAGGACTTGGCTCAGATTCGGGTTTCTGATTTTCTGATTCTCCCAAAGGGAGAAGAGCATACTTCTCTAGCCCGTTTCTTTACCCAGACACACAAGACAAACTTAATCACCGAGTTAGTTTCACTCCACCAAATCCACACGCTTTTGGGTTTCTGGTTCTCTCTCAAGGAGAGAAGAGCATAATCCCCTGGCGAATAGAAATGCTAAAGATTCGCTAACTTTCTCCGCTTCCCTACGGATTCGTCATATTAGTAAGATCATTAGAATTCTAGGTTCATTCATGGTCATCACCTCCATGTAATGAAGAGCCAAAATTCCTACTCACTATCGAAATCCACAAGAAATTTTAACGGAGCCCTAATTAAACTATGTGAATAAAGCAGGAAAGCAAACACAATGTTTTAATGATCTTCGGCAAACGTCCTGCATTCACACCATTAGTATGTTTTTTTTATGTCTTTGTCAAATCGTCCTGCAGAAAACTGTTATGCTGCAGAAAACAAAATTATTTTATGCAACAGAAAACAGAAAACTTGTTAGGAAAATGAAACTGTAAAACAGAAAGCAGGAAATTTTAGTTCACTGCCCCAGAATCTCGCGCGAGGAAGTACCTTGAGCGCGCGAGAAAACACAGGGTCCGCGTGAGAAAACAACAGTCCCGCGCGAGGAAACGCCAGTCCCACGCGAGAAAACACACAGTATCGCGCGAGAAAACACAGAACCAGGGGCGAAATTTTGTACAGTCTCGCGCGAAGAAACGCTATAGGAGCAGAATCTCGCGCGGATATCTCTGTACTCTCGCGCGAAAATCTGTACACAGACAGTACGGACTCGCAAAAAAAAAAAGATTTTGTTGTTTAGAGAACCTGTAAAAATTTTCCTGAAAACCTGTAAAAAAACAAAAAAAGGCCAAATTTTTTTTTTTTTTCTTTTTTGCAGGCAAAAAAGAAACAAAAAATAACGTCCTGTAGAGTATACCAGGACCCTTGAAACCCTTAGCCTCAGAGCTAGATAATTAATGAAAATGAAAGGAAACCCGTTTTCAGGGCCCCACGGTGGGCGCCAAAAATGTGTGCACAGATGTGTGATCACACTTCTATGAGTCTTTGTATGCGAGAGTGCTCAACAATGAGTTCTCACAAAATGACCCATAGCTCTCTATCTAAGAAGAGCATGGTTTGAATGTGGCCCTCAGATCAGCCTATTTTACCCATGCAAATACAACTCAGAATGAGAGATTCGAGTTGATCTAAATGAAACTATTCTAAATGATTTGCCATGCAAACTAAGCTAAACTAATTTATTGAAAATGAAATTAAGCTATATGTAATGGATTTAAACTAAAATGATTTGCAATTAATCTAAAATGTAAATTAATCTAAAATGTGAATGTGCAAGTTGAAATGCTAAATGATTACAAGCTATGAAATTCTGCAGCATAAGTTCGATATCAAAATTCGGGATGATTGAATGAGCATGAGAGGTCTCCTTTTATAGGAAAAGTTGGATTCGAATGTGAAAGTAGAAGCAATGTGGGATAAATGAAAAAGAGGAAACAATCATCATTTTTAGAAGGTTTGTAATAAAATGGAATTACATTTTATTTTCTTTTATTTTTATTCAATTTGTTTCCTTTTTCATCACAGGAGATCTTTTGAGAGAATATTTCATTTATTTAATTTTAAAGAATAATATCTCTTTTAATTAAATAAGGTAATATTATATAATTTAGAAATGAATATTAATTCAATAAAATAAAACCATTTAATTAAAAGAGGATTTTAATTAAATAACATTATTTCATTCAAAGAATATTAATTTCAATTAAATAATATTATTTTATTTATTAAAAAGGGATATATTTCTTTTAATTAAAAATTGATGGGATATTCAAACTTTAGGGAAAATTGAAATATTTATGATTTGATCAATAAATTTGATTTGAATGTATGACAAATATTGATTCAGGAATTGATATTGGTAGATTAAATAAATGGGGCCCAAAGTCTAGGCGACCATTTTATGGTGCATACAATGATTATATTGTCTTCTATTTCAATAGATTATTTTTGTGCATCTTCCATAATTTACACTTTTTTATGTTTCAACAAGAATTTAACTTTAGAATGTAATGCAATGATGAATACACAAAATTGATTATTTTTAGTTGGTTGATAATATTGAGGAATCTTTCTAAAAGATCGATTGAATCTTTCGCTAAAATCTCTTATAGGCTCATCCTCTTTCTTTTGCAATTGAAAGAAATTGAAAAGCAATTCATATGTATCAACTTCATGTTTAAATCTTCCAAGGAACATTTCCTTCAAGCTATTCCATTTGGTAATGCATTCTTACTCCAAATTCTAAAACCATTATGTAGTGCTTCTAATGAGGATTTCAACAAACAACCACACAAACACATATTCTTCTTGAACTCCAAGGATTCCACAGGCAATGAGTAAATGCTTTGATATTGTCATTAGGATCTTGTGTCTTATCTCCAAAAAAATTTGGGAAATATTTTATTGATCTTTTGGGCAAGGTTATGTATTGGGGCAAAGCCAAAGGTCCAATATGAGTTCCCCATGGCTAGGTTGCAATCAAAGTCATAACATACACTAGAATTATTCTACCAAAGAGATCCTCTTAATGAAACAAAAAGTCTCCAACCTCTGTCCTAGGGGAGGTACCCTCAAATTTATGAGAGAACAAAACACCAACCTTTCATCCCCAATAGAGTTGCCAAAAATGTCATTTGTATATTTTACCTTCCCAAAATAACTTTGGAAATGAATCACTATTATCGAGATGGAAGACAACTAGAAACTAACAGTTGGAGTGTTGACTCGAATGCTGGTGAGTAAACTGAGGTTCAAATGCATCTGGCTAACTAGCCACCTTTCATGTTGCTCCTGCTACCACCTCTGCTTATATTGCTATTGGTAGTGCTAATTCCAAAGCGAGATCTAGTTTATGGAAGCTCCAGTTTAAGCACTTGATTCAGAGCCATTTGATGATGCAAGTGATTCATAACCCATTGATCCAATTGATCTCCATTGAATGAATGATCTTCCTCTAAATTTTAGAGGTACAACTCCATCTTATAATGTAATTTTGGTTTTCAGGGTATGCTTTTAACTAGAAAATAGGAAAGATAAACTAACATCTGAGTATAGCCATGTTCTAGATGCGATTATGGTTCTATAATAAAGACAAGAGAACAACGATAAGTGATAAAAGGTCCACTTAATCAACATCCATGATAAGTGATAATTAGGAAAAATAAATAACAATACCCTTTTAGATGATATGAATAATTTATGACTCAAAGTTCATATAACAAACACATCCATGATATAGTGTAACATATGAAAGAATCCAAAAATGATTGCAAATCACAAAGTATATGACAACCCAAAAGAAATGTAAAGAATGCAAATCTTCAAAAAATCTCCATTGCTTCCTAGACAAAATTAGAGAGTACAAATATTCTACATCAAGAAATATGTTCCTCATAAAAACACACTACTCTCCTCCATTTACAACATTAAGATCATAAAACTATCTCTTCCTTCTAAGTATAGGCTCTGGAATTTGGAATTAGTTTCTCTCCCTCATTATGTTCTTTGGTTACATTCTTAAACACCTTGCCAGTAACTTTTTAGTTTATATAAATGAATCATGGGAACTATTTATATTGAGTTGCCATATCATTCGGAGTATGATATAAGTTTGAATGAGTTAAAGAAGAAGAGGAAGTAAAATGTTGTGAAGTTGAAGAACTGAATTGGGCAACTAATACAAATTAGACAATGTTAAGGTTATGATGATATAATTATTTTCTACCAAACATGTGATTATATCAAGTCGGTAAAGAAGATTAGTCAAGTCGGTAAGCAAAACAGTTTGGTTACCAAGCAGGAAAAAGTCATTTGGTAAAAGAAAAGTAAGTTTTGATAAAGAGAAAGGAAGTCAAGACACCAAGTAGAAGGTCTCAGTTACCGGGCGAAGTTAACCAAAATTCAATTGAGGAAAAAGAGTTAACCATTGAGCAAGGAACTTAAATTTAATACAAGGATCATAACGACAGTTAATGATGAGCTATGATGAGCTGGAAGATTATAATGATGAAGAGGAGTTAAATAATAAGATCTACAATCAGGAAAATTCAAGGTGATGATCTATGAGATCTAAGCGGCAAAAAGAAAAGGTACAAGTTCCAAGAAAGTTCAAGTTCTGAGGTGATGATAAAATGTTTTACCGAGATCTAAATTCATTGAATTAGCTTGTGAGGATTATCTAACGACTGAGATTAATCAAAGGAAAATGTAATAAAGAAGATTAAGAGGCAAAACAAATTTTATATAAAAGATGAAATTGTATGAAGAAAAGGTTGGCAAGTTGAAGGGTTGATGAGTCACTGACTGATATAGTGAAGAAGGAAAAGTTTGAATTCCGAGTCAGAAAGCTAAGATTGATGAAGCATTAAAGCCAGTGGAAAGTGAAGGATTGAAGTGAAGATAAAGAGCACACAAGGGATCTAATTATGCAAGAGATAGTTGCATATTTACAGGCCAATTTATTCATTATTTCTTATTAACTTTTGCTACAAAAAAATATCTTAACCGAGTGGACCTAACAACCTTATTATAAATCCTTGCAAGAGGTAACATTCTAGAAGAGTATTTGAAGACCTTTAACTAGACCACTCCTAACAAGGTGAAGATCCTAATAGATATGAGGCAAATCCCCTAACAGGGTCACATTTAACAATGTGTATTGTAATCTTTAACTAGATTGGCTTTTAACCGAACATACTTTAGAAGAGTATTTCTTTAGTGTGTGACAATTCCCACTGTAGTTTTTCCCAAATTGATTTTTCATGTTAAATATTGGTGTTATATATGTTGAATGTTTACTGTGAATGTTATTGTTGATTGATAAAGTTAATTTACTATTATTGGTTAATAGTGAACTGTGTCTGATCAAGTTGACACTGAGTCGAATTAGAGAAATTTTTTAAGGTACAAAGAATCAAGTATTATTGATTCACCCCCCTCTCCGTAATCCAACAAATGAGTGAAGTAGTAGAGTGGCCCATACCTAGTCCTCCTCCATTGTACTCAATGTCATCAAATGGTTTAAATGCAGGGAGATGAATTTCACACCCTTTGGAAAACACTATGCCTCCATCATCGCTTCTTTGAAGGATTTACCTCTAGACTCCCAATACTAGGATAACATAAATGACCGCTACCCACTAACTCATTTCCCATTAATACTGATAACCCTCTCTTTGTACAATAAATGCCCCTTTAATGCCAGGGACAAGGAAGGACACCCCTCGCTTGAACAAGTGACTTCTCACACACACGTGGATGACCCCTCAAAACTTAGCAAAAAAACTCAAAAAGTTGTAGAGCCCTCTAGGAAAGTTCTCACTATCAATCCACATTTTTATCTTGAATCTTAGGTCCATTATTTTTTCCTGTCCTAGTTGCTTGAGTGTTTCTTTTTTGCATTCTAAAATTTTATTGTTTGTATTTTTTAACTTCCAATAGAAACATTGAGTATAATATCTTTTGAAGAACCCCATTAACATGTAATGCATTATATAAAAATTATGACTACTCTTTTAACATGTAACACTTTATATAAAAAATGTTATTCTAGAATAATATGATCTCAAATTCATTGATCAAGAAAATGTGATAAACATTTTAAATAAAAAGTTAATAGAAAAAATAGAAAACTAAATAAAAATATATATGAAATGTAGAAACTTTTTTGTTTCCTAATAAAATTAAGAATTTTAAAAATATTTAAAATATAACGTAAAGAAAAAATAATTTAAATGTGTGTAAATAAATTCATTAAAATAAATTGGTATTTTTACATAAATCAACAAGCATTATTTAGTTATTTAGATTAAACAAAAAAACATGTTGAATTAAGGTAATTTTTCATCTCCATCCTCTATATACATATTTTCCTACCATATTTTTTTAAGTAAATAATTTTCACTAAGCTAAAAGACTAATTTTAAACTAGTTTTCTGTTATTTTTTAAATGTAACTAATCATTTAAAAATAAAAACTAAATAATATTTACTTATAGTTTTCTAAATAAATATAACTAAATATTTATTTATTTAAAAGAAAAATATTTTTTCTCATGGGGTTCTAATATTTTTCCAAATTAATAAATTGGATTATTGTGCAATCATGCATGTTAGGACGTATAAGACATGATAGTACAACTAATTGGATAGGGAGGCTATGGTGATGACAATGAGGCATGAGCAATGGTAAATGTTGGATGTGATTTAGTTGGCTAGAGAGCCAGTGCCTTGACCAGCGTCAGTATAAACACTACTAACAATAGGGGATAGGGTACAAGTACATCCTGGACCCAAAAAAATAAACTCACGAGTTTGCAAAAAACTTATACAATGCGAATTAAATTTTCTGCAATTTAAAAAAAAATAACTTACTAGTAATTATCATTTTAAAAAATAAAATTCTACGCAATTACATAGGTAGAGTCGTACGACTTGCCTGCTAATTTTTTTTCTTTGAAATTAACTTTGTCCAAATTTGATGATTTGATAGGCGATTCTGGGGCAAGGTCAATTTTGGTCCAAAGTTCTCAAAAAATGCAGAATGCTCTTGGGGTTTGGAAACCACCTCTAGACTTCAAATGGTTGTAGATTTGGTCTCCAGTATCAGAGTTGAGAAAAACAAAAAGTAATTTTGATTGATAACAACCTTCTAGACTCAATAGTGACCTCGACTTGACTCAACAAGCTCTTATTGTGACCATTAAAAAAAACACAAAACAACCCCAAAACGCACCAAAATTATCTCAAAAGACTATCTAATGACACTCTATGAGCTCTGATACCATGTAAAATTTGGCTATGAAGGTAGCCACCTAAGCTCTAAAAGCCAAATGAAAAGCACAACACGAGAGAAATAATATGACAAGAATAAACTATATTCTTGGCAAGAATGCAATACAAAAATTGATAGTACATATGAGACCCTTTAGTTAAATAGACCAAGGTACAAACGTTGGAGTGAATGAGACAATGACAGGTGTCATTGTTTCATTACATGATAATCAAGAGACAACTTATCACCCACTTAAGGCGGAGTCACATGTCCACCAGAGGTGGATCATCTTACACAGTATAATATTCCATTCGTAATAGGTGGATATGATAAAATAATAATGTGATAAATCCACCTAAAGTGGAAATGCTCCAATTACTTGTCGTAAGGGAAATCTGCACAAGCTCGAGAAAGAAAGATTAGTAGCACCAGATTATAAATATAACAAGAATACTAATAATCATTAAACCCTACAAATAATAGAAGACAAGCATAAAGGAAAGAAGCTAAAAATAAGATATTTAAATTAGCACACAACTATTCTAAACCTTGCCTATTTACTTCCATTGCTTCTCTACACTTTGTTAGGATTTGAATGGATAGCACTCAATATTGATTCCTGCAACATCCCGACTGAGAGATTCGAGAAAAATATGAAATGATTACTTGGTTGCTAAAATGATGAAATAAAACTTGCATAAATTAGATGAATTCAAAATTTGGATCCGGGTGACCCCACAATAGTGGGTTACACTTTTTTAGACATGTTGATTTTTGTTGAAATAACACATTTTTAATAAAATTTGATGATTTAAGCCTTGAGAGGTTCCATTTGAAAGAATTAATTACAAATGGTTAGCTCAAAGCCTCTTAGATTAAAAAAACATATTGATATAACATCTATACTCCTCATTCATACCTACAATGGAATCTCCTTCGCACCTATTAAAATGCTGACAAAAAATCACTTCGACTTTATCTTTTGGCAAATCAAATCAATCCATTTGAAAAACCTATCTATGTAGTAAGGTACTACTAAGAAAAATATTTCAAATAATTAGAATGTTAATATATATTAAGTTTATTATGACTTTGTATTTTTAGTTTTACTAAACATAGATATTTTACCGTATGTCTACCTCTATGTCTAACGCTTATGGAAAAATAGTAAATGCGGAAAAAAAAAATTTAAAAAATATCTATGCCCTAGGTATTGAAGTTCTCTTTCTATCAAAAAAAAAAGAAATTGGACAAATACACAACAAGTTATAAGCTATGTAGTCAAGGTATGTAAAAATTATGGTTTAGTCAACTTAAAACATTAATAAAATATACAATAATCATGATAATGTTGTCAAAAAATTGCATGCCCTCCTTATGGATGTTAGAAAACTAAATTCTAAAGAAGCACATTGATATCTATTTTAGAAAAAAAGTTATGCTCTATGAAAACAATGTAACTCTTTGAAAATGACATTTTTAGCAACATACTAGTTTTCGTGGGAGAAAAAAAAAAACCATCCAAATTAATTCAAAAATAAAAGTAAAAAATATATTTAGAATCTAGACAAAAAATCCTAAAAGACTCTAATTTAATTCATCTTTTTATTTCAAATGATTTAACAATAATATGCATCCGAATCTGATTTTTTTTTCAAAATGTAGAGTTCAGTGTCTGTTCAGGCAAAAAACTCTAACCCACTATTGTGGGTTCAACCATCCTTCAAATGGGTTTGAAGGTAGGTTTATATAGATATTTGAGGCTGGATGGACGATCGAGATTAATTCGATAAAATCATAATCGGTGGTTGAGATAGTTAGAGACTGATCAAATTTGGGAAACTTCTAGAGATAGCAAGATTCATTTCCATTTTGAACTCAAATGTGATGAGTTGATTTAGGAAAATGAAGAGAAGATGAAATTTTAGAAGATTTTTCTGATTTCAAAGATAAGAGTTTCCAAAATGCATTTTTGAGAAAAGATTGATTTTTTTTATTTTGGAAGGATTTTTGCATTTTTGAGATTTTAAATGAACTCATAAAATCAATTTTTCTAATTTTTTGAAAGATTTTGGATTTAAATCCAATTAAAATTTTGAATTTTAGAGGAAGATGAAATTAATATGTTATTAATTGGAATGAAATTAGAAATGAGATGAAATTAAGATCAAAAAATGAAATGAAATGAAATTTTAGAAATTAATTTAATTTATAGAAATTAATTTAATTAGCACAATTAATTAGTTAATTTAAATAATTTAGAATAACTATTTAAATTGTGGCACTATAGAAATTGAATTTAATTAAATGACAAAGACCACTTAATCAAAGGTCGATTAATTAAATAATATTATTTAATCAATATTAGGGAAATGATAAAATGATGAAAATATTAGGTTAAATAAGGAATTATAAGAATAAAGATGATTAATTATATAATTAAAGAACTATTTAATTAATAGAGGAACAATTAGTAATTAGTGAATGCTCACAAGCATGGGACAATCTTGGGTGTCTACACTACTCCTATGTAATTCCCTATGTAAGCTTCAACAATGTGTTATTAGTACCTAGTTAAGAAATAACCAAGGTTAAATACCTTAATTACGCCAACATTGATGAGCAATATATTTGGCATCTAGTATCATTTTTGCATCCTTTAGGAAGTTATTCCAAACTCCAAGTTTAGCAACTCATTCAATTTTATATTTGCATAAAATAGGATTAATCTTATCTCCTTGAATTGTTGACTTGACAAGTGTTGGGGTAATATTTTGGAACAATTTTTTTAGGCCTCTAATAATTTCATACCATCATCACCATCAAATATAACTGGTAATCAAAATTCTGTTGATTTGTTGACGTTATTCATTTTTTTATTGAGTGTCATGTCAAGCTTGCTTAGCTACCCCAAGCAACTTCAACTTTGTTAGATTTACATAATATTCAATGATTTGTGACATCCTTGATTATTTGATATTGTTGTATCCCAACTTCTTTAGCCCATTTCAAATCTTCTTTCAACCAATTTATTCTAAACATCAAGTGATTCCTATCATATTCAAACAAGCTAGTTAAAGAGGACGATGACCTTACAAGTTCCTCTATATTGAGTTGAGGAAATGTGCTACCACATACTTCACCTTGCTATATCCATGTAACAACTTGGTGTTTCGCTTGCAACTTATTTTAATCAACTTGTAGTTTTTTGTTATTTCTTTACTAAACAAGGCAATGTTGAGTGAAACCAATGTCCCCTTTAATCTCTTGAAGATTATCATTTTGTCTAGATCACCAAGGTCTTGAGCTACATGTGGCTTTTGGTGTTTTTAAGCAAGGACCTGAGTCACCAATGTATCATATTTTGGGTTGAAACTAGATCCAAAATAGAAATCATTTACCCATTCTTTGTCTTCTCAAACATCAATTTTAATATCCTACATGCCTATTGCATTGTACCTAGTACAGTGAAAAATGAAATGTCTGATCCGAATAATAGAAAAACCCCATTTTACTTCGCCGACCTCCTTCCTCTCTTAGGGATCATGTGTGTAATTTATCAATGTCAATTCTCTCTAGATGCTTTGAGTCACATCATAATGATTACATCTTTCTCTTTGTTAGTTCTCACCATTTGAGCCACCTTTATTTTGTATAGTAACATCTTAAATTCATTAGATCTAACAAATTTTTTACATGAGTGAAAATTTTCACAAGCTAAGGCCCTTACATCCTTTATTGCTCTCACTTTCACCAACATTCAATAAAGTTCTTCCTTGTGGGATAACTATCATTATTTCTTTTGAAGATGAAGTAACAACTTGTCTAATCTAATATTCACTAGAACAACGCTTACCACCCTCTTTTGTAACATCATAATCTACAAAAGGCCAAATATTTCCTACTTTTAACATTTCCATAGGTAATTAGTCACAAAAAATTGATGTTGAAGATCATTTCTAAATTGAAATAGTTGACTACTGCACTTCTTGCAAGTCAAATTCCATAAGGCCTGGCTTTGGACGATTCTGCGAGGCATTATTTCTTTAATATCAACATTCTTGAGAATTATCTTCATTCTTTCTATTGGATCCTTGATATTCCATAATGCTACATTATAGCGACCATCATTAAATGCTCTTCTCCTTTGGGCTAATATATCTTGCCACTTCTTTTGACATCATTTTATTCCTTTGTGAGGTAACTTTTGATCAAATATTCTTTGATCCTATTAATGCTTATACCTCTATCTTCTTACAACCTTCATATTTCCAGTTAAGTGTTGGTGATCATATTTCTTACCTTAAGCAAAGTGTAACTTATAATCCAACAATTTGGAGTCTAAAAGATCCAAACCTTCCTTAGTAGCAATGTGGAAATAAAAGAATTTCAATGTCAAGGGCAAAAAATACCCTTTCTTGTGTTATTTGAAACTAATCATATTTGAATTTTTTAGTTGCCAAAAGGCCTCTAGGAAGGCTACTCTCTTTAGCACTTAGAACAAACAAATATGATTAAACCTCAACACCTCAAATCTTATTCATTGTATGGTCATTGTAATAAAATGTTTCTTCTTGAACATGCTCAATCTTGGCTGAAGAGTCATTTTCTTTAGTCTTAAGAATCATATGAATGCATTGCAAAGCCTTCTCTTCTATGGCCTAACATGTTCATAATTCTTATCACAAAATGATCATGAAATATGTAGCAATCAACACTAACTATGAAAAGAACCTACATAGATATAATTAAGCCTTTTATGCTAGCCCATTAAATCTTGACAAAGATGAATGGTGTTTATTTCTCTTTCCTAAAATCCACAAGATCAAAGTGTCAAGACAATTAATAAGAGCTCAAATGATCAGTTGAGAGCACTAACAATGGACATATAAGAAATTGAATCATTGCACAATGTTTAAACTGTGTAGTTATTGAATGAAAAGGTAGCCCAAAATCGTATTTCTTTTTTTTTGTCTTACTATACTTTAAAACTAATCAATAATAATACTTCAAACTGAAAAGTAGTGACAATTTGAAAAAAAAATTACTTCCCAACATAACACACTTTTAGGGCAAATAGTTGGGTAGATTGCTATGTGTTGGTGCTCAAATCAATAGATTGGATTTCCTATGGACTTTCCAATCCAATGATGGGAAACCAAAGTGATTTGGCCAACTGACAGGTTCAACCAAACATAAGGTTGGAACCTCTGCAATTCTAACTCTGCAGGACCAAGGCTAGTAGGCCAATACCTCAACCTTTATCTGTTGGTTGAAGGTTTTATTTTATAGCAAATAGTATATTGTATTGAGAACTTTAGGTGATCTCTCAAGATGGCAAGTGAAACTCTTGAGAATGAACGAATTGTGAATGCCACAACAATTGAATATTTGAATGCTATAAGAACACTTTAATAATATTGCTTTTGAAAGAATGTTTTAAAATATATTGCTTGTGTAAATGAATGTTGAATAGAATATCACAAACTTTGAACAATGAATCAAATGACTATAATCCAACAATTGATAAGACCAGTGCCTATTTCAACTTGGGAAATAGAGTCAATCCAATTTCAATCCTATGTACAACCTTGGAGATAGTCTTAATAACTTGTTATTAGAAACAAGACCGTCACCTCAAAGGCGTCTGTATGAATTATGATTTTAAAACCATAAAGTTACAACTAATCTTACTAAATTTAACTCTAACTCCGAGAGACCAATTAGACAGAGAGAAGTTTGAAAACCAATCCTTCTAATTGATGCTCTGATTGTAACTAATTTTGAGATCACAATAACATAAGAGTTGCACAGTGAGGCAATCTAAAGAAATAGATTTATCTAAGGGACTAATTGAATAAGAATTGGACTTTCTTACCACAAGTGAGATAGAAAAATACTTATCTTTTATTGATTTTGAAAAAAATAGTACATTTGAGTTCATGTCTGCAGTTGCTGATCTAATTCTATTCTATGAAAGTTCTGATGTGTTATGTTATCCTATCTTATCAGAGTCGTTGATTTTGGTATCCTCGTATATATGCAAATGAAAGGATGCAAACAAGCTTCAAATCAACACAACTCTTCATAAAGAAAAACTAATCCTATGTCAACGACTACAACTGTCAGATTACCTAATGAAAATCTAGAAAACATAAGCAAATCCAAATGCAAGTTGTCTTCAATCCATAATTGCTCCACTAGTCTGCAGATGGTCGTTGGGTTTTATAATTGTGACCGTTGGCATTTAAAAAAGTCATTTGAAATCTCATTTTATACACTTCATCATTCTTCGACGCTTTCCACATGGCATGCTACTTGCTTCTATCTTCAACACCTTCTGAAGTTATGCACGCCATTAGTTGGGACTTTGAAACCCATCACCATCATAACCTTTTGACTGTTGAGAAGTTACGCAACTAGTTCCGAGTTCGTAACATGCCAACGGTTACATGCTTTACCTTTTGTGAAGTTTTGCAAACCTCCTAGTGTAACTTCGAGGCTTTTGATATTGAACAAAACTTGACATTGCGAAGTTACGTGTGGCCTTTTCGGGAGATTGGGACTGTTTAATCGACCATGGGGACAAACCTTGAGATGTTACAAACAAGACCTTGTCATGACTTTGGAACCTTTCCAAAGTTATGCCTAATCGCCAAATGCTCCTACGCAACTTCGTAACTGCCACTACAAACGACCTTAAAACCCTCGCGAAGCCCCACAAATCTCTTGCCCTTCACTGTCGCGAAGTTAAGCAGACTGCCAGCGTAACCTCAGAGCCCCCATATCCTATCTACGATTTTAACTACCCAAGTCACGCCAACCGCTAGCTTAACCATGTGTGTAACTTCACGACCTTGCTCTTTAACCGTCGACCTAAACTTACGAAGTCACGCTAACTATCAACCAAGCCATTTTGTATATTCGTAACCTTCATCTTAGACCGCCAATATAGTCGTCAAAGTCACGCTAACTGCGTGCATAACTTCCTGACCTTCATCTCAGGTCGTTGAAGTCACGCTAAATACATGTAACCTCGTCATAACTTGCGTAACCTCATCATAACTTCGTGACCTTCATCTCAGACCACCAACATAGCTGTTGAAGTCACGCTAACTGCATGCGTAACTTTGTGACCTTCATCTCAGGTCGTCGAAGTCATGCTAAATATGTGCGTAACCTTGTCATAACTTCGTGACCTTCATCTCAAGCCGCCAACATAGCTGCCGAAGTCACGCTAACTGTGTGCGTAACCTTGTCGTAACTTTGTGACCTTCATCTCAGATCGCCAACATAACTACCAAAGTCACGCACACTGTCAACTTGACCATTGCGTATCTTCGTAACCGTCAGCATCAACCCTCATTTTAGCCAGTCGAAGCTATGCAAACTGTCACCCCAAACTGGTCATCAACCAACTTGTCAACAAATGCCATGTGGCACCCTCTGATTTGCCCTCTTGTGCCACATCGATCGTCCACTTCAAGTCTGACTTTCCAAAATTTGTCTTCAT
Organism: Chamaecyparis obtusa; assembly: GCA_027943335.1. Taxonomy (NCBI): domain Eukaryota; kingdom Viridiplantae; phylum Streptophyta; class Pinopsida; order Cupressales; family Cupressaceae; genus Chamaecyparis; species Chamaecyparis obtusa. Next base: position 24,817 of record BSBK01005435.1, on the reverse strand, counting down.
CTGCTTCCGGTCGCACCTAAGTCAATAATCGGCTCCACATCGGCTTAGTCCCCTGCTCGTGTGCCCTCCGCCAAAAGGCATTGTGCCTTTGGCAAGTAAATAAGTGAGCGCTGACATATAAAAGCACAAATGTAGCACTACACATCACCAATGTGGGATATGTCATCTATGCTATTTGCATATATATTTGACTTCTTTCTTCTATTGATATTCCTACTTCTGTGAGACTAAAACCGGCCTACAAACTCGAAGCTTCCCAATGGAGAATTGGATTCTAGGGTTCTTGAGTGTGCATGTACGTCATGGCCCTGTTACAAACGACACACACAACCAGCAGTAACTATTCTTTATGATAAAATTGAAAAAATATTCCTCAAGAATTGATTGTGTCAACACTATGTTTAATACTCACGGCTACAAGATTTAGTCTTGTAACATATCTATAATATATATTGTCAATAATTCATCTACAAGTATATAAAATTTTTTTATTAAATATTGGTCAAGATGGACCCAAACATGAACACATGAGAACCTATTATACATAAACAAGTGAAATAAATACCTTCTTGTTTCAAAAAAAATATCATAACTATCTAATGTTTATGTGTGTTTCTGGCACTTTCTCTTCCTGATGATGGATCACAGAGTGTGATCCAAAACGTCGATGCTTTAAAACTTACACAATCAAATCCAAAAACGCACAAACATTTGATATGGATTGTGGAAATCTGACACTATTAATCATAACTATCTGCTGGAAGCTTGTCATTTATATAAAATAAGGAGATCATTTAAGCAATTATTGTTGTTATGTGGAAAATACTACTGTGTACACCTGGTAGAGAAGCAATGGGTATATATTGCAATAATTTATATTATTAGTCTGTCCTATCACAAATATAAAAAGTGGCCACAATAAATTTATTGTATTTCACATAAAATGTGAAAGATTGTCAAAAAGTTGAAGGATTGGTCAAAAATGTGAAGGATCTTTCAAAGTTGAATATAAGTTGCATTTTAAATAATTGTGTTGTTTTTATAATAACAAATAGTATTTTTATGTTTAAGTACCGAGTCATTTGTGTTTGGTATTAAAGATAAATAATTTATGTTGCAAATAAGATATATGCCAAATATGAAAACACACTTCCCAACATAAACCACTTTTAGGGCTAATAGTTGGTTGGATTGCTATGTATAATACTCACGACTACATGATTTAGTCTTGTAACATATCTATAATATATGTTGTCAATAATCCGTCCACATGTATATAACTTTTGTTTTTATTAAATATTGGTCAAGATGGACCTAAACATGAAGTCAGGAAAACCTATTAAGGTGATATTAAAAATATAATACATAAACAAGCAAAATAAATACCTTCTTTTTGTTGGAAATATTCAGGGATTAACCGAGTTACTGAGAGGGGAGGGGTGAATCAGTAACTTCGAATTTTCTTACAATTACAGATGTATTAACATATAGTTCACTTTTTCTTTATGCATATAGAAAGCATGAAACTTAAAAGCATTCACAACAATGACACATAGATTTGGTTACCCAGAAACCTTCCAAAAAGAAAGTAAAACTGGGGTGGGGATGAAACCCACAAAGCTTTAGTACTGCAGAATAAAGTTGGCCGGTTAAGGCTTACAATTTGATCACTTCTGATGATCTGCCCTGTTAGGAGCAATAAGGATTGCTAGATCCACCTTGTTAAAGGATTTACAAACATACAATGAAGTATGCACTCGGTAAAGAGATTTTACAACAGACTGTTAAGTCTACCTGGTTAAAGGATTTTAGTACTGATTCACCTGTTAGGATGAAACAGTAGATCTCTTGCTTTGCAACTGGATTGCTGATTGAGATTCGCTGAATGTACTGATCACCTTCTGTGATGAATTTGTCTTTGCTGTTCCCTATACTGTTGTAGCCCTTTGTAATTCGCTTATCTCTGCCTTTCCTTTTTATTCACATACATACTCATATAATTACATCTTGACATTTTTACAACATTGTTTATATACAAGTCTAAACAATTAATTACATTTACAAAGTCGGCTTGACAAATAAACATGAGTGCCACTAAGTCGGCCCAAGTATGGTTACACGGTTCCTGCAAACTAACTCGGTGACTTTCTGATACTCGGTGTCCACTGCATTACTCGGCATCGTCATGCACTCGGTAGAAGTGAAAGCATGGTTCATACTAACCACTTGATAGGTTTTGAACTCGGTAAATACTGGTGACTCGGTAGACATAATGTTACTCGGTTTACACTGTCCTGCTCGGTTTGCACTGTTCTGCTCGGTTTGCACTGTTCTGCTTAGTTTGCACTCAGAATGCGAATAAGTGTTGTCACTAGTGGCAATTCTGCTTAATGCCAACAATCTCCCCCTTTAGCATTAGTGACAAAAACACTTATTGCTCAAAACTTATATACATGAATCATACTGAGATTTATTTTGATTTGTCTTTGTCATAGGGCTTTATACATTATCTCCCCCTTTCAATGTGCTAACTTTTTCTTCTATACAAATCTCCTTCTATACATATCTCCCTCTATACATATCTCCCCCTTTTTGACGATAATGCCAAAGGTGTATATACAAGTGATTTACAGAGAGAATCCAAAATTTGATAGAAAATCAGAATGTACCTTCATGATTAGTGCCAAGGTTCTGTCCCAATTTTCTTGCAGAATCTTGCATGTTTGGATTGCAATTTGGACTTCTGCAGAGAGTTCAATCATGTGATCTGCTATAGAGAACTGATTGTCATGAATCAATGTTTTGGAATGTTCAATGTGCTTATACATTGTATTCATGATGGGAAGGATCATGTTCTGGATGTCTAGCAGTGTGGACCGGATCCTTGTGTCTTCTTTTAGTAGATCTGACTGCATATTTGATAGGTATGAGACTTTCATGTGATGAGCAAAGCTTGAACTTGGTTCAAGTTGCAGCTTCTGTATGCTAATCTTCATATCCTCATCCATTTTATTCATTTTATCCTTAACATCCTTTGTGAACTCGGCAATATTGCACAGTCTGGCCAAAAAAGAGGTGACATTCGAATAGGTAGATTCAATATTTGACAAATCTGAAGACAATTCCACTTGATTAATAGCTATGTGCTGAGCAATGTGCTCAAGCACTTTATTGTTGAATCTCTTCTCGGCTCTTTCAACTAACTTTTTTGTCTCAGATGAATCCTCATTGTATTTATTTACTGCTTCTGCTAATTGTAGCAAAACATGTTGAGAGGAGTCTACTTTAATACCTAATGCATCAGACAAAATGTCTTTAGCATCCTTAATGATTTGATATTCCTTGTCTCTCTCCTCTTTAAGCTTCTTTTGCTTTGCTTTCCTTTGGAGGATTTCACCTATATTTTGCATTTGGTCCGCTGATAGATTTGCAAAATCTAATGTTGGAATCTCTATTTCTTCATCTAGGTCTATATCCTCTACTATATTCTTACCCAAAAATTTTATACTCGGTAGAGCCTTGTCTGTACTTAATGCCTTAGTAGTAGTGACAATAGACATAGTAGGACTGGCTATAGAGACTGGCACACTGTCTACTGGAGAACTTAAAATATTTACACTTGTAGAATCAAAAACTGGAATACTTACTGCTGGAAAACTTGATGAAGTGGGAGACTGCAACTCGGTAGAAGAAATGGTGGTTGCTTCTGTTGTTGCTATAGGTGATTGGACAAAAGTTGAAGTTGTCACAACCATGCTTGAAGGTGTCTCCGGGCTAGATGTAGAAACTTTCACTGGAGAGGTAGGAAGTGATGCAATGACTTCTGCTGCTATTCTCACAGTATCATCTACCTCAGTGGCTTCTTCTTGTTCATCACTGTCATCTTCAATAGCTTTTATTATTACTGTTTCAATACTCGGTTGGTGAAGATGGTATATGTTCTTCCATGTGGCATTTGCAACCTTCACAACCGATTCAATATTGTTGATCAGAATCAAACAAGTATTGAACTTTAGTGTCATCTTACTTTCATTTTTCTTTAATGCCTTCTTTACTTCATCATTTTTCAAGATCGGCATTAACTGTCTCAGGGTTTGATCAAATATGTCTATCACAGTTTGCTTTGCATTGCTCCATCTCATTTTTATTGGATTTAATAAGACTGCTGGAACCTGTGGGGCTATTTCATCAGGAGAGTATTTCCACTGTCTCATCTTTTCAATAACAGCATCTTCTATTTCTTTCTGTTCTGTTTCCGATCTGGTTTCATATTTAAAAGATTTTATGTTACTTACTCCAGATCCTGATCCGTCTCTAAAAAGTTTGATCCTCTCTTGAAAGTTTAGAGGAGGCCTTTTGAATACTATATCTTTGTCTGCCTTATCTTTATCTGCCTTACCTCTTGCACTTCTCCTTGTAAATACAGCAGTGAGAGGCTTAGGTGCCTTAGTGATGAAAACCTTTCCTTTCTTTTTTGCAGGTTCTGGTTCCTCTGTTTTCTCATCCTTTTCCTCTTCTTCTTCATCGTTATCTCTTTTGTCCTCGGTTAGCATTTGCATTTTGGCTATCCTCTTCTTTCCTTTGTTTACCGCCTGTGGAAGTTTTATGTTAAATTCAATTCTCACCTTTGCTTCATCATATGTTCCAAAATATGGAACTTTGGGATTAACAGGCTGATTAAGAAGGGCTTCAATGATATTCTTGGTTTCATCAATATTTACCTCATAAGGAAGAGGTTTTACATATACAATCCTCAGTTTAGCTGCTTGAATATATACATTGTCACAGTCTACCATGAAACAAATGTCATCCTTGTAATCCTCTACCAACTTCTGTGGAATCCGGAATCTGTCATTCATTTTCTCTTTGAAAGACTCAAAATAACTATCCATGATGCTTTCAAAATTTTCACCCATTTCTGAGATGTATTCATTTATCTCATAAAGGATTGGCACATCTTTTCTCCATACAACTTTTCCTTTGGAAGGGAAGAACTTTTGAACATAGAAGAATAAACAGACCAGTAGGGATCCAAACTTACATGGATTGTTTTTGGAAGTTTGAATGCTTTCCATGTTCTTATTAAACTGTTTTAACAATAAATCTGCAAGGTCAAATGATAAGTTGTTCTTGACCACTTTGTATGCTAGGTCAATAGCTTCACAGGAGACACTATTATGTTGGCTTGAACTGTATATTTTATGGGCAATTATGTGTGTACCAAACTTTAGTTCAGCATCGGTAATGCTACTAACTTTCATGCCTCTACCGTCCCACTCGGCTAAGGTTTTCTTTTCCAGTTCTGACCGACCTAGGGTTTTGGTAGTTTTTGCTTTGTTCAACATGGGAAGACCGGTGATTTGATGAATCATCTTCTTGGTGATCTCTATGGGTTGCTCAAGCCAAATCTTGCCATCATGTATACGGCTGAGAATGTATCTAACCCATTTCTCCCAAAAGTTTCGAGGTAAATGTGCAATGTGAACTAATCCCTTATCTTCCAGATGTTTGTGCTCCGGTTTCAGAATACCATCCACACACAGTTCTTCACGCACAATATCTAGTTCTAGGTTTCCCATTTCATGAATTGCACAGTTGAAATGATTGCGAATATCGTTAATAAGTAGTACCTTAGGAGGAATCTGAGATTGAGCTCCGTTCGGGTCTAGGGCTGCTGCAATTACGGGCACGATCTTGAAATCTGGTGCTCTCCATTCCCCTTGGACTAACATTTCAGATCCTTTCTTCGCTGAGGTGCTGGATGATGCCATGGTAGCTCATAGAAAATTCTTTTCGCAAAAGGTATTTGAGTCGCTGGATTGCTCTTGAAGTTTTCTGCTCTCAAAGTGCTAAAATTCGCGGTGAGAAATGAGTTCGATTTCTTGCCTTTTGTTTACAACTGTCATTAATGCTCAGTACAAATTAGGGTATGAATTCCGACAGACTGTCACCCACTAAGAATTAATTGCTCGGTGAAAACTTCGCAACTCGGTGAACTCGAGAATTCATATTGCTCCGACCTCGCTTGGTAAAGACTAATACCGACCTTGTTCGGTTAAGACTGGTACCGACCTTCCTGTGATCTTACTGTATCTTGTATGCTGATTTAGATCTTTCTTTTAATTCGGTTCTGGAACTGCTTGAGGTTTGTCTAGGAGAATACAGTTCCAGTGCTTTCTTGAAAATTTAGTTTGAGTCAGTAGAGCCACCCATTCCATTACTTGGACTGGTTTGCTTGGTAGATTTAGGAATCCACTTTTGTCTCACCTATTTCCTGACCTTAGTTGCTTCATTCTTCTTTCCATCTTCAACTTTACTAGCATTCATGCAGTTTCTGGCTATGTGACCGAGTTTAGTGCATTTGAAGCATCTTACGATAGTATCTCTTTTCCTTAGATGATGTTTTATGCAATTCATGCCAATGTGTCCACATTCTCCACAGTAATGACATCTACACCAGGTGTTGTAGTCCCATCCAAACATTGCTTTCATAATTTGTTCTGTTGGATTGAATGTCTTGGATCTGCACTCGGATGCTTTGTGACCTTGTTTGTTGCACTTGTGACAATTACCTCTGAATCTTGGTTTTTCCTTGCATTCATTTGCTTTGTGACCATGTTGATTGCAGTTGTAGCATTTTCCATTGAATTCTGCTTTTTCATTGTTCCAACATTTATTTGAAGTATGTCCTATTTTACCACAATGATTACAAGTAGGTTTTTGATTCTTTTGAGTACCTTGCTTAGAAGATTCACCTTCTCCTTTGTATCCAAGTCCTGCTTTTCCTTTCTGCCTATGCAGATTTCGCTCATACAGCTGATTCAAGTCTTCTTGGCTTTTCAGCATTCTTTTATTGATTTGTTTTTCGGCGTTTAGGTCATCCACCAATCTTAGATTGATTTTCTTTTTAGATCTTAGTTCTTCTCTTGTGTTTTCTATTTCTGATCTTAGATTCAGAATTTCCTCATTTGTATGGGAGATCTGATCAATTAGGTTTTCTAGCTGAAGGGTTTTATTTTGGATTTCATTGTTCCTTCCATCTAATTCATCTTTCAACTTGTTTCTTTGTTCTAAGATCTCACAAAATCTTGTTGAGTGTAGTTCTTGTTCTCTTTTTAATTTTCTCACTTCTTCCTGCAGAGACCCATTCTTTTCTAGGAGTTCTTTGACAGCATTGTTTGCTTCAACTAAGCTATTTGAGGGAAAAAGATCTTCAACCTTTTCTTCAATGTAATTCTGATCATTCATCTGATTTGCAAGTTCCTTCCTTCTTTTTAGGGATTGGAAAAGATGTTCTTTTGCTTCCTTTAGTTTAGCTATGGCCATTTCCAGATCTAGCTTTTCATTTTCAATCACCTTGTTCAGTTTGAATACCTCCATTGTCCTGGATCTTTGCTCAAGCTAGTTAAACTTTATCTTGAGAACCAACAAAGCTCTGATACCAATTGTTGGAAATATTCAGGGATTAACCGAGTTACTGAGAGGGAAGGGGTGAATCAGTAACTTCAAATTTTCTTACAATTACAGATGTATTAACATATAGTTCACTTTTTCTTTATGCATATAGAAAGCATGAAACTTAAAAGCATTCACAACAATGACACATAGATTTGGTTACCCAGAAACCTTCCAAAAAGAAAGTAAAACTGAGGTGGGGATGAAACCCACAAAGCTTTAGTACTGCAGAATAAAGTTGGCCGGTTAAGGCTTACAATTTGATCACTTCTGATGATCTGCCCTGTTAGGAGCAATAAGGATTGCTAGATCCACCTTGTTAAAGAATTTACAAACATACAATGAAGTATGCACTCGGTAAAGAGATTTTACAACAAACTGTTAAGTCTACTTGGTTAAAAGATTTTAGTACTGATTCACCTGTTAGGATGAAACAGTAGATCTCTTGCTTTGCAAGTAGATCGCTGATTGAGATTCACTGAATGTACTGATCACCTTCTGTGATGAATTTGTCTTTGTTGTTCCCTATACTGCTGTAGCCCTTTGTAATTCGCTTATCTCTGCCTTTCCTTTTTATTCACATACATACTCATATAATTACATCTTGACATTTTTACAACATTGTTTATATACAAGTCTAAACAATTAATTACATTTACAAAGTCGACTTGACAAATAAACATGAGTGCCACTAAGTCGGCCCAAGTATGGTTACACGGTTCCTGCAAACTAACTCGGTGACTTTCTGATACTCGGCGTCCACTGCATTACTCGGCATCGCCATGCACTCGGTAGAAGTGAAGGCACAGTTCATACTAACCACTCGGTAGATTTTGAACTCGATAAATACTGGTGACTCGGTAGACATAATGTTACTCGGTTTACACTGTCCTGCTCGATTTGCACTGTTCTGCTTAGTTTGCACTGTTCTGCTCGGTTTGCACTCAGAATGCGAATAAGTGTTGTCACTAGTGGCAATTATGCTTAATGCCAACACTTTTTTCATATAAAATATCATAACTATCTACTAAAAGCTTGTCATTTATAAAATAAGATCATTTAAGCAACTATTATTGTTACATGGAATATACTACTGTGTACAATTATTAGAGAAGTAATGCATATACATTGCAATAATTTATATTAATAGTTTGTCCTATCACAAATATAAAAGTGGCCAGAATAAATTTATTGCATTTTACTTAAAATGTGTAAGATTGTCAAAAAGTTGAAGGATTGTCAAAAAGTTTAAGGATCTTTCAAAGTTGAATAATTATTATCAAGTACAAAGTCATTTATGTTTGGTATTAAAGATGAATAATTTAGATTGCAAGATAAGATATATGCCAAATGTGAAAAAAAGAAGTTATTGTACTAGCCAATATATGTTTTGTTCAACCACAAGGAATAACATGATTAAATTTTAGTTGTACCATTAAAATATCATTTTAAGGACACTTCTCATTAGATTTGCATGTGTAGAGTTAAATGACGAGTTAGACCTCCAAACCTTAGTTGTAGATAGATAAGAGGGCATTTCATACATATAATGAATGGAAGATTTTTAGATCATCCACAAAGCTGCATCACTATTCGATATGAGAACATAAACCTTTACGCTGAAACCTCTTCAACTAAGGGACAAGTACTAAGAATTATTCATTCCAACAAATTCATTTAAGGCACAATCCCAACCTAATCTCTTATAATGTTGAAAACCTTTCAATCAACAAAATTAATTACTTAGTAAACTTTTCAAAAATATTAGACTTCACCAATAAAGATCACTAGTAAACTTTTTTAAAATCATTTGACTTAACCAATAATCAATATGTGCTTACAAAATTAACCCACAATCAACAAATTATTTACCTCATTAAAACTAAATGATTACAACAACCTACCTATGCAATCTGTCTATACCACGGAAACTGATTTCCAATATTCAATTGGAAAGGTCACAATATAACAAATTGTAAAAGAAAGTGGTTCCCACTAGGCATTTGATACCTATGGCCCCTTTTCCTTCAGACCCAAGACACGCATCAAAGACTTCGATGCTCACCATCGCTGTCCTCCCTAGTACATTATGCCCTGTTCGTTGTGGAAAGGTCACAATATAACATTATGCCCTGTTCGCTGTATTCAATTGGAAAGGTCACAATATAACAAATTGTAAAAGAAAGTGGTTCCCACTAGGCATTTGATACCTATGGCCCCTTTTCCTTCAGACCCAAGACACGCATCAAAGACTTCGATGCTCACCATCGCTGTCCTCCCTAGTACATTATGCCATATTCGTTGTGGAAAAAACCTCCCATGATTATGAATAATTAAAATTGAATCCAACAAATCATCACATAAGGTATTTACGTTGGTAGACTAAAAGCAACACTAATAATTGTACATTTCAAAATTGCCGTGTATTGTAAGGCACACACACTTTTAGGTGCAGCATAGGCATTCCTAATTCCTACCTTTCCTTATCCTAACACAAGACACACTTTGACTGACAGATCAATGAAGGTTTTTACATCCTACAGAGAGAGAGACACGGAGAGTACCAGCAACAAACAGCTCAGGAGGCCATACAGTGTGAAAAAGTTGCTGGGGTCCGCACTGGACTTGGACAAATCAGCCACTTTAACCTGATCGATAACAGGACCGCACAGAGAGCTCCTGTCATCGGTCCTCGTATTGTAGTATATACTGTAGAAGGCAATGCGGGTGCGTTGGGCCTTGGCTGTAAAGGTCACATTGTTGGGTTCGTAGATTCGGATTGCTGGTGAACTGTAATGGAAGTTATCCGCCTGGTCCCCAGCAAAGGCCATGACTGCCATTGGAGTCTGGCACTTGTTCCCGGCATTTCCCAGGAGAAAGCTCATGGTGTATTTTGTACCGGGTTGTGTGTCCACCATCTGTGAAATGATTCCTTCCTTACCCGCTAGCAGCTCCACTGCTCTCTTTCCCTCGGGAACTGTGTAGTGGTCCGAATCGATGTATCGAACTGCCTTGTTGGACTCCACGATCCATCCCGGCAATGGCGATGTCGTCACGTCCAGATTTGTTGGTAGCAGCACGCCTGCTGATACGTTTCTGTACATCCATGGCCCCTCTTCGAAGTCTCCGTTCACGACAAGATTGCCTGCACCAGAGCTACATCGTTTCAACAAAACTGTGCAAGGGAAAAAAATACTTCATTTCTGAGAAGATCGAGAATACGTGTTACAGAGGCTCTGTTTCTGTAAAGATTGAGGAAATATGTTACAGAGACTCCGTTTCTGACGAAATTTTGCTACAGAGATTTCATTTCTGAAAAGAGTGAGGAAATATGTTATAGAAACTCCGCTTCTGAAAAGATCGAGAAAATAATGTTCAGCGACTTCAGTTTTCACAAGATCGACAGAAAATGTTACAAGGACATGGATCGAGAAATATTGATACAGAGATGCCATTTTTTTAAAATAGAGATAATGCGTTAAAGAGACTCCATTTCTGACAGGATCAAACAAAATGTGTTATAGAGATTTTCAACGTATGTTGAAGAGAAACGACTCCAGTTCTGACAAGATCAAAACAAAATTGTTATAGAGATTTTCAAAATATGTTGAAGAGATTCCATTACTGACAAGATCGAAACAAATGTGTTAAAGAGATTCCATTTTTAAAAGAAAAGATCGAGAAGTAATGTTAGAGAGACTCATTTTTGTCGAGATTGAGAAATTATTTTACAGAGATTCCATTTCTGAAAAGATGAAGAAAATATGTGACACATACTCTAAAAATATCAAGACATGTCAAAAACATAGTTCCAGGACTCATCTCTCTGAGTTCTGGCGAATTCTGAGCCGAATGACCCTAATCGAATCTCAGGGGCCTAAGCGAGACTCCCTAGAAGCTGGTAACTAATGTCTGAGAGACTCAAAAAATAATGTTTCAGACCACATTTCTAACAAGATTAAGAAATAATGTTATAGGGACCTCCACGTCTGAAAAGATGAAGAAACTATTTATAAGATAAAAGAAATACAGAGACTTCATTTCTGAGAAGATTGAGAAATAACATTACAAAGACCCCACTTCTAAGAAGATTGATAAATAATGTTACAGAAACTACATTTGTGAGATAATGTTACATAATGCTTAAGAGACTCCATTTCTGAAAAGATCAAGAAACAATGTTAGACTCCAATTCCGACAAAATGAAGAAACAATGTTAGACTCCGTTTCCGACAAAATGAATGAAGAGATAAACTTAATTTATAGAGACTCCCTTTCCGACAAAATGAAGAAACAGTGTAACAGACTCCATTTCTCACAAAATAAACAAACAACGTTACAGAGACTCCATTTCTAACAAAATCAAGACAATGTTTCTCTACAGAGACTCCAGTTTCGACAAGATCAACAAGAGAGTTCCTAACCTTTGTCCTTCTCGGGCGTAGTAAGCTGTTTCAAAGCAATGGCGTCAATGACCGGACCACAAGTAGGATCTTCTTCCATGCCAGTATTGTGAAAAGTCACCTGAGCGTCTTCCGAGAGAGCCTGGAAGGCCCAGGCATAGGCGTCCCATCCACGGCTACTATACAGAGTCTGCAAGTCCATATTCCGGGAGGCAGGAGGCACAGAGATGTTGAGAGACTCCAACTGAGCGCAGGTCCGAGCGGCAGCAAAGGTGAGAGAGTAAGTGTATCCCTTCTCCACCTTTATACCCTGGCTTATCTGCGCATCATTGCCAAGGCGTGCAGCGTGCCTTCCCTCGGGCACAACCAGCAACATATTCCCCTGCCTCTGCCCATCCCCAATGTACTCCACCGTGCCCTCAATGCTCCACCCCTCCAGCGACTCCACTCCGTCTCCCGCCCCCTGCTGCCACGATCCATTCCCGCTCCCGGACTTCTCGAAATCGCCATTGTTCAGTAACCCTGTCACAGACAAATTTACACCAAAAGCTTCATTCACTTGCACATTCACTCTGCACAAACCAGAAACTAACCTTGCTTTCGTTTCACTTACCATCTTCGGCCAAAACAGCTCCATTAAAGCTGTGAAGAACAGACAGAAGCAAAATGCTGGTGTGGAAGATGCTCATCGCCATTTTTGCAGTATGAGTTTCCACTCTGCTTCACGCGCATACTAACCCCTCTTTCAAACCCTATCTTTATTCGGTGCCAGTGCCACAGATGATGTGAAAAGGACTACCACATGCATCCCTTCATTATGTCCATGGGTCCCACCATGTCTTGTCCTTCCCCTTTCCCTCCTCTCGCGTGATTTACGAAAGTGAACAGAATAAAGTGAGTGCAGTCGGTGGAAATATGCGCGCCTCTTACTGATTAAGACAAGCGAGTAATGTATTTTTTAAGGAAATGAAACCCCTTTTTACATATTTGTACGCTAATTAACTTATATAGCCTAGATATTTCTATTGCATCCACTGCATTTTGATAAGAGGGACCAATCTGATTTTGCCCATATTTCTTGAGCATGTAATCTGTAGAAACTATCTTCATCTGTTTTATTGGCTCCATGTCTATGTTTTGTTTTCATTATGTGATAGACTTGGCAGCTTCTACCACTTGCTTTGTCATTATATAGGCATGGAAGGAGATTTCGCCAACAGTAGCATTGTCTTCTCTTGGATTACCAAAGTGCCTTGCTATTCAAAGCTTCAACACGTTCATCATTTTTGTCTCAGTTAGTGTGTTCAACTTACGATGATTTTAACTCGATATTAATTTTATGGTTTTAAGGTCTATTTAGGGGAGAGGACCTAACACTTGAACGTGATATTCAACTTGATAACTTCATTCATCCATTTCACTTTGCATTTAGTAATTGTAAGACTAGTTGGTGATATTGATATCTTAATCATGAGAAGACAACAATAACTAATGCCTTAACATCTTCCATAAGGGTACAAGCACTTCACCTTCACTTGTTTTTAGTGTTGCCTTGTGTAATATGTGACTAAATGAATCCAATAACCTCACATGATTCTCCTAGTATCCAACAACCTTTGGATTCTTGACACAAAATTGTTAAAGCCTTGGTTCAGATTTATAGTGCAATATTATATGAATTAAATTAGAAAAAATTTCATAAATTCATAAAAATAGTGTTTTCCTTTTTTTCTTAAATGTTAGAACAAGCGATTTTGCTTTAATCTAGAGGACAAAGGGGACAATCAACCGACATTAAGAGGGGCTTCACTTAAATGCAACAATTCTTATAATAGGTAAATAATATTTTATAGTTCACAAAACATAATTAGTTAATATTTTGAGGCCATGATTAAAGTGTGACTCATGCTTTTATCATTGGCTTAACCAAGGCATGAGTATAGGGACCTCTAAATATATATAAACCTAACCAAACTATGTGATCAACTATGCATGCTAGGGTTGGGATCTAACTATGAGGAATGACACACAATACTAATAATCTCCATAAAAAAATAGGTGAAACCACTAAGCCCTCAACTACCTATGTTAAGTAGCACTACATATCATGGATTTGTCTACACAAGAGAGGTTCCACTATATTGGACTAAGGTAAAAGCAAAAATCAATGTCACATTTTAGGCAAACTAAATATGTTTAGTTGATCAAAACCACATGGCACATTCATGGTGTCGTCATGGTAGTACCTGTCCATATGGACATGTTTTGGCCAAAATAATTTAGGCCAAAGACTAATCAACTAAAAATTGGAACAATAAATTGCAAAAGGAAAGCGGGCCTAAGCATTTTGCTCATGACCCACTTAGAATTTTGACTAGAAACCATTCAGCCAACACACTTCAGTTTGGAAAATCTTGTAATTTACTTTGTTGGGTATGATTATTTCTTGAACCATTTCACATTGAATTTATTCAATATAAGACTAGTTGGTGATCTTGATAATTGATATCTTAATCATAAGACTAGTGGCTCAACATCTTCCATAAGGGTACAAGCACCTCATCTTCATTTATTTTTAGTGTTGTATGGCAAAATAAATCTAATAGCCACATGATTTTCCTAATGTCCTACAACCTTTAGATTGCTGACACATTTTTCAAAGCCTTGGTTCAAATTTGCAGTGCATTGTTAGATGAATTAAATTAGAGAAAAATATATATAAATTCATAAAACATAGTTTTCCTTTTTTTAAATGTTAGAATGGGTGAATTTTGTTTTATTCTATAGGAAAAATGGGATAATCAATCAATGTTAGGAGGGGCTTCACTTAATTGATATGATTGTTGATAGTAGGTAAATAATATTTTATAGTTCACAAAACATAATTACTAAATACTTTGAGGTCATGATTAATGTGTAGCTCATTCTTTTATTATTGGCTTCACCAAGGCATGAGTATAGGGAACTCTAAAGACATATAAACTTAGTCAAACTATTTACACAATACTAATGATCTCCATTAAGAAATAGGTGGAAACACCAAGCCCTCAACTACATACATTAAATACAGCTACATAATATGGATTTGGTCACACAAAAGAGGTTCCACTATATTGGACCAATCACTAACCATAGGAATTGTCCAACATGTTAATCAATATCTATGGATAGTACATGGTACATAGTTAAGGTGTGGACTCATAAGTTTTAGTTGCTAGGGCCTTATACTATGTGTCATCAATCAAGATACAATGTGAATGGGGCTCATCGCAAGATATTCATATGATTTCCATACTACAAATACAAATATTCTGGACAGCACATGAGAGTACACCAAATTGATAAAGTCTTGTATCTACAACCACCAAAGGCACTACATGGAAAGCCATACTATGTTGAGACCTGTATGAGTAAGCAACAAGAGCCCATTTGAAAACCTTACATTGATAATACTAAAACCAAAACATTTCTCTAGAGTTCTATTTCATTTGGATTCATTTATTTCTCTAAGGACTTCATTCATGAGGACATCAAACATGAAATAGGTCAAACTTCTAATTAAGTCTAGAAGTAATAATAGATGAATTTTAAAGGCACACATAACTAGAAACTTAATTGGATGACATTTGTGATGATTGAGAAATTCTAAAAATAAGACAAATATGTATTCTTTGAACAAAAGCTTATCCTACAAGATATAGTTACTTAGAGGCTATTAATTTTATTTAAGATAGTCTAAAAATAATGTGCAAGCAACTAGACAAATACACTTGAAATATAGTACTGTAAATAGGCCTTCTCTTTAAAAGAACAAGTTGGATCTACTTTCATGGCCACTTATTGCCAATTATTTGTTCTAATATCAAATGTATAGTGTACACACATCATGTATCTCCTCAACAATTAATAATTTTTTAATACATGTAATGCCCCGCCAAGGAACCCAAGAGAAATTAACCTGAACATGCAACTAAGTTTACAGAATAATTTTTTTCTTAAGAGTTTAAAAACAACAACAATGTTTTACAATGCAGAAGCAATACAATATAATTTACAACTCTCATACAAGTACAAATCTTGCATAGATTACAAATCTCAAGGGTTCCTTGACATAGATTACGTAAATATTAATTAATTACTTTAGATTAGATATAATTACAAATCTCATGTACACAAAGGAATGATAAGTACAACATCTTATAAAAGCAATCATAAATACAATTGATACCATAAGGTATCCATAATAATCCACATCCATTGCACATGTCATAGGGTATATAATAACAATAATACAATATAAAGTACAACATGATATCTCATAAATAACTGATACAAGGAACATAAAATAAGAAAGATAAGAATACATCACCAACAATGAAGAACAAGAAGGTACCACTGCTATAGGGATCATCTAGCACTGGTACACAGACGTTGGAATCTCAAATGGTAAAAGAATCACTACAACCCAACCTCATGGAGCCTAAATGGTCCACTCCCATCGTGCTAAGGAGATAACAACATACCCCACTCAGATATTGAAAACATCAACAATCAACATAATACAAGCTAAGAAAAGGATCCTGAAATCTTTCTAACTCAAAGGTACAATAAGATAACAAGATAAAGCATACTCAACCAGAGGCAACCAACACACGTAGGAAACCTAAGATGCATAAAGGGAAGTGTCATCACAAGAGCCAAATCTAAGGTTATCCTAGTAGTGTCTCTAGACCTTGGTTCCCTAGTGACTCTATGTAGTATCAGTAATCTCTGATGCAAACGAGGTACCAACTATGTCATATCTAGTCCACGTAGGAGACAAGCATCTTCCCACTCCCATCCTATTCAAAACTTGATCAGGTAACTCAGGCATGGACGAAGCACATAAAATCTTATTAATTCATTTTTAAACTCTCAATGTCATTTAATTTTCACTTACTTAAATCACTTAAAATAATTAAGAAGTCAGTGAGAGGTTGGAGTAAGTCAACTTTTGGGGATATCTTCTCTCGAAGAAAAGAGATTAGTGAAAATATGAAAAAAAATCCAAGAAAGAATGGATAATGGGGAGAGCTCATAGGACATATGTGAAAAGGAGGTTTCTCTTCGTGGGAAGTAAATCTTAAGAAGAGAGGAGATATATTAGAAGCAATGTTCAAGGATACAATGGAAGGAGATAAAAACTCTAGTGTTTTCCATAAGTCGGCCATAAGACATAAAAGAAGAAATCATATACTATGCCTAATTTATTATAATAATAAAGTGATTAAAGAAGATAAGCAACTTAGTACCTTAGCTACAAACTATTTCTACAAGTTGTATAAGAATGAGGGGAACAGGGACATGTTTACTGAAGATCGACTCCTACAATGTATTCAACCAAGTATCAACTTGGATGACAATGAATAAATTATGACTATAGTTACTGAGGAGGAGGTTAGAACTGTAGTCTTCTCCCTGGGGACATACAAAGCGTTCCTGATGGGTTCTCGCTAGCCTTTTTAAAAAATTTTGAGATGTAGTAAAAATGATATTACTTTAGCCATAAAAGGTTTTTTTAGAACGAGGAAACTTCTGAGAAGGCTTAAAAAAATCTAAATTGCCTTAGTCCCCAAAGTTCAAGAGCCTAAAAGGCTGGTTGTTTTCAAACCCATTAGCCTATGCAATACCATTTACAAAATATTTACCAAAGTTATTGTTAATAGAATAAAGTCTTTCCTTTCTACTATGATCCATAGTAACCAGAAAGGTCATGCTTGGTTTCCAAATCCTTGATGTTGTTATTACAACTCATGATATTATCCATTCCATAGCTAAGTGTGGGTCACTAGGAATGGATTTCTAATTGGATATTTCCAAAGCATATGCCAAAGTAAGATGGGATTTTATTTATAAGGTCCTTGTAAAATTTGACTTCAATGAAAAACTAAACAATTTGGTCAAGGTTTGTGTTGAAATAGGCCTTTTATTCATTCTGTTAATGGAATCCCAAGAGGACCTTTCAAGGCAAAAAAAGGTTTGAGGCAAGGCCCCCTTTCTCCTTATCTCTTCATTATTTTGGTTGAGGTCCTGGGTAGGAATTTCCTTAGCCTTATTGGTTAGGGAAAACTACAAGGATCAAACTAGACAATCTCGATGGATGGAGGGAAAGATGTTAAGTAATGTGGGAAAACTCCAACTTTTTGCAACTTTTCTCTACAAGGAATTCTACTTTACTTCCTTTCCCTATTCAAGATCATAGGTAATGTGGAAAACAAGCTAGAAAGTTTCCAAAAGACCTTTCTATGGGACGGGTATGGAGGGAAAAAAATGCATGAAATTAGTCGATTGGGACACAATTTGTAGACCAAAGAAGGAAGGGGGTGTTAGGAATAACAATCCATAATACAACTGAGATGGGAGGGGGGGTGAATTAGTTGTATGACAAATTATTAAACTTTAAACTTTGAGTAGTAGCAGTATCAAATCCAATGAACACGGTGAATGCCAACACAATAACACAATATTTTGTTGTTGAGGAAACCCCGTTAAAGGTAAAACCCCAGTGGGAATTAACACCCACTAATGATGTACTGAGAGTATAGTATCCTTGTAAGAAGATCTAGTCCTGTCGGGAGCTGATTAAAACCATTACAGTACATAGTCCTTGTTAGAGGACATACCTTGTTAGGAGTCAAAGAAAAGGGTAGGCTCATTTCCTAAAGAAGGTTAAGTTCACCTTCAGAACACATTGTTCGCAACACAAGTGCATATGAGGAAATACACAATCCTTGTGAACTATTTGATATCAACTGTCTTTGCTTGATCAGTTCCAATGAAGTACACAATCTTCTACTCTACATCTAGCAGACACAAGCTCGCAGCTTCCACGATCCTCTTTCACATCACATACATCTCATACCTATCTTTTCCAAAGAAAAGATCTTACATATATACCTTATTACATTTTACATGATCAGGTCGGCCAATTAGGTTTTCCTAATATACAAACAATTATATAACTCCTTGCTAAGATACACACGGTATCTAAAACAAGTATACAATAATTATAATTTAATAATTAAGGAATTTCATCCTTAATTCATGTTCGCCATTCATAATACACGCTACAACCTCAAGTCGGCTTCCAAATAGGTCATCTCCAGAACACATGCCACAACTGAGGTCATCCTACTTTTCGTGCCTTACGCAGACCATCGAACATTCTTCAGTACCCTGTTTGTCATCCCTTAAGCTTGCATATATTGAATCCTCATCTCTTGTAAGATATTCCAAAAACACAGAGACTAACTCTGTCAACTTCTACTGTCACTGTCAAGTAACCAGTCTTCACCAAATCTTATGTAACTCAGCCAATATGTAATATTACATCATGTGATCTTAGATATAAGATCACAACACCTTCCAGTACACACAACTAACTTCGCGTGATCTAAAACATCTGTACAATATATATACACTGTAGTAACCATCTTGTTCTCTTCACAAAAACATATGTTGACATCAATGAAAAAATACAAATGATAACAATAGCAGTTCCAACATCACTCAACGTAGTAATTAAACATATTAAATGTATTAACAATCTCCCCAATACATTAGCAATATCCAACAGGGGGCTGGGGTTAAGGAGGATTACCCCCACATGAATAAAGATTTGATGGTGAAGATTGGATGGAAGCTAGTTGCTCACAAGGCAAATTGGTTTGATATAATGTGTGCAAACTACCTTCACTTAGAGAAATCCAATAAGAACCTTTTTAATTCTACATACCCAAATGTGTTGAGGATATGTAATAACATAATTAAAGGATAAAAAATGCCAATCTGGACTTAAATGGCTAATTAGGGATGTAAAAAACAATTATCTTTTGGGAGAATATTTAGTTTGAGGATAAAAATTTGGCAATTAATTAGAATTTATGCAACTTGAATTAATGCCCATCTTGGGAAAAAAGGTGACTAGTTTTATGACAACCACCATAACTTGGAAAGATTTCAAGGGCTTCTTTCATGCTTCTCTTGAGTTGTATAGTAAAGCAGTTGAGCTACATAAGCTACTCCTCAAAATCAAAATTCCTATCTTCCGCGTGCAAATCATTTCTATTGGTGTAAGAATAATGATGGGGATTTCATGGTTAAATTTTCCTATCTAATGATGTTGAACAAGGTTGATGTCCTGCATTGGAGTGAGAAGGTTTGAAACCCCAATTACTGCCCAAAATCAATTTGTTCTAGTGAACTATTATGCATAATAGAATACCTTCCTAGCGCAGTCTTTTAAAAGAGTGTTCTAGTCACCCAGTAGATGTGTAATGTGCAAAGAGAATTATTGAGTTTATGATCACTGCAAATGTAATAACACTGTCGTAATCGTATGTGTTTTCCAAATGCAACAATCTCTCTATTTATATTAGGAATGAGGCTATGAGAGACATGTCCCTTCATGGGACATGTCTATTCATTTTATAATGTTTTATTAATCAATTATATATTAGAATAATATATATTAATAATAATATAACATATATATATATATATATATATATATATATATATATATATATATATATATATATATATATATATATATATATATATATATATATATCATACATACATACATACATACAAATACAATATATTATTAAAAATCAATATCTAAGTATTATATGTATTCTAAGTGATCATATGATTGAAGCTACAAACATTAACACTCCTCTTAGCTAGGGAGGATGATCAAACAGAATGTGTTGTGGTCTCCCTTGTCAACACATATGACCCTAACTATAGCCATACAAAACATCAACACTCCTCTTATCTAGAGAAGATAAAATCCATCAAGGTAATAAATCATTAATTGAAAGAAAGGAGATATCGCCCCACTGTGATATCAGGAGATATGGTATATGCAAGAATATCAAGTCACATGATGTTCACCATAGCTCATAAATATCCATGGTATGTCTAATGAAAATACATCTCATGATGTATGCCGTATGGATACTAAGTTTATGTAGAGACATGTCACTATGTGATATGTTTCATAGGGTCCACTCAACAAGTAATACTAAGTTCAGAAAGGATCCTAATATGATTCATATGGATACTAAAAAATCTTGCATACATTACATAATTCATGATATGAAGTATCACCTAACATGTGACACCAAGTGTTTACATATCACCTAACATGTGATATGAGGAATCACCTAACACGTGATACCTAGTTTTCAATATCACCTAACATGTGATATGAGGAATCACCTGACATGTGATACCCAATTTTACATATCATCTAACATGTGATATGAGGAATCAGGTCTTAGATCGTGATACCTAATTTTCATACCACCTTGATATGAGGAATCACCTTAGATCGTGATACCTAATTTTCATATCACCTTGATATGAGGAATCACCTTAGATCATGATACCTAATTTTCATATCACCTTGATATGAGGAATCACCTTAGATCGTGATACCTAATTTTCATATCACCTTGATATGAGGAATCACCTTAAACCGTGATACCTAATTTTCATATCACCTCTAGATCATGATACAAGGATATAGTAAATAACAACATTACATTCCATTTACATATAACCCTATTATGGTATGTGCATAGACATATAACTGTCTACCATAACAAATCTCCATTACAAGATCGTCACCTTGTAATATCAAATACAAGTGTTCATTGTTGAAAAGTCGTCACCTTTCTCCAATGTTCACAGGAGGGCCCATAAGTCCTGGAGTCACACAAGTGAAATCCACCTTGACTCATGTCAGAGGGTGGATCCATCATGGCTCATCCCAAAGGGCTTTCACCTTAGACTTCTCTCTCAAGGAGAAGAATGCAATAACATACAAGATAATAGATGAAACTCCGTTTCATTTAAGACTTCATTCTCCAACATGCCAAGTTATGTAGGAAATAGCATAAAAGCATTTTATCCAGCACACATGAGACTCAATCTCATGATCATAGACTTCTGGATGCTTCCTTTAAGGTCTTGTAACAACCTCCTCACCTCCTCGTCCAAGGTTGTTTTAGATGAACTATTATACTCCCTCTGAATCTAATATCAACCTTTTGCAAGCAAGTCATGTCTTTGATCTTTAGTCTGCATTACGCTCTTTTCTTGAATTCCCAACCATCTATCTAGGAATATCATGATCTAGATATCTGCATAATAGCCTTCTAGTTCACATACATGGAATTTCATCATTTTAATCACAATTTTTTTTTTTAGTTTCCTGGTCACTAGGGAAACCATCTCGATATGGTTTACTCCCTCTATATCAATATGACCAAGATCCTTGGAAATCAAATAAGGCATATCCTCTAGATGTTGTACTGACTCCCTTTAAATCAAGATCCTCGGATGTCACAGATGCAGATCCTCTAGTTGCTCCCTCTAAAGCTCAAGTTCGTGCTCCATCTTGACATTGTCAGACTCCCTCTGAATCTGATATCAACTCTCAACTCAATTTCTTTTCCTGCAAGCACATCCTTAGAGGGAAAGGAAAAGATCAAGGCAAATAGCTCCTATTGTACATATTAAAATAAAAGGATAAGAGAGTGACTACAATAAATGTACTATTCAAAAGATAATACAAGTACTTATCTCATTATTCACAAGAAGGTGCAAGTTGCTCCAAAGAAGGTCCTATATGTTGGCGGTTTCCTCCATCATGAGGATGTTTCACGGGGTTCATGACTACACCACATACCTTGGGCCAACAGAACATAAACATATGATATGTAATTCCATTATCATTGCAACCTTTGTTCCTTGACAACAAACATCTTTTGTAAACACGCAACATCATTGGATCATCATACACAACTCATTATGCAATGCATATCACATATCAGAGAATGCATATTTACTCCGTTTAAGAGTAAGGCTTGTGATCATTGTGTAAACTATGAATCCGTGCCAAGAATATTGGTGTAATCAAATCTCTACAGTTGGGAAAATATATTGATGTTCAACGACTATGATTTTCTCAACAAGATTACCTACAATATTTACACTCCTCAAATTTGATCATAGTTGCCCCAAATACTTCATATCATTTGCCTTAGTCCCCTCGTACTTTCATTTACAGAGATGACAAATGATAGAAGTCTAATATCTCTTCCATTAATCTCAGACTGTAGCAAAGTACATCATGTCAACTATCTTCATATTTCCTTCACTTCAATCCTTCAAACCTTTTCACACAACATGCTCCATATATATACATAATGCAATCCTCTTAGCATCCTCTATAAACTGACTTCATAAATAAAATGTTATTTTCTAATGGAAGGAGGTTCTCACGAAACTCCACACTTGAATTTCCTTTTCATGCACACTTAATTTGTGTTGAATTTGATCTCATTTCATATACACTTCTCTCACATACTTTTCAGAGAAAATATTATACACCGCATTACCTTTCTTACCATTGATGTTAGCATATATATAAACTTCTTTCCATCAACACCAAATGAGAGGTTTGCTAACTGACTAGGCAGTTAGACTCAGTTGAGAAGTTTCAAACTTCCATATAACTCCCATCCACCGAGAGCAACTAAAAATATTGCCAAATAAGAACTAATTTCAAATGCATCAATAACCATATATGTTGACAGGGAAATGATTTGACTAATCATGTATCGATTCTTGTGATAATATATATTTGTTATATTACTGTGACTCATCACATGCACATATCTCTTTGAGTGAATGTCTCCCTTTGTTCACACACAGTTGTCTCTCTTTATTCTTATGTCATTCTTTGGCACAATATATTTTGTGTAGGATTCCTTTGATGACTGGTATAGTTGATTCTTCTTAATCACTTACCTGATTATAAATTATGGTTTTAAACTAATTCGTTTGACGACTATAAATATTCCTCTAAATGTTCTTATATTAGATGAACGAATTCTTGATATTCTCTTCCCTCCTTTCATATTGATCCACCCGACTGTCTACGAAGGCCTCATCTTATTCCCTGACATCGTCTTCTATTTTTTTATTGTTGATGGATGTTGCGTCAATTGTATGTTGGGTTCACGGTATGTTCAATGAGATATACATACCAATATTAATCTCATTCTGCTCGATGAATTCTCATACTCTTTATTGATATCTGATAATTAGTAATGATTACAATCATACAGCAGACTGAAGTAATCACACAAACTAGCTTCTCATCATTATTTCTTCCAACAGTCCAACAATTTCCAAATACTTATCATGGAAGGATTCTATTTCCACCAAGTTCATAGGTATCGAACATATAGTAGTCTGCAATCTTCTCCAAGTTACGATCCCAATGAGGGTAAGTGCGCAAAGATGGGGGACCAAAAAGGGGGTATAAGATGCCACTTTTTTCTTGAAATCAGCAAACTCTTAACTTCAACAAGAAATTGAAGATAGTTAGACTCAAAATTTTAAGATGCGACAAAAACAAGAGTTGTAATACTCTGAATCTAGTTCCTAAACTACTAACTTATTTTGAAAATGGTGTAGATTAAGGCCCTCAAAAAGGGGGAGCACAAAAAGTGGTCCTATTTTTTGTCCAAAAACATAACATAGCGTCTGGTGTGCTCCCCCTAAAATGTTAACTTTTTTTTTGAATTTTTTTAATCGCTCCAGTGAGAAGTTAGCTAACACCACGTAGTTTATCCCAATTTTTTTGGTAATTTTTGATGAACGTATAATTTTTGATGAATTTACGAAGTGCACACATCCTGAAAACATGAAATTTCTGTGTGCTCCCCCTAGAAATCATTTAAAACTAATCAAAAATTAAATTTTCTTTTTTTTCAAGTGTGTAGAATGGAGTCTAGTTTCTAAAAATGTAACTTATTGCAAAATTCAATGAACGAGCCCAAAATCTATGCCCAAAATACTGCATGTTGGTTTTTTACAAAAAACAGACATACACACAA